>OY757910.1:75662446-75819946 GCA_963585895.1 Sepioteuthis lessoniana | reverse complement strand
AATAAAGAGTCGGGTTGAAAAACATCTCAATAACTCTTTAACAGAACGATATGTTTTTTTTCCCGGGGAAAACAAACCAAAGGTTTATTGAGTGAAAATTTATCACCTCTTACAGCTGTTCATGAAAAATATGACTTGTCACGCTGACCTTTTTTGGTCATTTTGCAATCTTTTGAACTCTTCAAAGTCATTAGACATTTCATTTCTGTTACGTACATCAAGAGATTCAGTTTTACTTTTTATGATTTTCCTACTTCTTTATAAATTCTAATTTTGACTGATTTCAAAAGAAATCAATTCTCTATTGATTTTTCGCAGAAACTGCCAATAAAACCTGATTTGAATTCACTTCAAACTGATTAATGACTATGAAAATATGGCGAGAAAAAATTATCATACGAAAATCTCGAGTAAGTGAAACTATTTCGAAAATGAAAAGCATATTCTACTGTTTTAGGCAGAGAGAAATTAATTGTAAAACATTGTATTTCGATATCCGGCCTGTCACTCTGATATATGGCCTTCAACAAAGTCGGCCAATAAAGTAATGAGGCTGAGCGTTTAACAATTATTATAATCAATTTAGATACAAATCAACATTATTTGCTTTAGAATAGTTCCCTTGGCAAGACGTTTTTACCATTCCTGTATGCAGTGTTTGAAGTCCTTTATTTACCCTACTTTCGACTGATACATCACTAAGTATTATTTAGGAGCATGTCCTTGTGGTGTAATGGTTAAAATAGTCGCCTGCAGACACGGAGTAGGCAAGTTCGAACTCCAGCTGCCTTTTGTTAGGACACTTCTTATCCTCCAGCTCTGGGTTTAATTATATCACTGCCGCTCTTCTACAAGGAGAGCTTTAGCATTAAATAACCCACGAAGGTTAATATCTCATTAAACAAAGAAACCAAAACGTAACTCTTCCCAAATACCTATCTCAAAGTTGGGTTTTGATTTTGGGGAAGACACAATCGAAATATTGAAGCTGTTTTACTTTTAAGATCGAGTCAACTTAGCCAATCATCATGTACTATTTTGAGTGAACAGTTCGTATAATAAAAAGAAAAAGACCGAAGAAAGATGGCTATTTTCCCGGGCATCACCCACCTCCTCATCTAAGAGTGCAAGTATAATGTTCTTTGACTGATATATGATACCTTTAGCGCTTCTCTGAAAAATTGGCTGTGTATCATTTTCAACTTTTCAAATTGGAAAGGACAAAGCGGGTTGAACTTGCTTTGCATACACGCGTGTCAGTTGATGTTTAAATGAAGAAATTGACAGGTTTGTTTTGAGATAGGCTGTAAGCAACATATTTAAGATAAACATTTAGATTGGCATTAGCTGATATTAGTTTGATGTGTCAGTGGAAAGTTTTACTGATTACGTGTGATTAAGACATTAGTCAAGAGAATATTTAGAATAAAATATATATGAAGATTTGTAAGACGAAGAGGCGGTTCGAGTTCCAATCGGAGGAAGATCCAGTTAAAGATAGAGCCAGTCGAAGTTGTAGTTGGGCTTGGGTGAGAAGTTAGACGGAGGTGGACGGAGCAAGTCGGCGAAGAGAAATGTCCAAGTCCGTAGTTGTTCGTTTCGTCTATCGCGGGTTAAAGTTTCTGTCGATCTAATGGGCACAAGTAATTCCTGTGCCAATATCTCTCGTTTCGTGGCTACTACTGTAAAAACAATAGGAGCAATAAATCTTCGTATTATGAAACAAAAGCGTCGTTTTTTTTATTGTGTGTGACAATTGGTTCCGAAGTGCTACACAGATGTGGTAATAACAATTAGTGAAGAGGATTTGTTTCTTGTTGTTGATGTTGTGGTTGTTTTTGTAGTTGTTGTAGGTGGGGGTGAGTGTGTGGAGGGGGGGGAGAAAGAGAGAGAGAGAAATTTTCATTATTACAGTATCACAGGATATTTGACCGTTTCAGTAACTTCATCTTCTCCAAAATCCCACGAAATTTCTTATCTGAACAAACCATTGACGCTCACAATTCAGTGAGCCGACATTTGTATTCCATGCACGTATCTACAGTGCAATCTTGACTGCGGCTGACAAAGACGATTTTGTCGCTTATGTCGGCATTGTTAACCGTGAATGAGAACGCTTTAACGATCAGTTCAATCACCGAATTACTGTTTAAGTGCCTAACTTTTGTATTTGGTCTACACTCTCCTATTGACACTAATATCATCATCATAATATCGTGCCATCAGGACGGATATCCCTGAACCTTTCTCACCACCCTTTTCTATCATATTTACCAACCCCCTCCGCTCGGGCAGGATATGACACAAGGTCAATTTTTAAGAGGAGTTTAACAGGTTTGAATTCGGAGTTTTCCTTCTCCTAGACTAGTTGCCTCACCAAGGATGAAGAACCTAATCTGTCCTACTATTTACCCATAGCTGGAGGGAGAATAATTGGATTCATTCATTCCTTTCCCAAGGGTATTAGTGCTATGTGAAATGCAATCAGTCTCGTCCAGGATTTGAACTCGTATCGTCGTGTCCAATTCCTACGACGATAACTATTACACCACGGGCACCCTTTTCTATCGTTCAATGCTTCCGGCAGGTCTTCAGGACTACACCCCGTATCGACACAGAGCTGCTGTATGTAGGTTCTAGCTGGTCGTCCTGCCTGTACTCGTCCATGTGAAGGGGTCCACAGGAGTACATCACTTATGAGTTCGTCCTTACTTCTCCAGCAGTGTCCCGCATGTTTGGTTCGTTTAACTTTGAGTTTTCATGATGGGTGGTGAGTGGCCGTACAGCTACTGCTTTGTGGGATGCTACCTCCAAGACTTGTTCAATATTGCACGCAGCATTCTTGTGTAGTTGCTTTTCTCCATACGTTTAATTAGCGTCCATATAGTGCATCCATACAACAGTATCGATACAACTGCTGTTTGGAAGAAACTGCGTTTTATTTTATCGGTCAGGTCTGACTTCTATATGAGTGATATCCTATCGATAGCTGTCCATGCTTTTGCTAGTTGCGTGTTGATATTTGTCTCGGCTGATGAGTCACTGCTTCCTTTCAACCTCTAGGTTAGAAAAAGGGTAGAATTATTTGTTGAATCCCACGTCAGTGTTGAAATATTCAGTAGAAAGAAAGAAAGAAAGAAAGAAAGAAAGAAAGAAAGAAAGAAAGTGACACTAATATACGAACGAGAATTTTGGTTGAAATTAAGCAATACTTTGACATGACGTTTCAACAAGTTACCGTTTAATGTCAGCAGCGAATCAACATCAAACATAACTCCCCTTTTTTTACAACATTCGATACACGATAATGACTGTGTCAACGGTAAACAATATCTGTGGCTTACTCAAAGTTCAGTCGCAACATCAGAAACATCATCCAGCAAACGATTATCTGTATCTTGGAATTGCAAAAATTGGTATAAAAATCAACACTAAGTCGAAGGTGCAACAAAACTAGATATATAACATGGGGTAGACTAGGAGGACGGTTTAACAATTACCTGAGGAAAATTCTTACTCGAAAAAAAAACTTGTTCACAAAGTGATCGTCTAAAAAAATTAACAATACTTTTTTTTCAGTTCAGCAACCCCAATTGAAAATTAACAGATCAATTTAAATTGATCCCCTATCATTTCTCACTGTCAAACACCAGTAAGATCTAATAAAGAGTTTTCATTTTTTCGCATTTTTCCTAATAGGACCAGTCGACCATGACAGGAATAATTTTCCACGATCTTTTCTCTAAAACAAGCCTTAAATGACCTCAAAATGATATCCAGGAGAGAAGTTGATTTCCATAAACCTAGGGTAAGTTGGAAAATGTTTTATTGCATTGTTCTAAAGTGTTACACAAAATTTAATCTTGTGCTCTATTTTCTTAACGAGAAGAGAACACAATGTCAAGGCCCGAATTCTGGAAAATTATAAGAATTTGAATGTGAAGCACTCTAATTCTAATCCACAGGACGCGAATTTGACCAAAGTTGCCAACCTGAAATGTAAAACATCAGTTTTACGATTTTTCAGCTTTCAGACTTTCCAAGAAACATTCTCATTTTGATCGAAATGACAGTGAAAAAACTTTTTCTATGTTTTAATTCCTTATGTATTTCAGTCACTCTTTTGTTTATTTTCGGACTTAACACCCTTAGGAAAGGCATTAACCCTACTCCCATCCTTCCAATTATGGGTCAAATAGTATCACTGCTATTCTTCAAAATAGATGGCTTCCGCATTAAATAAACACACGATGGCTGATATTACAATAAACAAAGAAACCAAACCAATTCCTTGTGTAAATAAACAATCAGAATCGAACTAAAATTTTATTTGTTCTGCCTGTGTAAACATGGTAATTTTCCCTCTGCTTCTAGTCATACATCGTTTATATCAACAAGCAATTACAAAAAATACTTTGATATAATTACTGAGAAAAATAAGCGACAAACAATAATTGTATTGAATAAACGAAATTAAAGGAAAAATAATAAACAATTAGTGGATAAGAATAAATAATTATTTACTATTTTTTATATTTATTTATTTTCTTTTTGAGGGGTCTCCTTAGTCACAAGTAATTTAAATAATTTTTTCCTAACAACATAGATATCTTTCTTAAGAAGAAAATTTGTCGATTCTCGCTACAAAGAAGCCATATCCAACTCATAAATATGAATCTAAAAAATAACTAAAAGTTTCCATAAAGTTCTCATTCTTTTCTCTGGGCTCAATATATTTCTAAATTTCTGGCAAGAAATTAAACGCAAAAAATCGAAATAAATCAGTATTCAGTAAGAACACGTTCATTACTGGGAAGATCTCCAAAAATGATACATTTTTCTTTTTGCCTTGTAGGTTGCCTTTTCTACTGATCAATGATCTTTTCATTTTCTTCACTTCTTCAAAATCGTGCTTTGAAAACATAACAGTATCGTCACAAGGGAAAATATGCTTTTTGAAAAGTACAGGTCGCTTTAAGATTGCATTCTGCAGTTGTCGTGTAACCGAACTAATTCAATTTACTGACCGAATTGCATATCAGTGATTTTTTTTAAAAGTCTCTAGATATGTTTATGAATTATAAGTTCCTGTTAAAATAAAACTTGAGAAAATTCCTATAGGAGAAATAACCAAAAGACTGTGCAAAGTTTTTCTAGTTGCTAATATTTTAGCTTTGAGAATGCAGGATTTTTTTAAAAAGTGAATTTTATGATCCAGCATAAAACTTGTTCAACAAATAACATGTGTGAACCTTGGAGTTGGGTTGAGTGTATTTAGAATTTTGTAAAATTATTATTTTGATTTCTCCTTAAATATAAATTTGGGCAAAAATTTTGTAATTGACAGGAGATCTAGAAATACGAAGAAAAATATTTTGATGACGTTTTAGCTTAAAAAACAAAAATAATCAAAAGAAAAAAATAGTAGTTGAACTTAATAAGAAAATGTTTCTAAAATACTTTTTTAATGAAAATTGCAAAAATTCTAAAACTTTATAGAAAGTTTAGGTTCTTTAATAAAAATTTGATATAGAAATGATTGAATTAAAATTACGGTCTACTGAATCAATTTCTGATTTTTTTAAATTCTAGCAACTTATCCGTAGAGATAAATTTCGATATATATATATATATATATATATATATATATATATATATATATATATATATATATATATATATATATAAATGCACTACCAATATAACATAAATATCTCACTTCAAGGACGTCTTATTTTTCGTTGATGCGCAGCCCTGTTGAGGAATTTAGACCTGAGCAGCAGTTGAAATTTTGGGTAATTTATTGTTCAAAACTGTTAGGATGGCACAGTCTTAGTCGTGGATCGTCTGGCTTGACATTTAAAAAGTGTATTGATTCTTTAATATTCTCGACACTTTTTGAAAGGAAACGAGTGGTAATCAGCCGTGGTAATCTCCTCTAGAGACGAATCTTCCGAACAGAATATCTACTTCTTCTCTAGAAGAACAATAATGCCAGTTGATTAAATATGAAGAGGTTAACAGTATATTAAGTGATATACCATCAACTTTCGTATGGCCTGTACGGTTATACACAATACAATACAGAATCTGGCAAATCCTTTTTTATACAAATAATCAGTTCTCTTTCAAACGATTCAGTTTAGCATGAGTACACTATGTAATTGTCAAAAACATTACTATTTCAAGCTATTCAGTTTAGTCAAACAGTTCTAATATAGCTAATTCAGATTAGTATAAGTACAGATTTTGTTTACACACAGTTAAATGTCAAAACAGTTCTATATTAAACGATTCACTTAAGCGTAAGTACAGTTTCAAAGTCAAAAACAGTTCCATTTCAAACAATTCAGTTTAGCATAAGTACGCAGTTTAAATGAAAGTACATAGTTTAATTGTCAACAAAATTTCTATTTCAAGCTATTCAGTTTAGTCAAACTGTTTTAATTTAAAAAATTCAGTTTACCTAAAGTATCCAGTTTAGTTCTATTTAACCCGTAGATAGGGCCCAATCAGGTACTACCATTCCGAGCCAGAGTAGACCTGGAAGCTATGGCAATGAAAGGGTGCTCCGAATTCACCAAAGCTCCAGCATCATTGGAACCTCACCATCAGATTGTTTAGTGTCATATTCAGAACACTCATTGGGGGAGGGGCATTACTCCTCTGCAGAGTTGCAGTTGGTGTATTCTACACCCCCAGCCAACAGGACAAGCTTTAGTGGAGATCAGTCAAATGTGGATTGGTTGTTTAAACCATTTGCGAACAGGGATTAGTACTTATTACTTTTTAAAATTTATTCAAATTAATAGATACAGATATTTTGTGGGGCTACCTGTTTAACCTGTGTCTCTAGAGATACTCAAAAGCTTAAAGATATCAAAATTACTTTTGAGAAACCAGAGGTAACAAATTAATACCAAGGTCGTTACGGAAAATCAATCAACTGTCTGCATCTGAGGTGAGGCACCGGAATCTGAAATTTGGTGAAATGAATAAACACTCCGATGTTATGACTTAAATGAAATGATAATGAATAGGGGCTCAAGTCAGTCAGTTAGAGAGGTAGAGAGATAGTGAGGTTTTAAGTGAGCCAAGTCTTAAGAGAATAGCCGGGTCAAAAAGAATTCCAAAAACAGAAAGTAAAGTTTGTTGTTGCCGATTAAATTTTAACCAAAAACAAAAATCTCTCTCTTTCTCTTCTACTCTCTCTTGCTCTCACTTTGTCATTGAAATAAACAGCTGTACAAAAAAAAAAAAAAAAAAAAAAAAACACCCCCAAGCTGCTTTGTTCGTGTTGATATCTTGTTTTGACTTTCAGGTAGAACGAGAGGCCAGAAGCAGCACAAAAAAGACCCATTCTGAAATCGGAAGTTGTAAACAGCGATGACGAAACGAAGAGTCTACACAGATCATTTAAATGTTGCCTCATCTACAACAGTGTCTAAGCTAGACATTTGTATGAACAGAATTTGACAATAAATAACCTTCACGGGTTGGTGTGCTATAAAATAAACGTCCTATACAAGGATGGTTTTGGCATTAAATAACCCAAGAAGCTTGATATGCAATTGAACAAAGAAACCAAACAAAACCGCAGGAAATAATAAAATCCTAGTATCTTTCTTTTGGTCCTATTGTACCAAGAAATATCCATTTTGATTGCGTAATGTTCCACTAAAAATATCCAGCTATGGCCAAAATAGTACCACTAGTATCCTTCTACAACGATGGTTTTGGCATTAAATAACCCTCAAAGATTGATCTGCCATTAAACAAAGAAACTAAAAAAAAAAAATTTCTCAAAACCTTCAAATCACTCAAGAGAAAAACACAGAATTGAAAATCTTAAGTACTTCCGAAAGTAAAAGAAAACATGCATGAAATATAATTATAACACAATTCTCTTTACTTGTTTGTGGGTGATAGACACGACATTAAAACAATATTTTACTTTTATGTGGTCGTGTTGATTGCAGTTCACAGTCGTGTCGTCTCGTATTTAATAACCGAAGCAGAAAACAATGAAACAAAATCTTTTAACACATATCAAAGTTTGTTTATTTTACTTGATACATATTCACTCGAGACTTTTTTTTTCATATTCCCAACTTTCGCATCAAAATATTTTATTGCTTTTATCCCTTTATTAACTTTCGAAATTTTACAAATTGTTGCTGATGATGGCTGCTACTAAGACTCCCCTCCTTCTTATCGTATGACTGCAGATATATAAAATCACAACTAATAATCGCCATCGAATTATTCAGAACGAATCAAAAGAAATTCGAAAAGTCGTACTGACATGACTCGAATGTTCTAAGAAAAATGATCAGCTTATTGTGTAACATAGAATAAATACTTTCATTAAGGAAACAAAGAAAAAAAACCGTTCCAGAGACAATGGATAATGAATATAGATGAACTCTTCTATTTCTTGTTCATCCAAACACGTCAACGTTCTTTATCATTCAGGGTTTTCGGACTATTGTCTTTATCTTTATCTTTATTCACGACTTTTTGGCCGATATGTCCTCCGGCCTTTTTCAGGTGTTTCTTTTTCGAACTCACAAGCCTTCACGGAACTTCGAACCACAGGGATTGCTTGCTCTGATTCCGTTGACCATAACCGGGTATAAGTGTTTATTTCTGTATTGTTACTCGCCTGCAGTTAGGATTGAACGTGCAACTGTCACTTTGAAGCTTAGGGAACCAGTGCCGATAACCCTTACGCTATGCGTCCTACTGGAAACATACGCAACAGTTAGGTGTCCTACTGGACACATAGCGCAACGGTTACAGACGTTGGTTCCCTAAGCTTCTAAGTGACAATCATCTGGGGGTTGCAGGTTCAATCCTTACTGCAGACTAGTAACAATACAGGAATACTTAGCACTTCTACTCCGTTATGGTTAACGGAATCAGAACTTGAATTAGATAAAGGACGTAGTTCGAAGTTCCATGAAGGCTAGCCAGTTCGACAAGAAGAAGGCTGGAGGATATATCGGCTGAAATGTTGTGAAGGCAACAATAAAGTTGAACATGATAGTCCAAAAAACCCTAAATGATAATAATCATCAAGCTTAATCTCAGAAATTCCAACAACTAACATCAATGTTCAATAGCAACATTTCAGGAACGTGCTCAGCCGGCTTGGGCTGAAGAATACACCGACTGCATCTCTGCAGTGGAGTAAGTTTCCCTCAACGTCTATCCTTGATAAGGCACTAAATAATCTGATGGTGAGGCTCAAGCAATGCTGGAGCTTTGGGGAATACGGAATACCACTTCGTAACCATCATTCCCAGGTTCACTCTGGCCTGGAGTGGTAGCATCTGAAAAGGTCCTATCTATGGGACAAACAGAACAAAACTGTGTACTTACGTCAAACTGAATTGCTTAAAATAGAACTGTTTGATCGTGTGTAAGCAAATAAAGGTGTACTTACGCTAAACTGAATCGTTCGACATTTAGTGAAACCGTTTGAATGCGAGCAAAAAAAAAGCTCTGGTTTATTTGAAAAGAATTTAGCATTCAATGACCTACAATGTTTGATATGCCATAAAACCAAACCAAACCAAACCAAATTTCTGGAACGATCAAATGCAGAAACGATAGCATAAAGATACAAGAGAGAGTTTTGCAATGTTTTGGTAAGTACTTGATTGCAGCGCATATATCACGTGATCGAAGCAGTTCAAGTCATGGTTGGTACCCATTGCCTAGTTAACTAGCATCGTAGTAGTTGGTGCGCTGACACGTTGTGGTTGGCTTCATTCTGTGTGTAATTTGAAAAGCTGCTGTATATATGAACGTTCAACGCAGTCTCATTCGGAAACTTACGCTTTCGAGATTCGAACTGGGCCATAACGCCACGTAAGAAACCAAAAACATTTCTGGTGCTGATGGTTCGGAGGTAGTTGATCATAGTACATTAACCAGATGGTTCTAGAAATTTCACGCGGGTTGCAAGAATTTCTATGATCAAGCAACGTCAGATAGATCTAAAACCGTGAATTCAGAGGCTCTGCTTCTGTTATATTTTGACCTTCGACCCGGCCCAAAAATACTATTCCAAGGTAATACACCGGAAGGAAGTGACACATTCCAACGGCCAGTAATCGAAAGAGATAACGTGGGCGGATTAAGGCTTATGATATGGGACAAGGTGAAGGTCTCATTGTGCCACTACAGTCATGCACCGGAAGAGAGTAACCTCTGAACTGCATGAAAGTTATTTCCGCTTGATGACGATTAAACATCCGATTCAAAGATCCAGTTGGCGATCGTGTGGGCGTTGAGTTATTATTTAACTCAGTTGAGTCTGGGGTGCCAGAGCAGTTGCCAGCAGACTCCCAGAGGGTTAGAGACGAGATGTGGTAGGGAAGGCCACACCCGACCGAGGGGAACCTCGGAAACCCCCGATGCAGTTGCCAGCAGACTTCCAGACAGTAGAGACCAGATGTGGTAGGGAAGGCCACACCCGACCGAGGGGGCCCTCGGAAAACCACCCGAGGCAGTTGCCAGTAGACTTCCAGACAGTAGAGACCAGATGTGGTAGGGAAGGCCACACCCGACAGAGGGGGCCCTCGGAAAAGCCCCGATCGAGTGGACCCCAAGACCTCTGGTTGAGCATCTAAGAGAACAAGAAAGACACAACGTGACGGTCATAGCAGTGGGGTCAAAACATGAAGTTTACGTTCGGTCTCCAGCATCCTCTCACATGCAAACCTTGAACTACCCTTTCGAACCCTTGCAATAAAGTGAGAGGTAAATATAATTGTAAAGAAGTCTTTCTGTGTCTTTCTTCCTGCATCTTAATTGTTCCTGCGTCGTTTCTTCCTGTGTCTTCCTCTTGCGTCTTTCTGCGTACGTCTTTATTATTGAGTCGTTTATGATACGGCAAATGACTATATAATACTTCAAGACAGTGGCAAAACTGACGAGAATTGCTCGGAGAGTATCAGGCAAGCTCGGCATGTCACCTTCCAGTGTGCTTCGTCATCGACACAACTCGGAAAAAGTATCAGGAGCTACCGAATTTTGCCTCCAGTTAGCAAAATAATGCAAAACTTTATACACACAGTATATTTGATTTGATTGAAAATTTGTGAATCCTTGACAAAAAATTACGCTAAATTAAATTAGAATTTGCCAAATAAGCCATCTATAATTTTGTATCGATAAATTGTGATTTTTAGACCATAATTTGTATTTAAGTGGCATTATTTTTGAAGAGAAATTACAGTATTAAGAAAGGATGGTGATTATTTGCACTAAATGAAAATATTTCTTTGCCCAGTCGGCTAGGGCAATAGAATACACCGACTGCTTCTCTGCAGAGGGTTAGACACACCCCCACAACGAGTGTCCTGGATAGGACACTAAACAATCTGATGGTGAGGTTCCAGTAATACAGGAGCTTTTGGGAATGCGGAGTACCCCTTCATTGCCATCACCTAGGTCTACTCGGTCCCAGAGTGGTAACACTTGCTTGGTACATACGTTAAATTGAATTGATGGAAATAAAACTGCTTTGTCATTTAACTTTGTCTAAACAAAAAACTATACTTATACTAAACTGAATTGTTTAAAATAGGACTGTTTGATAAAAGTGAATCGCTTGAAATAGAACTGTTTAATTATTTAACTGTGTGTAAACAAAAAACTATACTTATACTAAACTGAATTGTTTGAAATAGTACTGTCTGACTAAATTGAATTGTTTGAAATAGAGATGTTTTTGACAATTAAAATGTGTACTCGTGCTAAACTTAATTGCTTGAAATAGAACAGTTTATTTGTATAAAAATGGATTTGACATTAAATAACCAACAAAAGTAGATATGCCATAAATCCAACCAACCAACCAAACAAATAAAATATTTCCGCTATCTGTATCAATACAATTGTATGGCTGCACCAACTCGATTTGAACGAAACTCTTGGGAAGAAGGACAGATGGAATCTACGAAAGGATGCTGCATGCTGTTTTACAAAAATCCTGGTAGCAGAACCTAACAAAATACAAACTGTACGGCCACTTATCTCCCATCTCACGAACCATCCAGAACGAACAAGACATATTTAGGCATTGCTGGAGAAGAAGACCCGAATTTATAAGCGATGCTCTCCTTCGGACTCCAATTCATAGACACTCAAGTGTTGGCCGAACTGCAAGAATTTACATTCATCAGCTATGTGTGGACATTGGATGCCGTCTAAAGAACGAACCGAGTGTGATGGCTGATAGAAACGGATGGAGAGAGCGAGAGAGAGAGAGAGAGAGAGAGAGAGTGTGAGAAAGAGATTTTATGCTATCGGCATGACTTGATGATGATGATGATGATGATGATGATGATTTCTTCAAAAAGAGCTTTTTAATAGGTACATGAGGTCCGTGATACAATAAACTTGAGAAATTTTTATTAGATTTCTTTTATTAAAATTCTGCCTCTTTTTAATAATCAGACGTTCGCATTGTTTCGCTTATATTAAATCTTCTTAACATTGATATTTCAACAAAAGTGTATTTATTTTTTGTGTATAATAGAATCAAATATTTCGTATATCAGAATATTCAATTTTTTTTCTTATGATAAAAAAAGTAAGAAAAATTAATTAGCTCTTAAATTAAATTTTATTTTATTTTACGTCATGGAAGGCATACTTTTCCTTTTTCATCTAAATCAAAACCTATCCGAATCCCCAAATCTCTACCTCTTTCTTAGTAGATAGATATTAATCATTATGGCGTTACTTTTTATCTTTCAACAACTTGTCTCTATTCTTTGTTATTTTCTCTCCTCACTTTATTCCATCCGTTTTTCAGATTTCGCAATTTTCATATCTTTTCCTCTCAATAAAGAAAATATATCATTTGTGTTGATAACATTATAATAATGAGCTTGATAAATATCGAATTATTACCGAAACGTTTTCAATTACATAATCGATTTTTTTTTTTCGAAATTACTTTCATCTTTTTTTATATGTTTGAGGTTCTTAATTCGATTATTATGAATATTATCCTAGGAGGTTTTCATGAATCGAAGATTTTGAGCTCATATGTCACGGATTTGCATAAGGAAAACGAATTTTTATATGGTGAAGCTCTTGCAGTGTTTTTCAACATGGAAATTTAAAGTGTATCATTCATGTTTTACAGATTTTAACAGAGACTTTGGTTAAGGAATAAGAGTCAGACGGAAAGAGGAAAGTTAAGGAAAGACTGAAAAAAGATTGAGACCGACTAAGTGGAAGATAGAATAAGGAAAGATTAGCACAAACCAATACAGGTAAAATACAACTAGATAGAAAGATCGAAGGTAAATACAAGATGGAAAGAAAAGAAAATAGAGGCGGAAAGTGGAAATATAGAGACTGACCATTACAAATAAATTGAGTTAGAAAATTCTTAACCTACAATCAGATATTTATGGAATATCAATTGTCATATGTGAATCTATTGATAACCATAGTTAATTGTGTTGTTTTTTGAACTCAGATTAAACAAAATTATTCTATTTAGTCTTCAGATCACTTGAATGAAATAAAAATATTTATTTGAGATGAATATCACAGGTTGCTTTTCACTGTATGGAACAATTTTATTTGTACAATAAAGTTTGATTTTGGTTGTAAAATTCGTTGAGATCTATCAGTGAAAAAAATGTCTTGTCAGATAAATAATTATGTTAAAATCTAACCTTATCTTTTTACTTCCTGGCTTTTCTGCTACATTATAGAGTCTAATCATAAAGCGACCAGTATTTTCTGGTATTCTTATATATATATATATATATATATATATATATATATATATATATATATATATCCTTTGTGTTGCAATGGGCGGAGTTTTATCATGTAAAACTTTTACGCAAACCTTCTCACCAGACCATTATGATAAAGATTATGTTGGAAAATTTCTGAACTTGAACGGAACAGCCAATTTTTCTTTTCTGGAGAAGCAATTCGGTCAGTAAATTGAATTATTTCTTGGCTTTTCTATTCGAGAATTACTGCAGGATGTAACCATAAAGTGACTTGTACTTTCTGATAATCTTTTCTAAAGAATTTTTTCTTGTGTTGCTTTTGTTATGTTTTCGAAGCACGACTTTGAAAAAGAGCAAATAAATGTAGAGGCAGTAGATAGATATGAATGTCTGCCTTGAAGGCAAAAAAAGAAAAGGAAACTTTCTTTATTTTCGTTGGGAGAAGTGGAGACCTACACAGTGTCGAACTTGTTCATGATACTGCATTGCAGGTAATTTCGTTCAGTAACGTTTAATTTTTTGTAAGAATTTTAAAAGATAGCAAGCATTGAGAAAAGATGATTGGTTGGTTTGGTTTTAGAGCACATAAACCCTTGTATGTTATTTAATGCCAAATTCTCTTCATATTTTCATCTCTCTCTCTATATATATATATTAAACTGGTCTATTGGCCGAGCAGGTAGTGTGTTCGCCAAGGGTCCGGGAGACCAGGGTTTAATCCCAGGTCGAATTATACCAAAGATATAAAAAACAGTACTTGATGCCTACTTTGTTAGCACTCAGCATTATAAGGTACGGATAAAAAGAAAATTGGGGCAATCCAGGGAAAGAATAGCATCCTCCCTCACACTTCTGGGTAGTAGCTATTGAAAAGGGAACATTTGTGTTGTCCTTAACAACAGTCGCCAACATTATATATATATATATATATATATATATGTGTGTGTGTGTGTGTGTGTGTGTGTGTGTGTGTGTGTGTGTGTGTGTGTGTGTGTGTGTATTTATATATGCGCGTGTTGGTTGTTTGAGTATTATGGCATATTAACCTTTGTAGATGATTTAATGCCTAATCAATTTTTATACAAATAATCAGTTCTATTTCAAAGAATTCATTTTAGCATGAGTATACAATTTAATTGCAAAAACATTTCAATTTCAAGCTATTCAGTTTTGTCAAACAGTTCTAAATTCAAGCAATTCAGTTTAGTATAAGTATTGATACTGATACTAATAATTCTATTTTTATCCACACACAGTTAAATATCAAAACAGATCCATTTCAAACCATTCAGTTTAGTATAAGAAAGCAGTTTACATGTCAAAACAGTTCTATTCCAAGTAATTCAGTTTAGCATAAGTACGCAGTTTAGTTTTATTTGACTCATAGATTGGACCCTATCAGGTGCTACGACTCCGGGCAAAAGTGGATCTGGGAACGATGGCAATGATGGGGTGCTCCGGATTCCCCAATGCTCCGGCATTTCTGGAGCCTCACCATCAGCTTGCTTAATGTCATATCTAGGACACTCATTGAGGAAATCTTACCCCTCTGCTGAGGTACAGTCGGTCTATTCTACAGCCCCAGCCGACTGAGCAAGCGTGTGTGTGAGTGTGTGTGATTTGTAAGCAAATAGTTTGTAGATAACATTTTTCAAACTTGTCAGAGCTCATTTGTTTGCACACAGTTAAATGGTTTCATGTATTGCTATTGATACTAATAATTCTATTTCACACAAAGATAGGACCCTAACAAGTACTACCACTCCGAGCAGAGTGGACCTAGGAGTAGTGACAATAAAGGGATAATCCAGATTTCCAAAACCTCCAAAACTGGAGCCTCACCATCAGATGGTTAAGTGTTATATCCAGACACTCGTTGGGGAGGTGTCTTACTCGTCTTCTGATATGCAGTCTACGTATTCAACAGGACCAGCAATCACAGCTATTAAGAAAAGAATACAAATATTATGAAAAGTGATATTTGTTGGACATTTTATTTTGTTTTCAGGTTTGTCATTTTTCCCATGGTAAAGTTTTGTTTTCCTGTCATTTCTGACTTTTCCTAAACTTTTAAATTATTGTTCAAACATATTTGAGACCATGAATGAGATTAAAGAGAATGCAATGAGGATTTTAAAGATTAGAAGTGATGCTCGAATAACAATATGAATTCTTCAAGTAAGTACTTTGAAATGGACAGAGATGCCATGAACTTATGGAGGCAAGTATGTGTTATTTATTGTTTTGTTTTAGTTCTTTCTTTTTGTTTTGTTTTTAGTTTTTTTTGTAGGGAAGGAGCAATGTGAAATGTCATGGATTATTTCCAGAAGACCTCGTATTTTGAAAACCCCTGCTTTATATGTATCTTTTTATGAAATTAACTTTAGATAATTCAGTGAACTTCGCTTGAATTTTTTTAACTGTATGTAAACAAAATCTGTACTTATACTAAACTGAATTGGCTGAATTAGAACTGTTTGAATAAATTGAATAGCTTGAAATAGAAATATTTTGGACAATTAAACTGTGTACCCTTGCTAAACTTATTTCTTTGAAATAGAACTGATTATTTGTATGAAAACAGATTTGGCATCGAATAATCTACAAAGGTTTATATGCCATAAAACCCAAACAACCAACATCTAACCCGCTTGAATGTTTGTTTTTTAAATATCACCAAATGGAAATAATTAAACGCTATTCTTAAGATATTCAAATTAATTAAGAAAAGATAGATCATTGATTTGAAGAGAGAAAACACCGAGAAGAAAAATATTCTTTCAAAATTGATACAAACGTTTTAATGTTTACTCTATTTACAAAATATAAAGATTGTGTTGCGTCAGTATCTCTGCTCGGTTTGCTAATAGAGTTACCCAAGAAAAGTATCCACTGATATTTTTTAACTTCTTATTCATCAATGCTGATTTCTGTTTACTGATTTAACTTTATTTCACAATGATCCTCCTCTCCTTTCATACCAAGTGTCACTGCGTGTTAAATCCTCGCTGTTCCTCAAATCTTATTTTTATAGTGTGACTGTTCATGCCCAGAATACAAAGCAACAAATACGATGGAATTATCGCGAATCAATCGCACTATGAGTAAAGATGCCAGTCATTTAAGAAAATATTTGTTGTCTGGGCAAAGACAGAAAATGGTAGAAAGAAAAGAAAAAGAGAAAGATTAAATCGTGTATTCCGTTTATTTTTCTGTCTTAAATCTTTCAGGGCTTTTTTAATGCTCCGAATGAATTTTGAAATTCTTTTAAAAGAATTCTTATCTCTTTTTATGCTGCATACAGCAAGAATTTATTAGCTCAAATCTGTAAATCAGAGAGATGATGGGTTTTATCATAAGATATTTGTGTGCATTTTGCTCACTTGTTCTTGTCATTCACTTGTTAAAGGCGAAAGAATAACAATTATAATACTTATTATTCAGGAATAATGTCCGTTTTACTTTAGATATTCAAAGAGTGTGACTATAAGCTCTTCTGTTCCTCGTGGCACATAGTTAGGTACAATGATGCATGTAGTTATAAGGGGTATCTCTATGATTGTTGATACATGCTGGCTTACCATATATGTGTCTATATTCATGTAGATGCAAGTGTATCTGTATGAATAATTATGAGTGTAGACATGGTATACGTATGTATTTGCATGTACATGGATGTGCGTGCGCGTGTGTGGGTATGTGTTTGGGTATAAATACGTATATATATATATATGTGTGTATGTGTGTGTGTGTGTGTGAGAGAGTGTGTGTTAAAGTGGAAACTAAGTTAGATAAGAAGTCAGCAAATTTTAAAAGATAGAAAAATAATGGTCAGTGGTCAGCGCACAATAATCTTAGGTTTTTAGTAATTTAGCAAGAGTTTTTCCTCGGAAGTAAAACCCTATATATTCAGTCAATTCTTGAAAAAATCAGCAATGGACAGCTAAGACACAACTGTAGTTGAGGTTGGGAGTTGAGTAGTAATTCAAGTCAAGTTGCTGACAGGGCTTGGAGTACGTCACAGCTAGTTCCTGAGGGATTTAAGCTGAAGAGTTAAGATCAATACGTGCTGCCTCCGTACGAGTTCAAGGAAAATAAAAAGTAAAGTTGGCGACCGCAGTCAAGGGTAATCCGAAGGCTCCCTTTTCAATAGCTACTACACCGAGATGTAGGAAAGGGCGCTACTCTTTTCCCTGGATTACTCCATTTTACCCTTGATCTGTACCTTATAATGCCGAGCGTTAAGTAAGGCGGTATCAAGTACCATTTTTTGCGTCGTTGGTATGATTCGACCTGGGATTGAACCCTGGTCTTCCGGCGCTTTGGTGAACACTCTAATCATTAGGGCTATGGTTCTCATTCAAGAAAAATAGCCTACAATAAACATGAAAATGCGAACTTATTATTGGTTTTGTTCGGTTTCCTTTGTGAACCTAACTGGTAGTGTTTACCGTTTCGACTAAAACTGGCGACCGACTGCTTTAAAAAAACAAACACAGTGTCAGTGTGGTCGGTGAATGAGCTGCAGATTAATACTGCCACACTAGTACATAATTGTTAATCAAAACAAATAATGGGACCAATTTAAAAAAATATTCTATCGGTATTTTGTGTTTGATTAAGGCATTGAGAGCAATATTGAACAAGTCCTGGCGACAACATCCCACGAGACGCCAACTGTACGGCCACCTGCCTCCCATCACGAAAACTATACAGGTTAGACGAACCAGACACGCCGGACACTGCTGGAGAGGCAAGGACGAGCTCGTAAGTGTCGTACTCCTGTGGACCCCCACATATGGCCAAGCAAAAGCAGAACGACCAACCCGAACTTTCATACAGCAGCTATGTAAGGACACGGGATGTAACTCAGAAGACCTGCCGGAGGCGATGAATGATAGGGAGAAGTGGCGAGAGATGGTCAGGGATATCCGTGCTGGCGGCACGACATGATGATGATGATGATGATGATGATGATATTTTTACTATTTCGATTAATATTCACATCATCTTTGAAAATAAATAAGTTTTATGAATGTTTCTTTCTGTTTCTAGGAATAATTTCCTTAGATACCATTCATTTCTTTTTTCACTTCCAATCCTTCTTCACTTCCAATCCTTCTTCACTTCCAATCCTTCTTCACTTCTAATCAATTTTCACTTTCTATCCATCTTTAGTCCTGACCATAACGTAAAGAACAGTGCTAACTCTGAAAATGTCAACGTCTGTTACAATTTCATGATCGAGTTCATAAATTTCCTCTTACCCACTTCTCAACAAAAAGGTAAACACATGAACTAATTTCGCCGCAGAAGTAAAATTTCTACCAACTTCCCAGACTAAATTCTGCTTCAGGGACAAAATACTTGATCAGTGACTTGACTAAAAAAAAAATCAAAAAACTTTTTTTTTTCTTTTTTAACTTCGTTAGAAAAAGAAAAAGAAAAAACAAATTAAATAAATGAAAAGTTATGTGTCCAACCAATGTTTGTTTTATATGTTACCCTTAGGGTATAGACATTTCTAACGTGAAATAAATTTACACATACTGAGCCTGGGTGTGTCGCGTCTTTTGAGGAAATATTTTTTGGCTAAACTTCAAACTTTGGCGGGAAAACCTCATCAATCATTTTTTTCCTTTCTGCTTTTTAACACATAAAAAAGCAGCTAATTCTATTTTGCTTGGATTTTTATAGGCTTGGCACGTTGTATGAGTGCAAAAAAAAAAACTTTCAGGAATATTTATAAGAATCGACTTTTAAAATCACTTGTCACGTGTTTCCGTTTCGGTGCGTCATGCAACCGATCAAATGAAGTCCGTCTCATCAAGAGGACCAATAAGAAGAAATTTGTGAACAATATTTGACATCTTCAAAAGTCGAGCAGTGAAAATAAAAAGCAACATATGAAAATAACTAATGTTAACAACAAATAAAAATGGCAAATGAAAACAACAAATAAAAACAAGCAGAAATATTCGTTTGACGAAATGTATTTGAAAAATCTTCACGGCAAACAATATATTTAATCAATAAGACTGCCTCCAAACGGTCGTCAAGGAACTTAATTTAATTTTTAAGGCGTGAACTTTATTGATAAGTGTTATATAATTAAGGAATAATTTTTTATTTTAATCATTTTTCGTTAATTATGTTTCATCATTCAGTTTGGTTGGGCTTTGAACCTTTCGGGTCTGAGTCAACGTGCATAGTCATTGGGTGCAGTTTTACGCTCGTGAGCAAGGGATATGACAATCACCATTTGTCATAATAAACCCCCAAACAGG
Organism: Sepioteuthis lessoniana; assembly: GCA_963585895.1. Classification (NCBI taxonomy): domain Eukaryota; kingdom Metazoa; phylum Mollusca; class Cephalopoda; order Myopsida; family Loliginidae; genus Sepioteuthis; species Sepioteuthis lessoniana. The sequence continues at coordinate 75,799,881 of OY757910.1, read as the reverse complement.
AAATGGTGCTAGAGTGTGGATGACATCATACCCGGAGTAGATGTTCCTCAGAATTTTAGGATTTTGAAAAGAGTCAGTTGCGATTGGACCATTGAGGCATATAGTTGAGTATTCTGCCGTTGCGGTGGTGATTAAGTTTTTCGGGTCTCGATGAATTAAGATGTTAAACATCACAAGATGCGCCATGAGTTGGGGGTGGTCAGCATAGAATGGAGTCAGATAGTATGGTTATCAATGACTTTTAACTATTGTGTCTCTCTTCTCGTGGCGCCATGGACCGAAGTCAAGAAGTTAACAGAATCTGCCTGTATTTGTATTGTATATTTTGCTTATGAATACGTGTAGTATACAGCATAAGCACGGATATCCCTGACCCTCTCTCGCCACTCCTCCCTATCGTTCATCGCCCTTGGTAGGTCTTCAGGACAACATCCCGTATCCTCACATAGCTGCTGAATGTATGTTCGTGCTGGTCGTCCTGCTTTTGCACGGCCATGTGTGGGGGTCCATAAAAGTACATCTCTTATGAGTTCGTCCCTGCTTCTCCAGCAGTGCCCTGCATGTCTGGGTCGTCTAACTTGAATAGTTTTCGTGATAGGGGGCAGGTGGCCGTACAGTTGGTGTCTTCTGGGGTATTCCCGCCAGTCATCGGTGTCTCTGAAAATATTAGTGTACTAGACACATCAACTACACATATAAAGCCCGATAGATGTTTTACCCATTTTTTTCAAGAAAATAGAAGTCATCATATACGTTTAGAATTGCAATACCGTACTTGTCCAAGTCGAACTTGATTTTCATGTAGTATTTTTAAAGTATCTTAGGATTACTTCACAAATATCCTAAACATTTAGAGGTCACCTGTCAACAAAATGTTGATATGATGTTTATCGTCAACTGCGAATCCGATGTTTTTAGTCCAATGAAAACAAGAAGAGAGTTTTGAACTGGATCATGCTTCCTCTTCGTTTATATTGCATTATTGTTAATCGGTCTTGCATTGCAGCTTCTACAATCTGCTTTAAGAAAAAAGAAAAATCTTCACCTGCAGAGTTGTTTGTAGCTTTGATAATCCATATCTGCAGAACGATGAGTATTTAGAAAGGACCGCTGTTTTTACACTTTGATTGGTGATTTTGAATATCTGCATTTTCTTTTCCTATTTATTGATTTTTGGCGCATGCTTTTCTTGTAAAAACCGTTGATAGAATCAGCCAACACAAATAGATTAGATTGTTTTAAGATTTCTATCACTATTACTACCAAATATTTTTATCTAATTTGAAAAATTTTGCTTCTTTTATTTTTCACAAAACTATATTCTACTTTTGATTGTTCCAGCATTCGTGTTTGTGTGTGCGTGTCACTAAACGTATGCTGTACAGTCAATAATGTACTTAAATGAATAGATAGATAGATAGATAGATAGATAGATAGATAGATCATTGTAAAGCCAGTCTTTATATAGGCTATTTTTCTCCGTTTACTTAAAAAAAAAAAAACAATTTCCCCATTATTTATATACGTTTTTCTCATGCAGTCATATTTATTACTTTCACTTCAAAATAAGTTTCTTTTTCTGGCCATTTACGATCGAAAATATTTTCTTCAATTCTACTTCGATCTGAAAAAAATTATTGAATTTTTGTGCAAATTTTTTCTCAAAAGAATTGAATAAATAATTTTTTTAATTAAACAATTGATGCTTCTGTTTACTTAATTTTGATATATTAAAGACTTCTTTTAATCTGAAATCTCTTACTAATCGTAAATTTCTGACAAAATGGAAAAACAAAAAAGAGAAATATATTTTTAAAGAATAGAAGAAATAGTATTTGCTAAGCTTATCTTAGAATGGTTCTGGTTTGATTGGATTGTGTTGGTTTGGGTTTTATGACATATCAATCGAAGTACATTATTGTTATGGGACGGTTACCTACCCATTCATGGACTCTTCCAAATTCTATATTAATCGAGAGTCAAGTACTCTCGAGGAGATTGGATAGTTGACCGATATTCGACTGACAAGTAAGCCTAGCTTACGCCACCACTTTTCTCTGCACCCTGTTACTTCAATATATCTTTAAACTTATACCGTGTTCCGAGTTGTCTTTTCATGGTCCCAACTTGGGTCTACATCAATTATTCAATGCCAAATTCTATTTATACATATATATTAGAAAAATGTAATTGATAAACACATTTTGTAGGTAACATTTTTAAACGAGCCTAAGCTCATTTTTTAAGCGCACAGTTAAATGGTTTCAAGCATTTCTATTTAACACAAATAATTCTATTAACTATTAATCATTAGTTTGCACACATCTAAATAGATATGCATATGATTTGTAAGTGAATAGTTTGAAGGTAATTCCATTTTGTTAGAACTATTTTGTCAGCACTCTAGTATTGCTGCTGTTTCTACACATTTAAATTGTTTCAATTATTGCTATCTTCACTAATAATTCTATTCCATATTAATTGTTTGAACACTGTCAAGTGGTTACGAGTATTGCTATTCGACACTAATTATTCTGTTCAACATTATTCATTTGTTTGCTTACAATTGAATGGCTCCAAGTAGTCCTATGTATCACTAACAATTCAATTAGACATTTGTTTACACACAGTTAAATGATCAAACAGTTCTATTTCCAACCGTTCAATTTATTCTGTCATTTGTCACACATAGTTTAAATGTCAAACTGTTCTATTTGACCCATAGATAGGACCTTATCAGGTGCTACCACTCCGGGTCAGAGTGAACCTAGCAGCGATGACAATGAAGAAGTACTCTGCCTTTCCCAAAGCTTCAAGAGTGGAGCCTCACGATTAAACGGTTTAATGTTATATCCAGGACACTCGTTGGGAGAGTCTAAGCCTTCAACAGAGATGCAGTCGGTGTTTTCTACAGCCGATTGGGCTGCTTAGATTGGAGTAAGAACAAAAGTTTGGAGTATACAGAGAGAATTGAACTTACAAATATTGTTATTCTAATCTATCTATCAAACCTTTTCACCACGTTGAATGGGTTCGGTTTCGGTCCTTTGATTAATGGCATATTAACTTTCGTAGGTTATCTAATTCCAAATTCATCCATCTAAAACAGCTGTGATACTACTTAACCTATAGCTGGGTGGGATAAGACGGTTCATACTTTTCCAAAAGGTTAGTTCAAAATTGAGCGTGATAGCTCGACTTGCTTGCTACAATTTCCCAGTCCAGACCTTTAGCCACTACACCACAAGAACTGTCCCCTCGCAGGTATGGACATTATTTGAAAGAACTATTTATATTTCTAGCATTAAATATTGTATTCGTATGTTTTTGATTGGTTAGTTGGTTGGTTGGTTGCTTGCTTGCTTGCTTGAGTTATATGGCATATCAATAATTGCACCTCATTTAATACCAAATTCTGTTTTTGCGTATATTAAAACTTATATTTCTAAACGAATAAAACGAACAGAGATGACATTTTAATCTAGCAAGAGCTTATTTGTTTCAAGTCTTGCTAACTAACTTTAAAAATTAAATTTAACATCAGTCATTTGTGTGCAAACATTTACATGTAAATGGTTATTGTTCGTATGTTTGTTTGGTTTTATGTTATATCAAACATTGTAAGTTGTTTAATGCCAAATCCTGTTTAGACTAATATATTAAATACATATGATTTTTAAACATTTTGCTTATAACATTTTTAAACAAGCTCATTTTTCTTCAGTTAAAATGATTTCAAGTATTTCTACCTAATACCAACCCTTCTATATACTTTCAATCATTTGTTTACACAGAGTTAAATGATTTTAAGTATTGCTATGCAATATCGATCATTTGTTTGCACATATTAAAATAGGTAGGGGGTGTCCTCGTGGTGTAATGGTTAAAGCGATGGACTGCGGAATCGTAGTACGCGAGTTCGTACGCCAGTCGCGCTATTACGTTCACTTTCGAACAAATATCCTTGGGAAAGGTATGAACCCCCTTATCCTCCCAGCTATGGGTTAAATAGTACCACTACTGTTCTTCTAGGAGAATGGCTTTGGCATTAAATAACCTAAAAAGAGTTGATATGCCATTAAACAAAGAAACCAACCAACTTAAAATAGGTGTGTATGATAGATAACGTTTAAAAAAAGAAAGTCAGCTTATCTATTTTCCCACAGTTAAATTGTTTCAAGTATTGTAGTTATTTATTATCTCCACTAGATTAAGACTGGCAACTAGATGGTCTGTCACTATCCAGGTTCTTTGTAGGGGTTTTGTGGATCCTTGATCATTGCACCGTTTATTCATCCTTATAGGTGACTTTGTCCTTGATGATGAGGGGATTGTATGGAATTTAGTTGAGGGCAGTGTGAACGCGCTTCCTGGTATTTCACTGATACACCTTGTTGTTCATCTGTATTTTCCCTGCTTAGTCAATGGGAGCTATGGTTTTTGTTTAAGTGGTTACGGTTTTGGGGGAGATAATTTTTTAGTCGGTCTTTGGTGAATGGATTATTGACTTATGTAAGAACTGTTTTGTTGGAGAAGATTGTGTACTTTTAGGAGAAGTTCGTGTTGGAGTGGTAAATCCAATGTGTGCCCTTGCTTGAACTACCTGATTGGTTTGGTTTGGTTTATTTGTTTAATAATTCCACAGTCCAGCGCTTTAACCATTACATCAGGAGGTCACCACTCTGTTGGGGTGTGTTGGTTTGGGGAAAAAAGAGAAATATATTTTTAAAAGAATAGAAGAAATAGTATTTGCTAAGCTTACCTTAGATTGGTTTTGGTTTGATTGGGTTGTGTTTTATGGCATATCAATCGTTGTACATTATTTAATGTCAAATTCTATTAATACATATATATAAGATTTATATGATTTGTAAACACATTTGGTAGATAACATTTTTAAACGAACCTGAGCTCATTTTTAAAGTGCACAGTTAAATGGTTTCAAGCATTTCTATCAAACACAAATAATTCTATTAACTATTAGTTTGCACTCATTTAAATAAATATACATAGGATTTGGAAGTTATTTAATGTAAAAACCATCCTTCTTGAAGAACAGTAATGATGCTATTTAACCCATAGCTTGGAGGATAAGGGGGTTCATACCTTTTCAAAGTGAACGTAATAGCTCGACTGGAGTTCGGAGTCGCTTACTACGATCCCGCTGTCCAGCACTTTAACCATTACACTACGAGGAAACCTCTGACCTCATTGGATTTCTCTTTATTCTTAACTTGTTTTTGAATTGGTGCTTAGTAAAATTCGGCCAGGTGTAGTTTTTTCAGGTGCTCCCGAAACTCTGGCCAATCATTCGGTTCCAACAGGATAAATTTCATCACGAGAACTCTATATTTGTTGTCTTGATTGATTGTATCCCCACTACATGCAAAGGAGGCGTAGCTGTTTTCTCCTATCTTAGTCCCTACAATTTTCCTTGCTTCCAGAAAGGACACATTCCTTTTGTGTTTCACTGGAAGTATTTCTTTTTCTTTTTTTGTAAAAATTGCAAGATCTTGCGTAAGCCGGATGATCTTGTCGGCAGTTTGCACATCTAATTTCCTTCAAGTAATTTTCCACCATGTGGTTTGGGTCCTTTTTAGCGCATTCGGCTCATATTTGTTGTCCTCTACAAGCTTCCCTGTGGTGCTGGGACATACTGCTCAACCTTCTCAAGACAATAACCGATTTTCACCTCTTCGGGAGTATGGGGTTGGTTAAGTGTCAGGATATAAGTGTTGGTCTGGATTCATTTTTCACCTTTTCTAATTCTTATGTTTGTAACTCTCTATTTTTATAGGGTTGCTGCTATCTCCTCTTCTGTAGCCAACGCCGACTTCCTCTTCCTGATAACTCCTTTGTAAGTGTAAGTTTTTTTCATACGAGTAGGCTTTTGTCGAATGAAAAGTTTTATTTTTTAGTATGTTTTCTTTCCTGCCTCTTGCTATCCACTTCGACAAGCAAGTTTCTGTTCCTGGTCTTCCTTAAGCTTTTCAGTGTGGCCCTTGTTGAAATAACTTTTTCTAAGAAAAAATGAGGAGAATTTAGTTAGTAGACTTACTTCAATGATTCAATGACTATGAATCTGGGGAAGTCTGCAGCCTCATTCTCCAAGTCTGATTCTAACAGGTTTCGTTTTATTTTTGATTTGAAAACGCCATAAGCAGTGTTTATTTTTCGCTAGCCCTGTGCTGTACCACCCACCATGGAGTCCAACTTATGTTGGGAATATACCAAGGGGAAACCCATTTGGCTTTGTCGAAACGGGGATACACGACCAGTATACTTGAGCTAGGAGTAGCTTCGTGGATTATCTAATGCTAAAGCCATCCATCCAGAAGAACAGTAATTGTATTATATAAGCCATAGCTGGGAATGTTAGATGTCTCATAACCTTTTTCAAGAGTATTAGTACCAAAGTGAACGACATAGCGTGACTGAAGTTCGAACTCTTTAATTATGATGTAACAGTCCAACACATTAACCACTTCCTGATGAAAGCTAAATGGAAAAAAAATAATGATATCCATCAAATAATATATAAAGGGATCATTATATTATTAAGTAAGTCATATTATCCTTTCTTGTTTCAATGTTGATATGATTTTCTTTTTGGATTTCAATAGCGCGATTATCTAATTGCATTAATTTGATTGATATATACGTAATTCAAATTCTTTTAGTTGGTTGTGTAGTCCTAAAACTTTTACGAATTTTTTTTCAGACATTTTTAGAACACGTTGAAATCGAATTAAACTGTTAGATGACTTAACATACAAAACAGTAATACAATTAAACTTGTGAAAATAGTTTCGTTGCAGGTGATTGGTTTCATGATCCGACTCGAAAGGCCTAATATAAAATGTTTTGTATTAATTCCAGAAAGGGCAATGTTCCAAATAGTTAAATCTAAATAGTAAACCCATCAACGGCAAGATATTCTTTTCCTTGTTGGAAACGTCACATTAAATGGCTCACATCTTTGAACTTTTAAAAATTTTAATTAAAAGGTTTATTTTTGGCAGAATGCAATGTCCATGATTATCTATTTCACTGAGAAAGTTATTTATAGAATAAATTAATTCTCACAGAACATTTCGACAGAATTACGGCAATTAAAAAAGTTCTACGCCCGGCCACCCGAGGCCATTTGTTGTAACTCCCCTCCTTTGTCAGACTGAGATCCTCACTTAGATCACTTCGCACAACCCCCCAAAGTTTCACCTGATATAATACTTAACTAGGTAACGGCCAGGTATTTGAGTGGCCAGCCATATCCAAGGGTCGGACACTAAAGTTTGCCAACATTCACAACTGAAGGATCACTACTTTCTGAGAAATCAGTGGTTTTCCAGAATTAATTGCACACGTTTCCATGTTGGAAAGGGCTTTTTTGTGTCTCCTTTCTGGAATTAGCCGTTTTCATTCAATTGTGCACATATCCGACCAAGGAAATTCATACGTGGTGTGTGTCGCTAAGTCTCAACATTCATCATGCCTTGGTCACCTTCGGACGGATGAAGATAATATATCTTGACTTAGATATTCAGGGATATCAAAGGAACTTAAATAGGAGCTTTCGAGCAGAACTAGACGAATGCACGGGGGAAAGAGCTTTGAAAATAATTAAAGGATGAGGTGGTTAGATGTGAATGATAAGAAAAAATTTAAGAAAAGTTTCTCTCTTGACCACGGCTGAACAGCAGACATGACCTTTCCCAGAACCTCCGACCAATTCTTCTTGAGCTGACGGTAGTGACCGGATCAGATACTAAATATCTTGCGCCCTCCGACTGCCCAACGAAAGGGTACCGGTACTGCCCAATCTTTTCACCAACTCAATTACAAACCGATACTTGTCGCGGTTAAATTTTGTCTCTGTCACCTTTTCAGTTCCTTCTGATTTCTTTTGCTGTGAGAATCAATCTCGGCACTGCTAAAGCATAGTCATGTGATTTGTGTAAGTGGAGTACTTGACCGCAGTTGTGGCTCATGGTAAACGTGATTCCGAGTAGGATCGGTTTCGCCCTCAACTTGATAAGGAAGTGTTTCAGCGCCAGAACGAGCAACATGGGTGTTACAGAACAAATTTGATGTTATCAACAAATTAAAAGGCTCCAACTTACCCCATTCACTTCCACCATAGCTTTGAGGATGTATAATACAAGCTAATCGAATAACTAAATTTCAGCTTTAATCCAGCCGTAGACAAAACAATCTAAAAGGAACGACTGAATCAAGGACATCTAAACTGTTCCGTGTGGCTTTTTCTATTGACATTTTTATAATCATGCGCACCAAGAGTAAGAATGTATTGGATAGTTTAGCTTTTCACAGAAGAAGTCTGATCTGTGATAATCAGGCGTTCTGCATACGGTAAAATGAAACTTTGTGAAAGTCGGTGTTGGAAATCGTTATGAGTGGAAAATTTATAATCTCATATCTTGGTCCAGTCATCTGGGGCTATAGAATACACTGACTGCATCTCTGTAGAGGAAAAAGACTCCCCCAACGAGTGTCCTGGATATGATACTAAACAATCTGATGGTGATGCTTCAGTAATGGTATAACTTTGGGGAATGCGGAGTACCCATTCACAGTTCCACTCTGGCCCTAAGTGATAGCACCTGATAGGGTTCTATCTATGGGCCAAATAGAACTAAACTGTGTACTTATGCTAAAGAAAATTGCTTGAAATTAACTTAATATATCAATATATCAATCTAATATAGAACTGTTTTGACATTTAACTGTGTGTAAAAAAAAAACTATACTTATATTAAACTGAATAGTTTGTAAATTTTTATCAAAATGACTTAATTCGGAGTTTAATAACCAGAAAAGTATTGATACACCCAAAAAAAGAATAACCAATCAACTAATCTCATCCCCATAATGTAAGGCAACTTCACTACATGCCGGGTGATACGTTGGTTGGTCAATAGTTCCCTGCGTCATCCATTAATTGAAGATCAATGCCAGCAAGTGCACAAACAATTGTGACAGCTTCAAATAAACTTCGTAGAACAAACCATCGATGGCAGAAATCTAATCCATCCAGATTTCCTTCAACGCTTCCCAAATTTGTGTTAGAGATCCTTCAGACCCAGCTGCATCGATTTTCTCATGGTAAAAAAGATAGGTTGAATATGTATCTCTGGTAATTTTTTTTTCTGTTTGTAGTGTCAAAATCCATCGCTCATGATTTTGTTTAAGAACAGACATGGTCCATCCGGTAGTGAAACACTCATGATGTATCACTTCCAAGTGCTTCAAATTCTTTTGCACGCAGTTTAAAGGCTCTTCGCTTCAAAAGACATTCTTTTGAACCTAAGTTGGGGACCGTAGTCGATGGCTCCCTGAAGGCTCCTTTTTTCAATAGCTACTACACCGTGGTATAAGGGAGGGCGCTACTCCTTCTTCTATAGACCTTAATTTTTATAATTAGGAAAGGAGACCCAGCTTTGGCTTAAATATTTTAGTTTCTATACTTTCTCCCAATTTTACTGCCCCTTCTACTCTAGATTCTGACTCTCTTGACTCGTCTATCTAGATTGATGTTACAGTCAACAACAAAGGATTTAATTTTATATTTCTAGTGTCTCTAACATTTATTCCTAACTTCCGCTTATTTCACTTCCTTCTTTATCGTTTGTAGTACTAGGTCCCGAGAATCCTTTTCCTCCAACAAGTGTATATAGCAGGAAAAATTACCGGCCATTCTAGGCTGAAACTTATCTAAGATGAATCAAGAAGATTCTATGGTTCGAGAAAGGCATCCTATGGAAACTCGGAACTTAAAAATCTTCTTCGAATTGTCTAAGACAGAATCAATGTAGCAAGAACACCGCTTTGAGCTATCACTACCCATCCAAGTCAACTCTACCGTTCTTGGACGCTCATTTCAAAAAATTTCAACAAGCCTTTGGAAAAATTCATGAAAGTATATCATATTTAAGTTAGATGGTTTCTTTGTTTTCTTCTGGCATATTAACCTTTGCAGGTTATTTAATGCCAAAGCCATTTTCCTAGAATAACAGTAGTGGTACTATTTAATCCATAGCTAGGAGGATACGGGGGTTCATACCTTTCCAAATGGTATTTGTCAAAAAGTGAACGTAGTAGCGCGACTGGAGAACGAATATGCTTACTACCATTCCGCAGTCCATCGCTTTAACCATTACACCACGACGACACCCCATTTAAGTTAGAGTTAGTATCTTAGCTAGCTTTCTCCCAATCTATAAAGGGATCAAGGGCGGCATTTTAATCACCCACAAATACTACCCTCTTCATCCCGAAAAAAGTCGAGTAGCTCATTTCTGGTATTGGGTGCAGAAAATCAAACTGACTGAAATGCTTTGTCATCCAGAACTAACAGTGCCTTCCGGGTCAGAAAGAAAAGAGATCTGGTCGAATTCAATACAATTCTTACTAGCTAAGTTATAACACTTCAACTGCCATCAAAAAAAAAAAAAGAAAAAAAAGAAAAAGAAAAGAAAGAAATGAAAAAACACCTTCACAGTCACTGGACTCATAGTAGGTTTCCTGTAAACAACTGATATCCACATCAACACTGAAAACTGTGAGTAAGTCTAATCGTTTTAGATTCTAATATTATTACACCTTCAAATTGAACATGACCGAGGATAAAATACTAGGAGAGGTTAGTAAAGAAAGGCTACCTTCCAGAAAAGGTTTTCATTAATTCATCATGTAAGGTTATATATGAAAAGAGGTGGAAAGTTTTCTGCTGCTTTCCACCAGTATTTTCATCAGTTTTTTCTGGGCGCGGACCCAATTTCACGTCAACAAAAACAAAAACAAAAATTCTTTAGCATTTTTAAAGTTTCTGTGGTCAGCTATAACTTAGTTGTCTTGATCATTGTTTAAACTGAGGAAAACCCGAATGTTTCATAGTCGTTAAGGCTGGAATTCTTCGATAATGTTTAGGCCCAATCTACATGTGTCCTCTCATAGCTTATATTTTCCCTTTATCTCCTTGGTTTTCTGTTGTTGTTTGTTGGTTGCTGTTATTGATGGTGACGGTGGACAAGGAGAAAATGTTGGCGGAGTAGAAGGTATATCTTTTCGTTTGTTAGTGGTGCTGTTTAGGCAGAGACTTTTGGTGAAGGAGCTGAGAGAGAATCTTTCAGTACCACTATCTATTGCTCCTCAGTGTGAATACTCTTTTTAAAAAATACTTCCCCTTGCCTGGACAAAATTTTAGTTTTTACTGAGGGGCGTCTCCTAAGGGGCTGTTTGTGTCTGAGAGCCAAGTTTTTGAGGGGGATAGAGGATCAGCTGTTTGGGTCTTTTTAATCATTCTAAAATCTTTCTCTGATACCACTACCTTTCGGGGAAATGTAAAAACTTTAAGAGCAAAAAGACTTGGATTATTCACATGGAATATATAAACGTTAGACCACTTTCTTGTTCATAGAATAGGGTGGAAAAAGTCTTGGTTATACCTTCTTTTCTTCAGCCAGCTGTAGAAAAGAGATTAACATTTCCATACTGTTAACATCTAAGTTTTATTTCTTTCACTGAGATCGGTAGCTTCCGAGATCCTGCGTTCACTAAGTTGGGGATGATGACGAGGCTAGCGTGAATAAATTCTCTTTTCGATCGTTTGTTTAACACAGCGACAATTTTCTCATGACGACTGAAATGTGCAAGGTTCATCGTTTTTCCTATATACTCTGAAAATGCTTTCTTTATTTTGTAAGGGTCACGCTCTCCTCTTTTGTGGGTAATAGTATTTCCCTCTTTAGGAAGGTAATTCCTTCGATAACAATCCGTGACCGTATACTCAAGGCTGTCAGAGATCTCACTACACAAACCTTTCTAGATTTAACTTTTTGTTTCCAAGCAACCCCCAATACAGTCACTGTTTTCTTTTCGTAAGTTCACTTATTTCATCCAATAGGATTTTGGTAAGATGGTGGTCGTAATTCTTGGACTTCTGAAAGAATTTGGTTACATTACCTTCTTTTAGAGATGTGGTAGTCCAAACATTGTGAGTGTCCCCGCCTGTCTGCTAATTGATATTACATGTTCTGGGCTTCACGTTCATCTTGGTGGCTAATTCTTTGCTTAAGCTGGAACTTTTTTTGTGATAGCACCATAGTCAATATCCATCATAGACTAAGTACCTTTCCCAAAAGTCTTTTAGGACATTGATCGTGGACTTACAAACGTTCCTTATTGGGTTCAACATTCTTTACGGGCGACAGATTTTTTTCTTCGTATCTGTCTTTCTCTTTTCGGTGGTTTTGCAATAGGGGATTTGAGATGTAACAGACTTTTTCATCCATTCTTTTTCGATTTCTAATGAGTTGGAGAGATTATGTCTGTCCTGTCAAAGTTCTACACGTAAAAAAAAAAAGTTCCTTATTTTAACAAAAACAAAAAACAAAAAAGTTCTGCGTCCTATCCAGCCTAAAAAAGAAAAAAAGAGAAAACTTAATTGCCTTATCTTATTTTCTGACTCACCGGTGAATAGCACGCAGGTGAGATTCCGTATCATTGTGAATAACGACATCTTATTAACTGAATAACGACATCTTATTAACTGAGTTCGATTTCCAGTCGGACTATAACGTTCACTTTCGGACTAATGCCCTTGAGAAAGATATGACTCCCTTATCATCCTCAGTATTGTTCAAATAGTAGCACTACTGATGATCTACAAGGATGGTTTCGGCATTGAATAAGTCACGAAGGTTGATATACCATTTAAACAAAGAACAATCCAGTCGGCTGGGGCCGTAAAATACACCAAATGCATCTCTGCAGAGTGGGAATAGCCCCTCAATCGTGTGTCCTGGATATGATATTAAACCCTCTGATGGTGAGGCAGCAATCCAGAAGATTTGAAGAAAGTGGAATACCCATTCATTACCATTATTCCCTGGTCCATTCTGACCCGGAGTGGTAGTACGTGATAGCGTCCCATCAATGGATCAAATAAAATTGTTTGACCAATTAACTTTGTTCACACAAATGACTGAAGTTAAATTGATTACGTAACAATGCGTAAAACCATTTAACTGTATGCAAACCTTATAAGTTCTTGTGTGCAAAAGATTTGCTCTCCCGTATTTAAGAGTAAGATAATCTGTAAACTATTCACTTACAAATCAGAGATGCATATCTATTCACCTGCATGCAAACGAATAACTGTTATTGAATTAGATTGTTAGTGTTACATAGCAATACTATGAACGGTTGAACTCCATGAACACATTGTATCAATAGTAAATAGAATTATTAACAGTTAGTAGAATTATTTATAATGAGTAGAATTATTAATAGTTAGTAGAATTATTAATAATGAGTAGAATTATTTAGAGTAAGTAGAATTATTAATAATGAGTAAAATTATTAATTGTTTGTAGAATTATTAATAATGAGTAGAATTAATAACAATGAGTAGAATTATTAATTGTTAGTAGAATTATTAATAATGACTAGAATTAATAATAGATAGTAGAATTATTAATAATGAGTAGAATGATTAATTGTTAGTAAAATTATTAATAAGGAATAGAATTATTAATAATGAGTAGAATTATCAATGGTTTTCTGTAGAATTAGTAAGAGTAAGTAGAATTATTAATAATAAGTAAAATTATTAATTGTTAGTAGAATTATTAATAATGAGTAGAATTATTAATAGTTAATTGAATTATTAATAATGAGTAGAATTATTAATAGTTAGTAGAATTATTAATAATGAGTAGAATTATTAATTGGTAGTAGAATTATTAATTGGTAGTAGAATTATTAATAATGAGTAAAATTATTAATTGTTAGTAGAATTATTAAAAATGAGTAGAATTATTAATAATGAGTATAATTACTAATTGTTAGTAGAATTATTAATAATGAGTAGAATTATTAATTGTTAGTAGAATTATAAATAATGAGTAGAATTATTAATTGGAAGTAGAATTATTAATTGGTCGTAGCATTATTAATAGTTAATAGAATTATTAATAATGAGTAGAATTATTAATTGTTAGTAGAATTATTAATTGTTAGTAGAATTATTAATAATGAGTAGAATTATTAATTGTTAGTAGAATCATTAATAATGAGTAGAATTATTAATTGTTAGTAGAATTATTAATAATGAGTAGAATTATTAATTGTTAGTAGAATCATTAATAATGAGTAGAATTATAAATTGTTAGTAGAATCATTAATAATGAGTAGAATTATAAATTGTTAGTAGAATTATTAATAATGAGTAGAATTATTAATTGTTAGTAGAATCATTAATAATGAGTAGATATATTAATTTTTAGTAGAATTATTAATAATGAGTAGAATTATAAATTGTTTGTAGAATTAATAATAATTAGTAGAATTATTAATAATGAGTAAAATTATTAATTGTTAGTAGAATCATTAATAATGAGTAGAATTATAAATTGTTTGTAGAAATATTAATAATGAATAGATATATTAATTTTTAGTAGAATTATTTATAATGAGTAGAATTATTAATAGTTTGTAGAATTATTAATAATGAGTAGAATTTTTAATAATGAGTAGAATTATTAATAATAAGTAGAATTATTAATTGTTAGTAGAATTATTAATAATGAGTAGAATTATTAATTGTTAGTAGAATTATTAATTATGTGTAGAATTATTAATTGTTAGTAGAATTATTAATAATTAGTGGAATTATTAATAATGAGTAGAATTATTAATAGTTAGTAGAATTATTAATAATGAGTAGAAGTATTAATAATGAGTGGAATTATTAATATTGAGTAAAATTATTAATTGTTAGTAGAATTATTAAAAATGAGTAGAATTATTTACTGTTAGTAGAATTATTAATAATGAGTAGAATTATTAATTTTTGTAGAATTATTAATAATGAGTAGAATTATTAATAGTTAGTAGAATTATTAATAATGAGTAGAATTATTAATTGTTAGTAGAATTATTAATAATGAGTAGAATTATTAATAGTCAGTAGAATTATTAATAATGAGTAGAATTATTAGTATTTAGTAGAATTATTAATTGTTAATAGAATTATAAATAATGAGTAGAATTATTAATAATGAGTAGAATTATTAATAATGAGTAGAATTATTAATAGTTAGTAGAATTATTAATAATGAGTAGAATTATTAATTGTTAGTAGAATCATTATTAATGAGTAGAATAATAAATTGTTTGTAGATATATTAATAATGAGTAGAATTATTAATTGTTAGTAGAATTATTAATAATGAGTAGAAATATTAATTTTTAGTAGAATTATTAATAATGAGTGGAATTATTAATATTGAGTAGGATGATTAATTGTTAGTAGAATTATTAATAATAAATAGAATTATAAACTGTTAGTAGAATTATTAATAATGAGTAAAAATATTAATTTTTAGTAGAATTATTAATAATGAGTAGAATTATTAATAATAAGTAGAATTATTAATAATCAGTAGAATTATTAATAATGAGTAGAATTATTAACTGTTAGTAGTATCATTAATATTGAGTAGAATTATTAATTTTTAGTAGAATTATTAATAATAAGTAGAATTATTAATATTGAGTAGAATTATTAATAGTCAGTAGAATTATTAATAATGAGTAGAATTATTAATATTCAGTTGAATTATTAATTGTTAGTAGAATTATTAATAATGAGTAGAATTATAAATAATGAGTAGAAGTATTAGTAATGATAAGAATTATTAATAGTTAGTAGAATTATTAATAATCAGTAGAATTATCAATAATGAGCAGAAATATTAATTGTTAGTAGAATTATTAATAATGAGTAGAATTATTAATATTTAGTAGAATCATTAATAATGATTAGAATTATTAATTGTTAGTAGAATTATTAATAATGAGTAGAATTATTAATAGTTAGTTGAATTATTAATAATGAGTAGAATTATCAATAGTAAGTAGAATTATTAATAATGAGTAGAATTATTAATTGTTAGTAGAATTATTAATAATGAGTAAAATTAATAATAGTAGAATTATTAATAATCAGTAGAATTATCAATAATGAGCAGAATTATTATTTGTTAGCAGAATTATTAATAGTCAGTAGAATTATTAATAGTTAGTAGAATTATTAATAATGAGTAGAATTAATAATTGTTAGTAGAATTATTAATAATGAGTGGAATTATTAATAATGAGTAGAATTATTAATAATGAGTAGATTTATTAACTGTTAGTAGTATTATTAATAATGTGTAGAATTATTAATTTTTAGTAGAATTATTAATAATAAGTAGAATTATTAATAATGAGTAGAAGTATTAATAGTCAGGAGAATTATTAATAATGAGTAGAATTATTAATATTTAGTAGAATTATTAATTGTTAGTAGAATTATTAATAATGAGGAGAATTATAAATAATGAGTAGAAGTATTAATAATGATAAGAATTATTAATAGTTAGTAGAATTATTAATAATCAGTAGAATTATCAATAATGAGCAGAAATATTAATTGTTAGTAGAATTATTAATAATGAGTAGAATTATTAATAGTTAGTAGAATTATTAATAATGATTAGAATTATTAATTGTTAGTAGAATTATTAATAATGAGTAGAATTATTAATAGTTAGTTGAATTATTAATAATGAGTAGAATTATTAATAGTTAGTAGAATTATTAGTAATGAGTAGAATTATTAATTGTTAGTAGAATTATTAATAATGAGTAGAATTAATAATAGTTAGTAGAATTATTAATAATCAGTAGAATTATCAATAATGAGCAGAATTATTATTTGTTAGCAGAATTATTAGTAGTCAGTCGAATTATTAATAGTTAGTAGAATTATTAATAATGAGTAGAATTATTAATAATGACTAGAATTATTAATTGTTAGTAGAATTATTAATTATGAGTAGAATTATTGATTCTTAGTAGAAATATTAATATTTAGTAGAATTATTGATTGTTAGTAGAATTATTAATAATGAGTAGTACTATTAATAATGATTAGAATTATTAATAATAGTAAAATTATTAGTTGTTAGTAGAATTATTAATAATGAGTTGAATTATTAATAATGAGTAAAATTATTAATAGTTAGTAGAATTATTAATAATGAGTAAAATTATTAATTGTTAGTAGTATTATTAATAATGAGTAGAATTATTAATTGTAAATAGAATTATTTTTTTTTTAGAATTACTAATAGTAATTAAAATTATTAATAGTTAGTAGACTTATCAATAGTGAGAAGAATTATTAATGTTTAATACAAATTCTAAAAATAATTTAACTGTGTACTAACAAATTAGCCATAGCTTTTTTAAAAATTACCTACAAACTATGCGTTTGCAAATTATATATATATATATATATATATATATATATATATATATATATATATATATATGTGTGTGTGTGTGTGTGTGTGTGTATGTGTGTGTGTGTGTGTTTATAAAAAGTATTTAGCATTAAATAACCCACAAGGGTTGATATACCATAAAACCAAACAAAAGCTAAGCAAAGAAACCATACCAAGCGAAGTAAAATCCCTTCGAAATAGACCAGTCAGCACTGTCAGGGTTGACTATTATCAGACAGTAAAATAGTATTAAGAATAGCAAGTGAGACTAACAAATTATTATTAGCAAATTTGATTCTCGCTGGGTATCCCATACTCATGACCTTAGTAAGCCTATTAAATAACACTATTTTCGCTGAGAGATACTAAATTTTAAAAAAAAGTATTTGGCATGTTATTTATTAGAGTTACCTCCCATAGAATATTGTAAGGGCTATAAATTTCCCATCTGAATTTGTCTATATGCAAAAACTTTTGAATATTTTTATAAACAAGAATTAATTATATGAATACGTATCTCTTCTGATTTTTTCTTACGAGTATATTTATATGTATTTTTTGTTTGTTTTAAATTTTGTTATTGTTTTATCTTTATTTTTCATAGAACAGTAGTTTTTGAGGGAGAATTAGTGGCCATTAAGAAAAGAATAAGTGAATGGACATCATTAACACGTAATGTTGAAAAATCATCGCCAAAGTGATTTAATTTTTAAAAAATCAGTAGAAAAAGAATATTAATTTGAATAAATCCTGAAATAAAATTGGCATTTAGCTAAAAAGAAGGAAAAAGTTACCTCCCTTAGATGTTGCAAGGGCAATAACTTTCGTCTTAATTTTTTTTCCAATTTGTGGATATAATTTGAAATAGTTCGAAATATTTGGCAATTGCTTCCCATTAATGGAAATTCAGTTGTCATTTATAGTAAAAACCAGAATATCAAATATCGATTTTCAAAGGCAGCAAATAAATACCTCACATTTCGGAAATTGGTATATTAACAATTTTACGCCGTTAGAACGTTTACAATTGGCACTTTGTAAGGGTAAAAATATCGATAAAATATATTTTTTTAATATTTTCTTTCCTTCATTATGTTTCAAGAGCCTCAGTAAATGCTTGGGACTGTAGATACCTGTAAACCAATTGTATATATTCTATTTTTCTTCTATATACAACCATCATAAAGTTTGATTTATATATTTGGCCCAGTGATAGATTAACGATAGCATAGTTTTTATGTCGAATATTATTAGGACAAACATTTAAAACTTATTTACACATGCTATTTCTTCTGAAAGCCTACTTCTCTCTCTCTCTCCCTCTCTCCCTCTCTCTCTCTCTCTCTCTCTCTCTCTCTCTCTCTCTCTCTCTCTCTCTCTCTCTTTTGATTAATTAGTTCATTTTCTATCAATGTGAAACTGATTTTAGTCGAGTATGTTTCATCGATAGAAAATATGTAGGTTATATTGCCCAGCCATCTTCAAGAACACACAAATACATATGTGTGTGTGTGTGTGTGTGTGTGTGTGTGTGTGTGTGTGTGTGTGTGTGTGTGTGTGTGTGTGTGTGTGTGTGTGTGTGTGTGTGATGAACGGTTATTGTTTTACGAAATGCGTGAGAATGAAGGATAATTTAAGTTGGCAATTATTAAATCATTTTTTGGATTTCGACTGTTTTTTGTTAATTGGGTTCTTTGTTTAATGACATATCAATTTTCTAGGGTTATTTAATGCCAAAATCATGCCTGTAGAAGGATAAGTGATACTATTTAAATCGTAGAAGGTAGCATAAAGGTATTTTTTACCTTTCCCAAAGGTATAATTCTGGAAGTGATGAAATGGCATGATAGGAGTTCGAACTCGACGCGACGGGGAACATCCGTAGACCTTCTTAGAAATGTCGATCTTAGAATGTCGATCTATACATTCTTAGAATGTCGATCTATGCATTCATAGTTACCCCCCTTGGAAGTTGCAAGGGCAATAACTTTTGTCTTTTTTTTTCAGTTGGTTGATATAATTTGAAATTGCTTGGAATATTTGTTGATTGATTCCTATTAAAGGAAGATCAGTTGTCAGTTTTAGAAAATATATATATTAATCGGTTGACATTTTTTTCTATGAGAAGGAATAGGAACGAATCTGAATTTTATCTATCTATCTATCTATCTATCTATCTATCTATCTATCTATCTATCTATTACATGGTACTATCCAATGATTGCTGATTGTATCAAACTCTCTGATCAGAAAAGCATCAACATTTTCTGAACAATAGAAAAAGTATAGATACTGAGGAATGTTTTAAGCAAATGCTCTCAAGAAAACAGAAGCTAAGGGAATAAATCAAGGATTGGTACATCAGAAGGACGAGAAAACTGTTGGAAATCAAACAATACAAAAGAACTGAATACCCGGACAGTCTCTATTCCAGGATACTCCGTATTCTTCCAAAACTGAACGAGATATAAGTTCTTAAATTTACATGTAAGGTTAGGTTGGTTGGGTTTTATAGCCTTTTAACCTTTGTATGCTATTCAATGCAAACTCTTATCTCTGCATAATGATTTAAAATATATTTGTGAAGGCATAAGTAAAAGTTGGCGACCGTAGACCTGGGTAATCAGAAGCCTCCTTTTCAATAGCTACAACATCGAGGTGTAGGGGAGGGCGCTACTCCTTTCCCTGTATTGCTCAACTTTACCCTTGATTCGTACCATATAATGCTGAGAGTTAAGCAAGGAGACATCAAATACCATTTTTGAGTCTTTGGTATGACTTGACCAGGGATTGAACCAAGGTCTCCCGGGCCATTGGCAAACACTCTATCATGCCAATATCAGGTAAATCTTAGTGGGTTTTTTTATATCAATATACTTTTTTGATTTGTAAATGAATAGTTTTTAGGTATTTTTATTTTTTTAAAGGAAGAACTAATTTGTTTTCACAAAATTTAATATTATTATTGTTTACACACAGTTAAATTGTTTCGCGTATTGCAATCTAGCACAAATAATTCTATTTAATATCATTCATTTCTTTGCACGCGGAGAAGGGGTTTCAAGAATTGTTCACACTAATAGTTTTATTGGTACACAGTTAAATTGTTTAACGCATTGCAATCTAGCACAAATAATTCTATTTAATATTAATCATTTCAGTGAAGGGGTTTCAAGGATTTCTCATACTAATATTTTTATTGGTTTCAAGTATTGCTATTTAACTCTGATAATTGTTTTTAGTACCATTCATTTGTACGCTCATAAATGGTTCCAAGTGATACTATGCAATCCCAATAATTCAAATACTGTACGCAGTTAAGCGGTTTCAAGTATTCCATTGAAACATAGAAAATTCTATAAAAAAATTAATCATTTGTTTGCACACACTAGTTTCAAGTATTGCTCTCTGGCACCAATAGTTTTATTTGCCCACAGTTAAATGTTGTCATGTATGTTTATTTAATACAAACAATTCAATTTAACTTCAATCATTTGTTTTCACATGTAAAATGGTTATGCAGTTTTACTTGACCCATAGTGTTATATGCTCATCTACAGCATCATAACGACACAATAATAAAGACAGACACAATGATAAAGACGCACGCAGGATAACTTCTTTATAAAAATATTTACCTCTCACTTTATTTGTAAGGGTTCGAAAAGGTTGTGTGGGTTTTTACTGTGAGAGGGAGCTGGAGACCGAACATTAACTGTAATACATTGACGCCACTGTTATGACCGTCACGTTGTGTCTTTCTTGTTCTCTAGGGCTGCTCAACCGGAGGCCAAGGGCCCACTCTGCTGGATGCTGACTTTCTTTACTGCACCTTATCAGCATCTTCTCTGGACCCCAAACTCCACCGGGGTTCCCGAGGGCCCCCTCGGTCTGGTGTGGCTTTCCCTACCACATCTCGTCTCCAACTGTCTGGAACTCTACTGGCAACTCCACTGGCACGTCGAACTCAACTGAATTATATAATCGTTCGACGCCCACTTGATCTTTGAAATCGAATGTTTAATCGTCATCAAGCTGAAATAACTGTCATGCAGTTCAGAGGTCACTCTCTTCCGGTGCATCAGTCTATGAGTGTACCATGGGAATTTTTTGCTCGTCCCATTTCATCAGCCAATTTCCGCCCACGGGATTTCCTCACATAACTGCCATTGGAATGTGTCACTTCCTTCCGGTGCATCACCTTGAATGGCATTTTGCTCGGGCCGAAGGTCAGAATATAACAATCGATGGGACCCCCTAACGAGTACTACAACTCCAGTTCAGAATGGGAATGGGAGTAATGGCAATGAAGGAGTACTTTGCATTTCTCCGATCTCCAGAACTTGAACCTCACCATCAGATGCAGTTTTGTGTCATATCAAGGACACTCCTCGAGGCTGTAATCTTACCCCTCTAAAGAGATACAGTCGACGTATTTTATAGCCCAAGCCGAATGAACTTGTGGAACGAGAAAACTTATGACGATGCAGAAGGTCTTCAAGCAAGAGATGATGTGAATAGACTACGTGAAAAGAAAATAAGGAAAAGACTCGCCAACATTGAGGAATGTGTGGACGCAAGCAGTCGTCGCTAGAAGTATATACATTCAAGTGCAAAGAAAGTTCAATTACATCAACTAGTAAAGTTGGCGACCTTAGTGGAGGGTGACTAGAAGGCTCCCTTTTCAATAGCTACTACACCTAGGTGTAGGGGAGGGCGCACTCCTTTCCCTGGATTGCTCTACTTTACCCTTGATACATAGCTTCTATTGGCAAGTGTTAAGCAAGGAGGTATCAAGTACCATTTTTAAATTCTTTGGTATGATGCGACATGGGATTGAACCCAGGCCTCCCAGATCATTAGTGAACACTCTACCCACTTGGTTAATGAACCGCAAAAAATACTGTATGGACAGTTTAAAAAACTAACTAAAGACATTTTGCAAAATATGACCTAGGTATTGAACTATTAGGTAGAGTCTTTGCCAATGGTCTGGGAGACCTGGGTTAAATCCCAGGTCGCCTCATAACAAAGACTTTACAAATGGTACTTGATACCTCCTTGCTTAAAACTCTGCAATATAAGGTATGTACCAAGGGTTAAGTGGAGCAATTCAAGGAAAGGAGTAGCGCCCTTCCTAACATCTCGGTGTAGTAGCTATTGAAAAGGGAGCCTTCTAGTCGCCCTCGACTACGGTCGCCAACTTTACTTTACTTTATGAGTTCAAAGAGAAAACCTACTGTGAGAAACTAAATAATCATTACATTAGCCACGTACTTGTTTATTATCTGCTTAGACTACGCACTTAAACGTTTATAGATTTGATGAAAGAAAACGGCTTTAAGCTGGCAAAGGAAATAAGCAGAAGATACCCCACAGAGACAATTACGGGCGCAATCTACGCCGATGACATAGCGCTTCTAGCAAATTCACCCGCACAAGACGAATCTTTGCTACATAGTTTGGAACGAGCAGCAGATGGCATAGGCCTCCATGTCACCGCTGACAAAACAGAATACATGTGCTTTAATCAAAGAGGCAACATCTCCACACTAAAGGGTGGTCCTCTGAAACTAGTGGACAATTTCACCTATCTCGGAAGCAGCGTGTCATCAACCGAAAATGACATCAACACACAACTTGCGAAGATATTGACTGCTATCGATAGGCTATCGGTCATATGGAAGTCGGACCTGACCAATAAAATAAAACGCATTTTTCCAAGCAGCAGTCATGTCAGTACTGCTATATGGATGCACTACATGGACGCTAACAAAACGTATGTAGAAAAATCTTGACAGAAATTGCAAAAGAATGCTGCAATCTGTATTAAACAAATCCTGGGGGCAACACCCTACGAAACAGCCGATGTACGGCCACCTACCACCCATCACGAAAACTATCCAAATTAGCCGAACCAGACATGCAGGACACTACTGGAGATGTATGGACGAACTCATAAGTGATGTACTCCTGCAGACACCTTCACATAGACGAGCAAAAGCAGGACGACCAGCTAGAACCTATACACAACGGGATATAGCATGAAAGGCCTGCTGGGAGTGATAGACGATAGAGACTGGTGGCGAAACAGGGTCAGAGAGATCAGTGCTAGCTGTGCGACATGATGATTAGAATAGGTAGGCGGTAAAAAAATATGGTGAGGAAGATATGAAACAGTAAACTACATAATAAGCGAAGGCAGCAAACTGGTACAGAAAGAGTAAAAGAGTAGGCATGGCTGGGTGGAAAAGGTCATCCTCAGGGAATTGTGCAAGTGACTAAATTGGACGATTCAGATTAATTATACATGAGCAAACCTGAATTTGTCCTAGAAAATAAGACCCAGAAAATTCGCTAGAACTTTAAGATAAAAGCGAATTACCCAATCCCGGCAAGACGAACGGGCGTACTTGTAAAAAGCAAGAAGAAACAAACACATCAGCAAGTGGGTCTTTATCGTATCGGAAGATCAAAGTTAAAATAAGAGAAAGCGAAATTCTCTATAAATATCTTGATCTTACAATATAGTCAAAAACGTTGAACAGAAAAGTTACAGTAATACTAAAGTCGAAGAATTCGGATAAATTCCTAAGAACCGGGAAAAAAAGAATGGGGTTGCTAAAAATCTCAAGAAAAATAGTAATTGTCTACATCAAGAATTCGGATAAATTCCTAAGAACCAGGAAAAAAAGAATGGGGTTGCTAAAAATCTTAAGAAAAATAGTGATTGTCTACATCGCAGCTCTGCTAAGATCGGCAAGAATACTTAAAAGAGTCTATTAAAACTGAAGAGGCTTGCTGTCATTCGGACTCCAGTGAAAACCACAAGTTACTTCTAATAACAAAAATTATAATTCGCAAATTTGGATAATAGAACGTCTGAAAAACTACAAAATAGGCATAAATTCATTTTGAAAACCATAGAAAACTTGAGAGTGGAATTAACAGAGGTGAAAATCCAAAGAGGCATCTTCCAGGTGTACTCAACACTACTATTTGTTAGAGCAATTATGCCGTTAAATACTAAGAAAATACACAAGGACAACAAATTTACAAAATCACAACAAAATATAAATCATTTTATATACAAGGATGATGACAAGATATTTGCCTAAATAAAAAAGAACTGGATACCATGATACAAACAATTATATTATACAACTAGGATCTCATCAATACTAACTGTTACAGCAATGATGCCACTAGATACTTAAAGATACACAAGGGGCTACAAATTTACAAAATCACAACAAAATATTAACCATCTTGGATTATAGCCAGATCATTGCCAAAAATGAAAAAGAACGTGAGACCCTGATACAAAAAAATCAAAATATACAGCTAGAATATCAGAATGGAAATTGGCATTGAAAAATGTGCCAAGCTGATGATAAAAAGTGGGAAAGCAGAAACAATAGAAAGAATAGAACTGCAAAATTGGGAAAACATCAGATTACTAGGAGAGAAGGAAAATTACAAGTGCTTCGTAAAATTGGAAGTGAATACTGCCAAACAAAGATGAAGGAAACATAAGAAAATGGTTTTGAGTATCTAACAAGAAACTCAGACAAAAGGATAAAAAATACAAGGGTATTGATGACAATGCACAAAGCCATAAATCTGAAATATGATATAGACAGACTCTAGGAGTCAAGAAAAGATAGAGGAAGAAGATTAAACAGCTTTAAGGACTGCGTAGAAGCAAAAATTCAAAGACTCGAGGAATACACTGAAAAAAAACAACAAAGACTGATTATAGCGCCTAGTAACATTAACAGTAATATACTTAGTATAAGTCCACAGTTTCAATGTCAAAACAGTTCTATTTCAAGCAATTCAGTTTAGCATAAGTAGACAGTTTTAATGTCAAAACAGTTCCATTTCAAACAATTCAGTTTTGCATAAGTACACAGTTTCAATGTCAAACCAGTTCTATTTCAAGCAATTCAGTTTAGCATGAGTATGCAGGTTCGATGTCTAGAAAGAGTTCTATTTCAAGCAATTCCGTTTAGGATAAGTACACAGGTTCAATGTCAAAAAACATTTCTATTTCAGACAATTCAGTTTAGCATAAGTACACAGTTTCAATGTCTAAACAGTTCTATTTCAAGCAATTCAGTTTAGCATAAGTACATAGTTTAGTTCTATTTGACCAACAGATAAGACCCTATCAGGTACTACCACTCCGAGTCAGGGGGGATATTGGGGTGATGAGAAAGAAGGAGTTCTCGCATTCTCCAAAGTCTAACATTATTGGAACCTCACTATCAAATTGTTTAGTGTCATATCAGGGACACTCGTAGGGGGAGTGCTTTCTCCTTTGCAGAGAAGAAGTCGATGTATCCTACAGCCCCAGCCGACTGGGCAAATGGACCACAGAGTGAAAATGTAAGAAAGCGAAAAAATCGACAAATACTTGGACATTGTCAGAGAACTTAGACACCGTTGACAAAAGCAAATATGTTTTCGTCCTTCTCCAGAAATTTGACACGTTTGGCATTATACTTTTTCATTTATATCATAGATCTTAGTTGATGCATCGGGATGGGTCGTCAGTGATGTTTCCTTTGGGTTCATAGCGGGTTTCGGGTCTTGCAACATCAGAGACCCTCATCCAAATGACCCAGTTGGCATTGATCTTACTCCAACTCCCATTCCGGCAGCTAGCCTGCGCATCCACACAAGGAGAAAAAAATGACCACAGAAAAGGCTCTATATATAATTTTGCAATAGCCAATCAGAGCTAAGCTCTACTGATGACTTCTAAATCTTTCCTTCAAAAATCGGGAGGCCACTTTACTCTTGCTTTTCCGCCACACTGACGTCGTTATTCGGCTATTTGTTCACTCTGGTATGTATTTCTTCCTCCCCCCCCCAGTATTTTTTACAGAAAAAAAAAATAATCTGTACATAAATATAGAATTGCGATTAAAACAACAAAGTCCTATATAAAATTGACATACGTTTAGTTTTGTTTTAAAACTTATTTTAATTAAACACTATACATAAACATACAATTACGAACTAAATCAGACGCCACGCATTACTATACGTTAAAACTTCCTTATTGAACGGTTTACGAATGAGAAAAGACGAAAAAAAAAATTTTAAACAAAATTTTAATAAAAAATTAAAAAATAGAAATTAAAAAATAAAAATTAAAAGAAATATCTGTACATAAATATAAAATTGCGCTCAAAACAACAAACTCCTACATAAAATTGACATACATTTAGTTTTATTTTCAAACTTATTTTCTTTAAACACTTCTAAAAATATTAAACAAAAGTCTTTATTCAGTTCTCTCATTCTTATATTTGTTACGAGAGATCTCATAAATAAAACAGCCCAGTCAGGTGGGCCGTAAAATACATCGATTGCATCTCTGGGGTTCATTGAGAATATTCTAGATTTGACACGAAACATTCTGATGGTGATGCTTCAGTCCTGGGGCTTTAGGAAATGTGGAAATCCCCTTCATTACAATTACTCACAGGTCCACACTGACCCGGAGTGGTTGTACCTGTTAGGGTCCCATCTATGGGTCAAACATAAATATTCAGACATTTACCTGAAACCATTTAACTGTGAGCAAACGAAATAATAATGTTGAAAAAAACTACTTGTGTTAAATAACAATACTTGGAATCAATTAACTGTGTGCAAATATAACTATTAGTATTCGATAGCAATAATTCATTTGAGAGAATACGGATTAACAAGGTAAATAACTATGTGAAGTTATTTAAAAGTTATTTCCCTTGTTTTTTGCGACTTGGTTTTTAAAAATTCAAGTTAACTGTTTTGTGTTTCTGAATATGATAATTATTTTGGTCCCATTAACTCAAACTATCTATTCAGACCCATTCTTGATTGGAGAAATTGCTGGTTTTAAAGAGACGAATCAAGTTATAAAAAACAGACCGCTTCACTCGACTGCTTTAAACGAATTTGACAACTTTACATTTTTTTCACCAATGGTCCAGGAAACCAAGGTTCAATTCCAGGTCGTGACATACCAAAGACTTTAAAAATGGTACTAGATACTTCCTTTCTTAAAACTCAGCAATATAAGGTACGTATCAAGGTTAAAGTGGAGCAATTCAAGGAAAGGAGTAGCGCCCTCCCCTACACCTCGGTGTAGTAGCTATTGAAAAGGGAGCCTTCTGGTCGCCCTCGACTACGGTGGTCAGTTTTACTTTTTTTTTACTATATTTTACCCATTGTATGCCGGAGTTGGTGAAGTGGATTTATACCTGTCTCAGGAATATTCAGATTTGGCTTTTTTTAATCGCAGAATGATTGTTAATCTCTTTCGTTACGAATAATCGCAAAATATTTATGACAACAGATTTTTCAGATGATTCATTGTTGCTTAGGTTGAATTAAAAATAGCAAAAAGCCGAAGAAATACTTAGGACATTATTTGCCGTGTACTGTTTCGTAGTCTTGTGTTCAATCCGAGATAACGTTCTCTTGGCACAAAAAGTTTCTGAGATATTTTTGTCTCTTACGAATCCAGCAAAAAAAAAGGGGAGAATAAGTTCAACGCCATCACGTGGTCATTGGCATAAATTCTTTTTCTGACAATGGAAGTAATTCCACAAATTCTTTCACTCAACACGGAAATTAGAAAGGACTAAATCCACTTTAAAATTCGATATTGAATTGGGTTTTACTTATTCGACTATATATTTGTATATATCTGCATGAATATGAATATGTATGTGTCTATATAAAGTGAGATATCTATGCATATCATTCTCTGTGTATCTGCATGAATCTATCTATCTATCTATCTATCTATCTTGTAGTTATCTATGCATAAATGGTTAAATATAAAATAAATTCTCATGTTTACGAATATACGGATAGTAATGTTGCAGCTGTAAAGGACATTTACTCATTTTTAATGGATTTATAAACACACACACACACACACACACACACACACACACACACACATATATATATATATATATATATATATATATATATATATATATATATATATATATATATATATATATATATATACAAGCCTCAGTATAGTAATAAAAACAAAAATGAAATGATAATTTAGTTTAAATACTAAACAAGTTTAATTTAGAAATAGCATATAAATTAACTTGATAATGGTTCTGATGAGAAGCGAAAGTACTCGATATAACACGAATGCCTCCTTTGGAGAAATTATCCACAAATTTCAAGATTTTAACATAAAATAAAACATTAGGACTCTTAAAAGAAAAGAGAAAAACTCCAAAACAACAAGGATTTTATTTTATTTAATCAAACCTGTTTAAATGAAAAGATGCTGCCTCAATACACCATTTTCATATATACATATATATATATATATATATATATATATATATATATATATATGTATATATATATATATATATATATATATATGTGTGTGTGTGTGTGTGTGTGTGTGTGTGTGTGTGTGTGTGTGTGTGTGTGTGTGTGTGTGTGTGTGAGATAAAAAAAAATTGACACAGACGTTTGTAAAAAGCTTTATAGCATTCTCAATAATCCCGACCTCTTTCGACTTTAGACCATCATCAGAAAGTATTCATTTCAATAAGAAAACATTTCAAGTCTTATTAAATATATATTTATATTTTAAAGAAACAAATATTTGCCTGAATTTCAAAGAAACCACATTCATTTTTATTAATTTGAAGTGTTTTAAACAAGATGGTGCTATCTTCACATTAAAGGACACGTCTATGAAGTCGGTAGACCATTTCACGTACCTCGGTAGCATAACTCATCTATTAAAAACGATGTCAACATAGGCAGGGAAAAGCTACGAACTGCTATTGACAGGTTTTTGGTCATATAGAAATCGGATCTCACTGATGAAGTAAAACAAATTCTTCTAAGCAGTAGCCGTGTAAGTACTACTGTATGATTGCACAACCAGCACCGTAATGAAGTGCTTGGAGAAAAAGCTATATAAGGATTCCACATGCTGTTTTGAGCAAATCTTGAAAGTAACACCCAACAAAACTACCTCTGTATGACAACTTACGACTCATCTCACAAACCATCAACGTAAGTTCTATTTCAAGCAATACAGTTTAGTATAAGTAAAGGTTTTTTTCTTGTTTACACACAGTTAAATATCAAAACAGTTCGATTTCAAAGAATTCAGTTTAGCATAAGTACAGTTTCAATGCCATAAAACAGTTCCATTTCAAACCATACAATTTTGTAAGGAGCAGTTTTCTCACATAATCAGTTTAATAAGTTGAGAAAGAGGCTCACATACATATGTATGGGGGGTGGATAATAGTCTCATGAGAGGCTTTGCTTAAGAAGCAGGAACGAACACATAAGTGACATTTTCCCGTGAACTACTACTAATGGGCATACGAGTATTGACAGGCTAGCAAAGAATTGCATACATCAGCTCAGTGTGAACAGAGGGTGCAGTATAGATGAACCACCAAGACCGATGGTTGATTGGGATAGATTTATCAGCGGTCTTAAGTAGTAAAAATATTTATTGCCTTGTTGGTTGGTGCTGTTTCTCTGCATAGGGGTAAAACTTTGCCTGGATATGACACTTAACAATCTGATGGTACTATTTACCAACCCCTCCGCTCGGGCAGGATATGACACAAGGTCAATTTTTAAGAGGAGTTTAACAGGTTTTGAATTCAGAGTTTTCCTTCTCCTAGACTAGTTGCCTCACCAAGGCTGAAGAACCTAGTCCGTCCTACTATTTACCCATAGTTGGAGGGAGAATAAGGGGGTTCATACCTTTCCCAAGGGTATTTGCCCGAAAGTGAACGTAATAGCGCGACTGGAGTACGAACTCGCGTGCTACGATTCCGCAGTTCATCGCTTTAACCATTACACCACGAGGACAATCTGATGGTGAGATTCCAGAAATGTAGGAGCTTTGGCGAATGCGAAGTACCCCTTCATTGCCATCGCTCCCAGGTCCACTCTGGCCCAGAGTGGTAGCACCTGCTTGGGTCCTATCTATGGGTCAAATAGAACTAAACTGTGTACTTATGCTAAACTAAATTGCTTGAAATAGAACTCTTTTGACATTTAAACTGCGTACTCATGCCAAACTGAATTGTTTGAAAAAGAACTCTTTTGACATTTGAACTACGCAGATATGCTTAACTGAATTGCTTGAATTGAACTGTTTTTTGTATGCTAAACTGATTTGTTCGAAATAGAACTGCTTTTGACATTGAAACTGTACTTACACTAAACTGAATTGTTTGAAATAGAACTGTTATGAATTTTAACTGTGTGTAAACAAAAACTATATTTATACTCAACTGAATTGGTTGAATTAGAACTATTTAACTAAACTGAATAGCTTGAAATTGAAATGTTTTTGATAATTAAGCAGTCTACTTATGCTAAAATGAATTGTTTGAATAGAACTGTTTCTTTGTATAAAAATGGATTTGGCATTAAATAACCTACAAAGTTGATATGCCATAAACCCAAACAAACAAACAAACATAGTCATTTTTTAAAAAGATTTTATATGCAATAAGAGAAGCGACGAAAAATGTACTGATAACGAAGAACATACATTTGTCGAATGAAAATTATTTATATGTATTGGTAATCACTTCATTATTTTGATAATCAATAACGTGCGCCATTCATTTTGTTTTTTCGGTGATAATCTAAAAATTAATGTAAATTTTAAAAAAAATGTATACAAGGGAAATAACCAGTATATTTTAAAAACAGAGTTACTGTTCTTGGATGTAGCTTGACTAATTTAAGATAGCAATTTTGTTGACGTGAGAAATATTCAAATATATTTCTCGCATTGGCTTTCAACACATCATCTCTCTTTGTGACAATTTAATTTATGCATTTTCGTAGATCTTGTCTCTCACTCTTGTAATTTTTTTGATTAGAGTAGTTTTGAAATCAGAATTTACCAATTTACTATCTTAACTTGTACAAGACTAGGGAAAATTTTAATAATATCTACATCCTTACCCGCATTTTATGATCTCAGAAATATCAAACCATGATACAACTTACAATTAAGTCACACTAAAAAAAAACAGGGTTTCTTTTATCATTGAACTTAAGCAATGATGATCATTTTTTTGGACCAAGATAGGCGAAAGCTACTGTTAATAACCGAAGACCTTCGTAGTAGAGCAAGCAATTCTCAGTAAATAAAAGGAACATCATATCATGTAACCGATTTTTGGAATAAACAATTTTTTCATTATTTGCTTCGGTAAATAATAAAAATTTTGTCTTTGAGGTTTTTTTAAACTAACTGTTATAAACAGTAACGTTTTTTCGGTTAATGCTTACCGCTGAAATGCAAATTTTCGCGCAAATTTTGTAAGGAGCAGTTTCCATACATAATCAGTTAAATGAGTTGAAAGCGAGGCTCATATACACATGTATGGGAGAGGAGAATAGCCCCATTTCTCGGTGACTAATATCATACAATCAGTGGACAACTTCAGTAGAGTTGAAATATTTGGGACCAGGTTCCTTCTTTTTTTTTTTTTTTTTTTGAGAGAGAGAGAGAGAGAGAGAGAGAGAGAGAGAGAAATCATAACTGAAGAAAATTAACTGTTCCCTTACACTAATCTCAATTCGAAAACCAATGAATTATACTTTTATTTAAATTTGAAGATAT
This sequence comes from Sepioteuthis lessoniana, assembly GCA_963585895.1. Taxonomy (NCBI): domain Eukaryota; kingdom Metazoa; phylum Mollusca; class Cephalopoda; order Myopsida; family Loliginidae; genus Sepioteuthis; species Sepioteuthis lessoniana. The sequence goes on along the minus strand of OY757910.1, from coordinate 75,767,859 downwards.
TTTGTAAATATTTCTAATATCTAATGATTTTCTCTTGATAATTGGTTTCAGCAAATCTATTACTGTTCTGAAAAACAGATTGGTTTTATAATTTCCACAAACAATATCATCTCGTCCTAGTTAGTGTTTGCCCAGTTTCTCTGTAGAAGGCTAAGACCTCTCTCACCAACGAGTTTTCTGGGTATGACACAAAACTATCTGATGGTAAGTTTTCAATAATGCTGGAGCTTTGAGGAATGCGGTGTACCCTTTAACTGTCATTGATTCCAGGTTCCTTTTTAGCCCCGAGTGATAGCACCTGATAGGGTCCTATCTATGGGTCAAATAGAACTAAACTGTATACTTATGCTAAACTGAATTGTTTGAAATAGAACTGTTTTTCACTATGAAACTGTATTAATGCTAAACTGGATTGTTTGAAATAGAACTGATTCTTGACATTGAAACGGTACTTGTGCTAAACTGAATTCTTTGAAATAGAACGGTTTTGACATTTAACTGTGTGTAAGCAAAAAAATATATACTTATACTAAACTGCATTGTTTTAACTAGAGCTGATTATATGTATAAAATTGAACTTGACATTAATAACCTACAATGGTTAATGTGCCATAAAGCCAAACCAAACCAAACCCATTTAGAGCGTTTTGTTTAAATAAAATAATGATCAATGTTTAATTATTCTTACATTTAGAATGTGACAGTTTAATTTGAACTGAAGGACCAAAATGTTTTTTTCGTAAATTTTTTTTTTTTTTTTTTGGTGGGGGCAGGGTGCTGGGAGAGGTCTTTTTAAAAATATTCTTGGAATGCGGTTAGGTTAGGTAAACTTGGGATAAGTACGTATTAAATTTAGTACTTTCTTTATTTTTAATTTTTATCATTTCTCATTTGGTTTAGTTCCATAATTCATTATTTTTGGTAAAGAAGAAACGATCGCTGAACCCGTGCTCAGAGCGTTTATAAATGCTTGTTTGTCATGCAATTCGGCCATAAAACTGAACGTATTTTTGGCGCTAAAATAGTTTCAGCGTTGAACGGAAAAACAAAAATTAGAAAATATTTTTTTACAGATTTGGGACTACATTTTCTGTTTCACCCATTTGAAAGAAAACAAGTATATACGAGCGTTATTCAATAAATAATGCGATTTTAAAAAAAACCTAAAAAAAAAACCGAAATGATTTTTTTTCTAAATACTTTCACTTCAGAAAAATGTAAACCCTGCATGGTTTGGAATTGGTTTATAGCAAAAAATATCTTAATATCACAAAAATATTAGTTTTCAGGCTATTCAAAATGGTGGCAAAGTGAACAGTGTGCTCCAGGCTTGAAGAAAGCTCTCTAGCAGGGAAGCTCAAACTATTCCAAAGAATGAGCGATCAATTCGGAGAAGCATGATTTAATTAACAAACTTTTTCTCAAATGAGCAAAAGATGAGTTTGCCAATAGGAGCCTCAATTAAAACGACAGTCTATGGAGTGTAAATACATTGGCTCCCCGATAAAGAAAAAAGTTCCGGGTCCAGCGGTCATCAAAGACGGTCTTGCTGACAATCCACTTGAAAATAAAAGGAACCAACTCTATAGACTTCCTTGAAACGGGTGAAAATCTAAACAAAAAGATATGTTGAAATATGTGTATGGATCATCGACAGTCTATTATTTTCAAGGTAATTTGTAACAATTAGTCTCTACTTTATTTAAGTGGGATATGGAAAACATATAGTATAAGGAATTGCAATAACCTGTGGTGAAGTTCTTACAATAGTGTGTTACAGTCTTCATCTTTGAAGTTTTAGTCATATCACAAAAAAAAAGTGTTTACTAGACGAGGAAAACAGAAAATTTAGCAGCTGCGGGAACATGCCCATTCACACATTGTTTTATTAATTAATGCAGCATTTATCATCTTATTGATATCTTCTATTTTCAAAATTTCATGAAATTTTACCAAAACAGAAATCGAAAACATGTCCGTAACGTTTTCCTACGATCGGAATTAAAAGTCAAAGGGAACCTTTTGATTAATGATAAATACGTTTTAATAGCTATTAATAATCAAAACAAATTCATAAAAACGCAGGAAATTTTTACACTCATATATATATATATATATATATACGCGCAAGATTTCTTCCAGTGAGACCGTATTCTGGCGCAGTTACCTGAATTTCGAATAGAACGTTTTATTGCCAAATACATATCGTAGATACTTACTTTCTTTTAATCAGAATGCACACACACACACACACACATATATATATATAGGGGATCAAACAAAATATAGGGGGAATTTTCCCAGAGGAATTGTCAATACGAAGCCTTATTTACAACTGTACCTTTGAAAAAGGTGCAAAATTATTTAGAAGAGTACCTTTGAAAAAGATGCAACATTATTTACAAGTGTACCTTTGAAAAAGAAGTCAATTGTGATGGGTCTTTTCCTGTCTCGGAAGATGGTCAGCATAAATTTCTTTACTGACTGCTGAACCCGGAACTTTTTCTTTACAGGGGAATCAATGTGTTTCTACTTCATAGACTGTCGTTTGAACTCAGACTTGGGCTGGCAAACCCATGTTTATCCCTTTTGTAAACATTTTTTGACTAAAACTTGTTCTCTGTGTACTTTACACATGCTTCAACGAACTTCCCGTGGTTTGCAATTCTCAGTTTGCAAAACTTTCACGAGTGACCTCCGTTCAAGCCATGAGTACTCTGTTTATTTGCCACCATTTTGAATAGCCTCAAAACAAATATTTCTGTGGGATTAAGATAATTTTTGCAATAAATCAGTTGCAAATAATGGTATTCTAAATAAAAGGTCTTAACGTTTTGAAAAAATCACTTTTTTTATTGAATGGCTCTCGAATATATGGATTTGAATGATTATTTCCACGAAAGGTAAACTTTACCCACTTAGAAGATGTGCACCTCTTCGTCATCCGGTCGCAATTTCTACCTATGGAGCCTTGTTCTGAACTGGTGTAAGTTCAGCTAATAACTACATGTGACGAAATAAGATAATACGGAAAGAAAAAGTGTTAATCCGAAAGTTTATGTTATCAGCTGTCTATTGGGGTAAACGAACAAAATAAAATTCTGTACTTAAATTGTTTAGAAAAGACCCAGACAGGCCAAAATAGCGCTAGTCTAAGATTTGGGCGTGAGAGATAACTGAAATCTGCCGAATTAAGAACAATAGAAATGCTATTTTCTAAAAGCTTCAGATATAGTAAATACGCTAGCGAAATATTTTACGATAATTTTTTTGGGGGGAAAGAACGAAAATATGTTTGAAAGTAATGGCTCGAGATAAGAATATATTGTAAATTGTCATGGTTTTCGAGAAGCAATAGAAAAGTGTTGATAAATACGCGGCCCATAAGTGCCAGGATAATCCAATCTCCTGGCCGATAATGATAATTATCTTAAAGTACAATTTTGTGAAAATAGGCGGGCTCATCTGGTTACAATAACAAGAAAGGAGGAACTATGTTTCCTTATTTGGAAAAAATTACTGAGATGGTAGGAGGATAGATTCCTCCTAGGTTCCTCTTTGTTTGAGTGTTGGTATAAGGTAAAATCTAAAAACGGAAGGAACTATGGTTCCTTATTTAGGAAAACATTATTGAGAGAGGAGGAGGATAGATTCCTCCTATGTTCCTCTTTGGTTGAGTGTTGGTAGTTGGTAAAGGAGAGGTGGGAGTAACTTGGGAGAAGTTAACAGAGAAATTGTGTACACCCAAAATCCATCGGACCCCTTCCACAGTACTGCGGACTTTTATAAAAACAGAGCGTTTCAACGCTCATAGGGTAGAAGAGGCAGAAAATAGCAAAAGCTGCAGAAACAGACTAAGAAAGCCAAGTCAGACGGGGAGATTCGGTATCTCCTTGATACCCACATCTAACATCTTTTCTCGAACTTATACTCCGAAACGAATCCAAAATAAAGAACAGATTCTCTATCACTGAGATGAAGAAGAATTTTCTGAACTGAATTTAGTTATATGAATTAGCTCTTACATACTACAAGTGTTGCTGATAACAAATACCACAGTTTTCCCTATTGTAGAAAAGGAATGAGCTTCTGTTTTTCTCAATATTATAACATTTTTTAAAATTATTTCTTTATATAAATATTGTTGGAAGATCACTCCCTTCTGTTCTTTCTATTTGGAAATGATTTTTTGTGTGTGTGTGTTAGAGAGAGAGAGAGAGAGAGAGAGAGAGAGAGAGTTGTTATTTCTTCCCACCAACGACCAAGCTTCCATCCGATCGATTTGCCTGGATCCATCTTTTTCGGATTTGAAATACACAACGTGGCAGTTAGGGGGTGAGATCGAAGGTTGTGACTTCAACCAAAGTAGTCGACCAATGGAGGAATTTCCTGTCATCCCAGCTTTTGGCCTGTGGTGGCTATTTAGACGAGAGTGAAGACATATACTGTTACGTAAAGTAAAAGGGGAGAAACGGGTGTTATATATTCGTCACCGCTATCCGTGACTATCCTTCATAATTTGTGCAACAAATGACGAGGTATATAATCGGTGCTTCGCGACTAGGATAGGTTGCAGTATCGGATCCAAAGACAGATGTATATATCCCTACTCCATCAAATACGAAAGAGCTAATAACATTGCTTTTTTTTCTTGAAGATGTTAAGTTGGCGACCTTAGTCGAGGGTGAATCGAAGGCTCCCTTTTTAGATAGCTACTACACCAAGGTGTTGGGGAGGGCGCTACTCCGTTCCCTGGATGGCTCCACTTTACCCTTGATCCTTACATTATAATGCTGAGTGTTAAGGAAGGTAGCATTAAGTACCATTTCTTGAGTCTTTGGTATGACTCGATCTGGAATTGAACCCAGGTCTCCCGGGCCATTGGCAAACACTCTAACCATTATGCCAATGTCCGATTCTATGTGTGTGTGTGTGTGTGTGTGTGTGTGTGTGGAGAAAAATTGAAAAACAAAGTAATCCAAAGTGAATAATTCAATATGAAAGAAAGTCGATGTTATAACGTTTCGGTTTCAATAGACCATCATCAGGACTTAGAAAAGATATTATCAAGTGTCACCGATGGATGTTTAACGAAATACAAAACAAAGAAGGAGATTACGTATACTGAGAAAGTGGGGTTGACCGTTTGATCAGTGTAACAGTGTTCATATTTAAAAAATATCATATGACTGTGTGAAACAATGATGTCTAACAAATGGGATATCAAGAGATATAACAGATTAAGAAGAAGAAGGAGAAGAAAAAGAAGTAGAAGAAGAAAGATTTTGCATTTCGTTAAGCATCCATCAGTGATCTAACGACACTTGATAACATCTTTTCTGTCCTGATGATGGTTTATTAAAACCGAAATGTTATAACGTCGACTCTCTGTCATATTAAAATCTTCACTTTGGATTACCTTATTTTTAAAATTTTTTCCTCGTAGTCGGATTATTTTCCATTAGCTACTTCCATATATATATATATATATATATATAATATCCACTCCACACGGGCAGGGTATAACACGAGGTCAAATTTTAAGCGGAGTTTAATAGATTTCAGTTCAGATTTTTTTTCTTTTCCTAGACTGATTGCCATATCAAGGTTAATTAGCCCAGCAACTTACCCTGAGCTCGAAAGATATTAGTTGGATTCGTGTCTTTCCCGATGTCATTAGTGTTATGCTAAATCTAAGTATTTTCACCCACTATTTAGACTTGGGAAGCTGTATCCATTTTATATAGCGAAAACCATTACACTACATTATATATATATACATATATATATATATATATATATATATATCGGTGTGTGTGTGTGTGTGTGTGTGTGTGTGTGTGTGTGCGTGTGTGTGTGTGCGTGTGTGTGTTAGTCTTTTTCTGATCTTTTTAATGATCAATATGTCGTAAAATTAATGGTTGAATCATTGAACAAATTAGAATCGAAGATTTTACTGATTTAGAATCGCAAACGTCTTTCGCTTTTCATTATCCTCAAAGAACTCTGTTGTCATTTGTGTTTAAAAAGTTGACCTTGTGCTATATCTGGGATTTGTTGCAGATAAAAAATCAGTCCTCTGCTTCGAACGCTTCAAGCTCATTTTCTAAGTTTCTGCTGTATCATTCGCTTCCTGCTAAGTTTTCAATGATTTTTTTAGTCGATTGCTTGTATTCTTTAAATCACCAAACTTTCAGCCGCCACTCGTCTGTTCATTATACCGTATTTCTGTCCACACTTCTAGACTGCTTAATATTTTTCTCTGTTTTTGCAGCTGTGGGCGTGTCTAAATCAAAGAAAGTGATGAAGTTTTAACAGTGTTATCCAAACAAACCCATACTTTTTTCTAATCTTGAATCTTTTTGATTCTTGTCGTTTTTATTTCTTGTAAATTATTAAACAGTTCCTTAATTTCATCAACTTGCGGATAATCTTGTAGAGAGATGTATCTGTCATCGTTATCGTTTCGGAATACTTTCTTTTCATTTTATTTTCCATCATATGATTGAATGGTCAGAAGAAGCTTAAAAAGAAATAACTAGAAGATTTGAACATCAAGAGTGTTAACATGTTTATATATTTCCGGATGAAAAAATATTATGTTACCTTCATTCAGACTCTTCTAAAAAATTATACTAAGAAAATCTTTCATTATTTCTTATGACCTCTCATTTAATGTATATATTCCCTGGTTTCATAAACTTTTAAAAAATCTTTAGCTCACGAGGTCAATGAAGACCTTAAGTATATTTGCAATTTTTACAGTTTAATCTTGCAGAAAATTTGATAGCAATATTTCAAATCTTTGGATGTATTATTTGAATAAATCGTGTTCCTATTTTTTTTCGGGTTCCCTGGCTGTTTATTTTATTTATATTTTTATGTCTACATAAGGAGGAAATCTTTCCGGTGACAGTTCGCGGTTCAACTCAAGTCTAGGTTTAAATAGAAATACATAAAACACTTATCTACATAAGCCTGATAATTAACTGATTTCCCTGCTGATCGAACCCTATCTTGAAGTATTAGCTAAAATAGTTCCTACCTAAATCCGTTTTCTTGTATTTATGATTATTAGAGATGAAATCGCGGAGAGGCGACAAGTAATTGTGGCTTATGAACTATTTTAAGTTAGGAATGTTATACGTAGTAAGTTTCAAGTTGTTTGAATTGCTTGTATCTTATGAATGTTTTCAAAATATGTATCTTTTTAACATTGACAAAAATTGTATAATTTGATTCTTTAAAGCACATTTTTTCGTTCATTCTTTATCTTCTTCATTAAACGTTTTTCATTGATTAAACAATTTTCTCTTTGGGCTTCCTTTTTTTTTTAATTTCATTATTTATTTTTTTAAATTTCATTATTCATTATCGCAGATTTTACGTCAGATTCAATTTTTATAGGACAAGGACCCGACTTTCAAGCTTCCATTACAGATATTTCGTTTATTCTTGGTTTTAGGAAACGGAATCTATATGTCAAGAATTTTATAACATTATGTAGCATCAAAAATTCGGCTTTAAGATTCTGAATGAAAGTTCTGATTGAAAGATGGTGTAAGAAAAGTTAAAATCCTTTTCGAGATTCGACCGTTGGATAATTTTCATCGACAATATTTTCTTTTTTTTTTTTCTTCTTTTAACAAACAGGAACGGCAGTTGCACAAGAAAATTCCAAACAAATGGAAGAATTTTAAGAGAAAAATGATTTCAGTTTCGACTCTGCAATGTGAATTAGAACTCCCTGCAAAACGACGGAATGGTCTCTTAAAGATAAGAACACAGATAAAGAGTTAAAATTTTAAAAAAGAAAAAATAAATAAACACTTTCGTTCAGGACCGGAGGGCGACAAGGAAATGTGAAAATTTCAAAAAGACAAAAAAACGAAAAACAACAAAAACAAAAAAACTAAAATTATAAAAAACAATTTTAAAAATCGATTTGGCTGTTCGTGGTATTGACAAAACGATGATGACGTCATGAGATTTTTTTTTCTTTTTTAAATGAGAATGTATGATCGTCATTTCAAGGTTGAAAAATGAAGATTAGAAAGGAAAGATTGAAGACATGAATTATAATTTTTTCTTAACATTTGAAATTCATATTGGGCGCAATGTTTCATCACAACAGCAGTATTTTATGACACTCATTGTAGGTCAAGTGACAGCAAATCTCTCTAGTTATCTAGAAATTTCTGTATTTTACCAGATTTTAATTATAATCTCATAAATGTTCTTATTTGAAAGTTTTTTCCTCAAACGTTAGCTGGTAGGCTTTCACGAGAGTGTGTGACAGCAAATCTTGACAGGTTTCAAGGACTCTTCTAAGTATTCTAGCCGATGCTGTCGTCGAGATAGTCTCGATTCTTTCTCTGATTTCCAATTCCCCCAGCCCTTTTACAAGCCTTTGAGGACCATTACAAGGGTACCAATATTAATTGGTATCACTGTTTATGCTCCCTAACTTTTTAGTTACCTGGCAAGGTCCAAACATTTGTTATAATATTTTTTAGCCTGGTTTGACCTGATGGTTTTTTCATAAAGTCTGAACGACATCAAATATCCTCAGGCCTCTGTATTCTAACTGATCTTAACATTGCTGTGATCTGGAAGGTTTCGATTCTTCCTCTGGTTTTCAGTTCACACAGTTTCTTTTCCATGTCTTTGAGAATCGTTCCAAGGGCTCCAACTACGATTGGTATCACTGTCACCTTCTTCTGCCACAACTTTTTCTGTTTTCTTGCAAGATCCGGATATTTGTCAATCTTTTCGCTTTCTTTTACTTTCACTCCGAGATAAGCTGGAACAAAAAAAATCCACTCGTTCAGAAGTTTTTTTTATTCTTGTTAAATAATACTAGATATGATCTTCCAGTCGGGATATGGTGGCCTGCTTTTGTTTCAAAGTCCTAGAGAATGGACTCTGGCTTGCACATTTACCATTTTTCACCATGGTCAAATTTTTATCTCTTGCATAATTCCCAGAGGATCTCATTTCCAACCCAGTCATGCCTACTTCAGTATTCTATTTGTGCCACTCTTCTGTATTCGCTTATATGTAATTATCATTATTATTTGGACCCATGGAAATTCTATGTACATAACAAGTAAAATATTCTTCTAGCATGGATATTTTGACAATTACCGACAAGATAGGTTTTTTATTTTTTTTTATTTAATGGATCATCCACCTTTATGAGTTATTTAATGTCAAGTCCGTCCTTGTAGAAGAACAGTATAGCTGGAGGATAACGGCCTTCATACATTTCGCAATGTCAATAAAAAATTTTGTCTTTCTCTGGAATTATTGTTAGTCTTCTCGGCACTTTCCACAATATTTCAGATGATTTTGATAATGCAGTAATCCGGTGGGGGTCTTAATTCTTTTTTAGATTTCCAGTTCTTTCAATTTTTATGTAATGCTTTTTGTTGATGCAATCATCATCATCATCGTCATGTCGTGCGGCCAGCACGGATATCCCTGACCATTTCTCTCCACGTCTCCCTATCATTCATCGCCTCTGGCAGGTCTTCAGGGTTACATCCCGTATCATCACATAGCTGCTGTATGTATGTTCGAGCTGGCCGTCCTGCTTATGATTGGCCATATGCGGGGGTCCACAGGAGTACATCACTTACGAGCTCGTCCTTGCTTTTCCAGCGGTCTCCGGCATGTCTGGTTCGTCTAGCTTGGATAGTTTTCGTGATAGGTGGTAGGTGACCGTATAGTTGGTGCCTTGTGGGGTGTTGCTGCCAGGATTTGTTCAATATTACTCTCAACATTCTTGTATAATTGCCGTCTAGCTTCTTCTCCAGCCGTTAAGTCAGTGTCCCAGTAGTGCATCCATATAACAGTATCGACACATGTGCTAATAATGATAGTTACAACTCTAACTTTTATGAGAGAGTCCCTGTGTCGTAGTTAGAGACGAAGTCCCCATGTCGTAGTGGGGAGGGAATTCCTATGGAGTAGTGGCTGATGTGCTTTGCTGCGACATCGTAGTAAACGAGTTCGAACTCCATTCACGCTATGGCATTCTATTTCAAACGAATACCTTTGGGAAAGGTATGAACCCCTTATCTCTCTCCAGCAATTCGTTAAATATTACTGCTACTGTTCTTCTCCAAGAATGGCTTTAACATTAGATAATCCACAAAGGTTGATATGCCCTTAAACAAAAAAACTAAAGCGACGTAAAATTCGTTCTAAAAGAACCAGTCGACGATCTGTCAAACTCTCGAAGTGATGGCGATTATCAACCACGAAGGTTGATATGCTATAAAACAAAGAAACTACATCAAACAAATTAATTTTCATTTTCTTCAATCTTATCACTCCTAGTTTGATAATTCTCCAGTTTTTCATATACTTTTAATTTCAGTTTGTGATCTACGTGATCAACGACGTCCACGATGTAAAAGATATTGCGATGATTTCATTGTTTTCTTTTTTCATCCTCTAAGGCAGTTTGCTGTTTTTGTATATACTTGTGGGTTGTATGGCCACGTCTCACGCATTTGCAAAGTGACTAGCACGTCAACCACTCTAGCTAGTCACATGTGTTTTTGTATTCCTTTCGCTCATTCTATATTTGCCAATCTAATCTTTATCTTTCTATAGTCGACATTAGTTGTTCTGTTCTGTTATATCTATCTTAGATCAAATAATGTTGCTTCTTATAGACTTGCACAAAGTCCACTATGAACAGAGATTCAGTATATAACCCATATCATCAGCGACTTCCTTTTGTTTGTATCTTCAGATCCCTACACAGTCGTTTTCTTTCCATTATTGTTTTAAGTTTTGGTGTTTCTCGTTCATTTACAAAGTGTGACTTAGCGTAACGGCCAATGTAGAAAACGGAATCAGTGACTCAATTTAAAATCCTGGAGGAAGCTGTATGCGTTTTACTTCGTGCCAAGACGTGTATCAATCACTTCTCCTCTTCCCAGCCATAGGCAAGTTAATGGCATATTAATGAAAAAATTATTGCAAGTTTTTTCAGCACTTACCTTAGTATCTTAGATGATTTCAGTAATGTAGACATCCAGATAGTCACAATTCTTTCTTACATTTCCAATCTTTTTGCAATGCTTGTTGTGAATGTTCTAAATGTGCTAATATTGATAGTTATAGATCTGACTTTTGAGGGGGACTCTCTGTGTCGTTGTCAGGGAGGAAACCCTCATGTCATAGCGGAGAAGGAGTTTTCGAGGTGTGGTGAAAAACGTGCTAAACTGCAACATCGTAGAAAGCAAGTTCGAAATCCAGTCTCGCTATTACGGTATTTTTTAGTTAAAATCCCATGGGAAAGGTATGAACCCCTTATCCCTGCTGCTATGGATTAAATAGAACCTAAATTTTTATCCTACAGAAATGGCTTTGACATTAAACAACCCCATTAGTGTTGATACGCCCTTAAACAAAGAAACCTAACAAACTAGCCAACCTGTTGATTTGATTCGACAATCAGTTTAAATCATCAAGTAATTTTACGATGCTAAAATTCTATCAAGATCTTTTCTAGTCTTGGGACTATTCACAGTGCTCCAATGATTACTATCAGTACCTTCACTGCCACTTTTGTTTTCACTCTTTTTGACAAACGTTCTGAGATACCGTTATTTTTTCTCATAAATATTTATTCTGTGTTCCGCAGGTATTATTCCATCATTTATTCGACAGACTTTTTGTATCTTCACTTCCTGACTAACATCAGATGATAAGTCTTCATTTCTGACAACAATTTCTCTTATTCTTTTCTCTTCTTTTAGTTTTATCTCTCAAACTACGTAGTTATTTCATGTATTTGATAACTGACACCAGATTCCACTTGTTATTGCTGGAGTCCGTATAACAGCAAAACACCTCAAATTTCCAATAGCTTTCTCCTGACAGACCTAGCACCACCATTATCTGGTCACTCTCAATTTTTTCGCTATTTTATCACTGATCTAGTCTCAATTTCATTTTGATTCAATTCCAAATGCACCAAATATTATGGACACGATTCTAAATTTCATGTCACACAGTTCATCTCTAAAACAAGTCCGAGTATTTTCTTTCTTTTTTTTCTCTCTCTCTTTGTTTTTTTTTTTACCGTCCTCTGCTGACATAGACATATCAACGACCTGTTATACTCTTTTGCTTAAATGTCGTAATATTTCTGATTGTGAAAACCCCATTGTATTCTTTTTCTCTTTAATTGGCTTAGGCTGATATCATTTGTGGCCTGGGTCGAATCCAATTCCTTTGCACTATTCTCAGTATATTGCTACTCCAAACCTTTCGTGCCTTTATATGTTCTCTTTGAGCCAGATTATTTCATTAATTATGATTTTGTTCAATATTTGATCTTTCGGTAGATTTGTTGTGACTTGCAATTATAATGTGATCATTTTTGTGTTATAGGTGTCCACTGCGTAATTATGTCCATATCTGTTCATCCACAATAGTTTCGTCATTTAAGTGTTCTTTTTTCATTTTTTTTTCTTTGCAGTATTAAGCTATTCTTACAGTGTGTACCTTATTACTGATACTGCCTCCATATCCATCCCTTTAATAAAATTTCAGTTCATTATTTTTGCTTCCAATCTTATTCTTGAAATGGAGTTGGGCGTTGGTAGATAAACGGATTCTTGAGATTCCTGGTGTGCAGATGTGATTTGCATATCAATTTGATCGTGAGAGGAAAATGTGGGAGGACAAGATTGGTGAAGTCAATGAAGACGACGTGGAACTATGCGTAACAAGGCTTATAACCTTGTTGAGAGAGAGAGAGAAAGAGCGAGAGAGAGAGACAGAGAGAGATGTATATATATATATATATATATAAAGAGGGAGAGAGGGAGAGAGAGAGAGAGTCACCAGGAAAAGCAAAGAAGCTACATGGCATTCTTTACAAGCTCTATAGTCGGACTAGGATAACTTTCTAAGACAGACCCAGTCAGCTGAGGCTGCAGAATACACCAACTGCACCTCAGCAGAGAGGTAAGACCCCTCCCCAACGAGTGTCCTGGATATAACACAAAACAATCTAATAGTGAGGCTTCAGTAATGCTGGAGCTTTGGAGAATGCAGTGTACCTCTTCGTTGCCATTGCTCCCAGGTCCACTCAATCCCGGAGTTGTGGCACCTGATAGGGTCTTATCTATGGGTCAAATAGAACTAAACTGTGTACTTATGCTAAACTGAATTGTTTGAAAAACAACTGCTAATATGTATAAAAAAAGATTTTGCATTAAATGACCCACAATGGTTGATATGCCATTGAATCAGACCAAACTAACACTTTCCAAGACATCCTATTTGGAACTGAGTCTTAAAAGAACGAGCCTAGTAAATATATCTATTTGAGGCTTAGCCAGCTCTTACAGGGCGATACGACGCTCCCGGAACGCTCTATACACTCCTAAAAAGGTTAATGTGTCTTTTATTCCCTTTATAAGATTATCATCGCCGATCTTTTCTATTGCTTATCTTATTCTATTCCTTGTGAGTTTTTTACATCATCTTTTGCTGGCGGTCTTTTACCGGAATCTGAGTGACGCTTTTGAGTATTTATGCTGTGGTCTCTATGGTCTAGATTCTACCTCTGATCTCAAGTTCCTGCAGTTTTTATCTAAGCCTTTGGGAACCATTCCAAGAGTACCAACTACAATTGCTATCATAGCTACTCTCATGTTCCACGGTTTGATTCATTCTATGGCAAGATCCAAGAATTTAAGTTTTAAGTCTGTTTGGTTATTTAATGCCAAATGCTGTTTATGCATTGTCATCAATTTTCTTTCCTTTGGTCAGTTTATCTGAGTTCCTCTCTTGTCCATTTTAAGAAAGGTCCTGAGTATATTATAAGGGATACTGCCCAGGTGTTGATTCCTTGAATGAAATTTCTGTTCCAGTGTTTGGTTTGGAGAAGTTTTCTTGTTCTTCTGAGGTACTATTTTTTTTCTTTCATCTGTGTTTGTTTGGGGGGTGTCCTCCTCCAAATAATCTGAAGTACTTGTAATCTTCCTTCTCTCTAAACGATATGATGCTTTACTACTGCTACCATTTTAAGTGGGCTTTTCATACCAGTTTTAAGTCCGATATCCAACAAGTCTTAAATCTTCATGATTCTTCAGCAAATTTTAGCTGATTTTAGCTGTCGATTCTTCCGCTGATGTCCAATTTTCACTCTCTCTTCTAGACTTTTTGGGACCGTTCCATGGGCGTCATCTACAAATGTTATCCCCTTTTCCTTCATGTTCTACAACTTTTTCAATACTCTGGAAAGAGCTTGGTATTTGTTCAGTTTTTCTCGTTCTTGTAATTTTCACTGAGTTGTGCTGGAATACCAAAATCCACTGGATGACAAGTTCTTTTCTTCTTGATCGACTGAAAAAAATCTTCCCAGTTCTTTCTCACTGCCATCGTCAAGTTGATCGATAGTTTTTCCAGAATGCCCATCAGTTCTTTGCAGCAGTTTCTATGGAAAACACCCTCGTTTCATAGCTGCTTTAGTTCTTAGGAATTTTTAAAAAATTGTTTTCACCTTTTGATGGGCAGAGACATCACTGTCACAATTTGATAGATCTTTTTGTTTTTAGCGAACAAATCTGGGATCTGGTTTCGAGCCCTTTGAACTCCTAAACTATTTACAAATATTTTTTATTTGAACGGTTATCATTTCTTTGCTTCGTTGGACTATGATAGCAATTGGACTTCGTTGGACTATGATAGCTATGATAGCAATTGTAGTTGGTACTCTTGGAATGGTTCCCAAAGGCTTAGATAAAAACTGGAGGAACTTGAAATCAGAGGTAGAATCTAGACCATAGAGACCACAGCATAAATACTCAAAAGCGTCACTCAGATTCTGGTAAAAGACCGCCAGCTAAAGATGATGTAAAAAACTCACAAGGAATAGAATAAGATAAGCAATAGAAAAGATCGGCGATGATAATCTTTTGCACACTTCTAAGTGAATCTTTATTCCTGCAATATCTATTCTTTGATATTCTTTTTAAACCTGATTTTTTTACGTTCATTTATAATGTGGTTTACCTTCTTGTCCCCGTCTAAATAAAGACAGCACTTGCAAGATTGAATGAAGTTTGTCAATTTGTTTGAACTAAATGAAAGCTGATTTTCAAGTTTATTTCTCATAAAAACAAGCTGATTTTCAAGGTTATTTCTCATAAAAAATATTGCAACATAATCTTCTTATCCTCTTAATCTTAATCATCAGTGTGTGTGTGTGTGTGTGTGTGCATTTATTTGACATTATTGTTAACACAGAAAAATGTACACTCTTACCCAGTTAAAAAGGGATAAAAACAATGTTTTAAAATGTTGATTTTCTAGTTATACAGGCCTTATTTGAATGAAGGGCACAATACAATCTTCATATCCTATATTTTGCTTCACACCGCTTCAACTTAGATGATTAAATACCATCCCATCTTAGAAGGATCATGAATATATATCATCATGCCAGCATATATTGTGCAAGTATGTATGTATGTATATATGTATGTACGGACTTGTGAATAATATACACGTATCGATACAATCCAACCAAAATGAATATATTGGCAGTTTTATCAACCTGTCTCTGATGCAAGTATCGTCCTTCATATCGGCATATCAACGGCCGCCCATTGTCACCGCCATTACCGAAATCAGCTCGCTGAGCATGCGCGAAAGTGCCGATAAATTGCTTTCCCGCTCGGCGCCTGTGGCGGCACACTTCGTTACACAGACCCGATCTTCCCGCCTCAACGCTTCCAATGGCCGCTTCTTATTAGATTTCACTCCCGCCTTTTGTAAATAATTTAGAACCCGAAAAGGCCGCGCCAATTTTGGCAGCCCCCTCGCTTCGAGCCAATCAATTTTCACGTTCCGTCAAGGCGAATAGAACAACCTACCTACAGACCTACTCGGCATTAACTGTCTTTTTCTTTTCTTTTCTTTTCTTTTTTTTTCTTTTTCTCAGTTCTATTTTCCCTGTTTTTTTCTCGTTCTTTTTTTGTTTTTTCAGATTTTTCCCGGCACATGTTGTCTTATTTTTTCTTTTTACTTTTGTTTTTCATTCTTTCAGTCGTTTTATACTTCGATTTTCGGCTGTCTTTAAATTTTTCTTCGATTTTACTTTTCATTCTTTTTCGCAGAACTTCTTTATTCTTTTCTAATTAGTCTTGAAATTTTTCAATATTTATCTCTGCTCTATTTTTTTTACTTTTTTCTGCTTTTTTTCTTTTTTTTCTTTTTTTTTCTTTTTTTACTGCACACATTCTTTCCTCGAGTCCTTCCCAGTAACTTTCCTGTATCGTCCAGCTTCATCGAATACTTATTCCATCAAAGTTTTCTTTTTTTTTCTGTGTTTTTTTTTCGTTCACCTTATTCCTTCTCTCTATTTGATTGATTTCTTTTTTCTTGTTTCGATTTCAATTTTAGTCTTGTAAATCTCTTCCCTGTTGTCTTTGCTCGTTTTGTCAATTTTCCCTAGTCTCCTTTTTTTTTTTTAGTCTACTCTATATTTTTCTCTATTTTCTTTTTTTTTTTTTTTTTCTGATTTCCCTCTTCGATGTTTTTTAGGCATTTTTACGTTCAACTCATTTCACTTGTGTCTTCCAGTCTTGATCTGCTTTACTCACGTTCCTTTGTTCTTGTATTAAAATTTTTCTCGTATTCCTTCGTTTTCCTTCTTTACTCATTTGCATTTCCGCTCTTATGCCAAGCAGAGCAGCTCATTCACCTTCAAAGATCAATATAATTGCAGACATTTTCACTCTTCACCAGAAAAGGCTTGCCTTGAAAAGCAGTAATATCAGAAATCAACTGACGATTTCGAAGAAATCAAAGCATATTTGATTTGTGTATTAAATATTGATTTCTTTGACGAAAATATTGTTCAATATAATTCTGTTGGCCACCATCATGGGGGAAAATATTGAGGATGGGTGAAGATTTTGTGAGAAAGAATCTTTTGTTAAAGCCGAACAAAGACAAATAAGATTCCTTTGCAAGTTATATATATATATATATATATATATATATATATATATATATATACTCTAACGAAACATTTAGAGAAAAAGCTTGATGGTAACAACTCAAGAATGGTACACGTTGTATTGAAGAAATCCTGAAAGTAGCACCCCATAAACCAGCAGCAGTGCTGCCTCTAGCCTCATATCTCACAAACCATCAAAGTAACCGAACAAGACATAATGGACACTGCTGAGGAAGTGAGAACAAACTCCAAAAGAAAGTTCTATGAAATCTTTCATATGGATACTCCAGTACTGGTTAACAGCTCCATGCGGACTCCGGGTGTTGTCTGGAGGACCTGCATGGAGAAATAGATGAGAGAGAGAGAGAGAGAGAGAGAGAGAGAGAGAGAGAGTAACCACGGCTGAATGATGATGATGATGATGGTATTAATGACTTATAAATTACATCATCTAAAAATATAACTTTTTACTTTCATCGGCTACAATTTGTGAATCACACAGTGAAAAATGAAAGAAAGTAAAAAGAGAAATACTTTCATCTTGCCAGGGATCTGAAAAAGCTGTGGAACATAAAGATGATAGTAATATGAATAGTAGTTGGTGTCCCTGGAAATGTTCCCAAAAGCCTGAAGAAGAGACTGGTGGAACTGGAGATCAGAGAAAAAATCGAGACCATCGAGACTATTAAAATTGGCTAGAACACTTATAAGAATCCTGAAAATCTGGGAGACTTGCAGTCCCTCAAAGTTTATAGAAAATCAACGGGTGAAATTGGCGTGGAAAACTCCTAAAGAGAAATTGAAATAAAAATATTAGCTAACTTCTAGTACGTGTAGAAGTAGTAGTGGTAGTAGTAGTCGTAGTAGTAGTACAAGCAAGTTGTTTTCAGGACCCATTTATTCAGATAGATAGATAGATAGATAGATATGTTTAAGCAACGAATTCAACCCCAGAAAATGAAAATCTACTCTGGTAATATTTTTCAGTTTTGGTTTCTTTATTTTGTGGCAAATCAACCGATATATTTCCTCTCTTATATAAATGTTTGTCTCTGAATTCAGCAACGTATATTATTCAAATCTTCGGCAATATTTTTAAAAACATTTCTCTCACTTTTCCCAAATTACATTTCGGTACTCTAATCTTTCTTTCTTTCTTTTTGCTTTCTTTCTTTCTTTCTTTCTATATCTCGCTGTCTCAATTTCTTATTCTATATTTGCATCTTCCTCTATCTATTCCTACATTTCACTTCGTGATCGATAATCAACTGTATATACACGTGTACAGGTCGAATTTTGAAGAGCTAGTATTTACTCAAAAAACTGTCGTCGACCTATATATATGATTAAGCATTTTGTAAGATTGAAATTCAAACATAATTGGAAGAACGAGAGAGACCAGTTTGCTTCGTAAATTAATTCCATAAATTAACAATTACGTGACCATAACTCAAGTGTGGACTTATACAGGAATATATATTGAAGGTAACTTTTCTTCTTTCTTTTCTCTCTTTTCAAAATCTAATTCATTCATCTCATTCAATTCTTTTCTCTCTTTCCTTATCTATTTCTTATCTTGCTTTTAACTACTTAATCTTTTTCTTCTCTCTCATTTTCTCAACTCTCGATCTTCTTCTTCTTCTTCTTCTTCTTCTTCTTCTTCTTCTTCTTCTTCTTCTTCTTCTTCTTCTTTCATTCTGATTTGATGTGCTTTCATCGGGCTTTTCTTTTTCACCTCTTCTCTCCCTAACTGTAAGAACGTAACGCCCTCTGAAGTGCAGTAGATTCACAAAGTTGTGATGGTCGGAAGGAAAGAATGAATGAAGGAATGAATGAAGGAAGGATGGAACTTCGAACAAATTCCCAGAAACACAGACAGTGAGTCACAGAAAAGAATACAAACCGAAATGGAAAACCGTCCCAAAGAAAATGGTAAAAACGATTTCTATCTTCAGAAAAGAAGAAATAATCGAAATTTTGAGAAATCATGAATGTAAAAAGTGTTGTCAATTTTTATCATCCTCTCTGACATATATACAAAAATCCACTGTCAATTAAACACTCCAAGAGAATTTTACTCACTGGGTGGACATGTAAAGACCTATTTGATATCGAATAAAGAAACTCCGACTAGCCATCCTCTTAAATATTCTATATTTGAATAACGAATAAGGTATTATGATATTTATTTGTATCACTCTAAAAAATTACGATAGAAAAAAATCTACTTTTGAATCCTGGAATTTCCTACGAAACAAGGTGACTTTCCTTTTTTTATTTTTTTCGTCTCTACAATCAATTTCTTCGAAAATCTGGATGTCTGGAAGGAGAAGATGGAAAAAAAAAAAAAAGAATCGAAGAATTAAAAGAGTTAAACAGAAATAAGAAAATCATTGACAGGAAATTTCGGAGATTTTTTCTATTTTTCTTTTTTTTCTTTTTCTTTATTATCCTTTAAGCATTGACGATTTTCGATTAGTCGTTGAGATGACAAAGCCAAGCGGAACCTTTTAATTTGGAAGCCGATGACTTCTACCTGAATTATTCAAATCGTCGGAAACTACCCCAGCCAACCACAGTCATATGAGTCGTTAGAAAAAAAAACGGAGAAAGTCTTTCTGCTTTCTTTTACATTTCTCTTTTTCTCATGAGTGAGAATTGGGAAACAGATGCAAAAAATCGTTGAAATCCAATCACACGGGTTTCCAAATTTTCTGAAATCACATGCCGAAAAATGACGTCATAAATCAAGACGAGGCTATTCATAAAATTTGGTCACGCGTAAGTTTCCTAGTTTCTGGTGGGAAGCAATTCTAGTACGCTTTATAGTAATTTATAAATTGATCAACTTTACAAAGAGTCATTTGTACGACTGATCTAATTCTTTTTGTGCTTTTTTTTCCTTGTTGCACCAAAGTTTCGATCGAACTTTTCATTTTATGGCTTTCATAGTCTTCTCGACAAGTTCTTGATAGTATGTTGGTTTTGGTATTGTTTGGTATATATCTCATCATATCCTACATAGATATATACGTGTGTGTGTGTGTGCACATCATTATATAACAAGATGCCAGTTTTTCATGCTAACGTTAGCAGCACAAAGCTGGAGTCGGAGAGTCGGCGAGTCTCCTCAAGTCTCCAGGACTCTTCTCGATATTCTGACCAGTCTTAACAATGGTTAAGTTTGGGTGGTCTCGATTCTTCCTCCAATTTTCAACTCTTACAACCCCCTTACCAAACCTTTGTGGGGGGCTGTTTCAAGGGCACCAATGACAATTTGTATCACGGTCACCTACATGTTCCATAGCTGCTTTAGTTCGTCTACCTTACCCCATCGTGTCTAGTCTGATACTCTTTCTGGTCTGATTTGCAGCATTCGCTTATTATGAGATTGCTCGTTTAGTCTCTATCACCACATAACCCACATTTGCTGTTTTCTTCCATCTTATCTATTCTTGCTTTGAAATGATTAGTTCTTATGGCACTGTTTGTGCTGCTATTAGGAGAGATTCAGTTTCTCTCTTTAGGTTTCCCTTTCTTTGCCATATCCACATTTTCTCGTGTGATGTGTTGCTCATTAGTCGCTTAAAATTCCATAGAGTTGTTTTTCTTCCTATTTTTATCTTCTGGTTATTGTTGTTCTGTTGGTCCTCGTGTTGTCAGTATTGTTTCTGGTGGCTCTAACCAGTCTTTCTCCGCGCTTTTGTATGTAGTCTTCAAGTCGTTGTATTGATACGTCAACGCTTTCTTCAATGCTGGAAAGTCCTCTTCCTCATTCTTTTTTGACACATATAATCTGTCAATGTCATTTCTGTGATGTAATGTCTTATGCATGGTCATTAGTTTTCTTGTCCTCTGGTCCATTTGCTTTAATTTTTCTCTGGTCTACTTCAAGAATGATCCCGAATATCTTACAAGGAAAACAACCCAGGTATTTATTCCTTTGATAAGGATTCTGCTATTATTATTATTATTATTATTATTATTATTATTATTATTATTATTTACTCCTTGCAACTTTTTCCCACCAGTTCTAATTGGTTGATTTTTTACTGAATCCTGAGTTACAGCAACTCTCCTCGGATCTTCAGAGCTCTTTTTGGCATTCAAGCTGATCTTTAAAAAGAGTTTTAGTCTAAATAGTCTCTATTCTTCTACTGATTTCCACTTTTCCATGTTCCACTTTTCAGGTCTTTCGGAACTGTTCCAAGTACATCAAGTGCACTCAACATCATCTTCGACAGTTTTTCAGAGCATCTGTCAGTCTCGCTCGAACCCAATGGATCCGCGCCCGGATTTTAACACAGGCCTGGTTAATGTTGAAGAGAAGACTGCCAATTGCCCATGAAGCAGCCGTTTCATATTTACGACTCTGAAGTTTTCAAATGGAATGATGAGGTGCTGTATATTCTGGAATTACTGTCAACGCAGAAGTAGACAGAACAGGGCTAGAGTAAAAATCGTCGGACTGTCGTGGGGACACCATCACCGGATTCTGAATTCAGAATGTTTCCTTTTGCTTCACCCGTTTGCCTATTTACAAAAACAGAGAGCCAAGTTTATTCCATTCTTTGTATAACCTAGTTGGGGGGAAGAGGTAGATTCATGCCTTTCTCAATCCACATCGTCCAGAATTTTTTAGTCGATCGTGTCCATTTTCTAATATGATAATCATTGTCGCCTCCTTTATCAATAGATAGATAGATAGATAGATGGAAAGAAATGGTAGTGTGTAATATTAGAGGTGAAATTTATTTTTTTAATCATACATGAATTAGATTTCTTATAATTAAAAAAATCAATAATAGAATGAGATTTGTTCATGAAATCTTCCTAGAATATTTGGATACGAATGGGAATTCTATGAAAAATCAAGGATGAAATACAGATGAAAAGTAATTATTTTCACTCATGACCACATTCAATGTTTACCAAAAGAAAAAAAAAATGACAGAAAACACGTAGAATTTAAAGAGAAAGTATAAAACATGATTTTAGAATTTACTGCAAGAAATCTAAATGTCTATTTCAAATATTATCTCATTGTGTGAGTGGTTAGTCCTCGTGGAGTAGTGGCTAACGTTCTAGACTGTGAGATCGTAGTTAGCAAGTTCGAACGCCAGTCACATTATTACGTCCACTTTCGGACTTATACACATGGAGAAGGTATGGAATCTCTTGGGTAGGATGCTTACACTTCGCAAATTAGTGAAACACGATCGTCTTCATATCGATTTTCTCCCATTTGATTATGATTTGATTTAATTTAATGGTATATAAAATACTTATGGGCTATCTAACATCAAAATTCGATTTATTTGTAAATGTTTGATTGTAACTATGACAAGATTTCCACTGATCTTTTTTATTTAACAATAATCATTTGATTATAGGATTTCAAGTATTCCTATCTAATACTAATAATTAGAGCGCATTTGTATTGCTTGAAATATTCTTATAATGAAGAAGTAAGCCTCCCCACTTGATGCAAGGTGGTGTAATACCGAATATATCTCTTTTAGTGGGGTATTAAACTCTCTGAGCGGATGCAGTCGGTGTATTCTAAGCATTGAAGTTTGTTCATACATATATATATATATATATATGGATCATATGTAGGTATCATATAATGACAGATGTTTGTACAGCAGCATTACTTCCAACAAAGCCTTCATCAGATGACGACCTTCCAGGCCGAAGCACCATTACCACTAATCCAGAACGCCCCAGCAGTAACTCACGATACCATCAGACTTTGTAAGATTGACGTCACTCTATGGAATTGCTATATCCACGCTGATGCAGTGAGAGCCTTATCTTGGATCTTGCTTATGCATTTCCTCTTGTCTGATGGAGAAAGCCCTAGATTAGTCAAGAATGCGGAGGTTGAGTTGGTAATGAAACCTCGGCACCCGACCTCGATAGGAAATACATTGGTTATCCAGCCATTTCTGATACACTATTCTAGCAGATCCTCATATTTTTTCCAACTTACGCTGATGTACTCAGTCGAAATTTTCTTCAAAAAGAAACCATTGACTCAATGACGAAAACATTTTTTTAATTTAACGGACCAAATGACAATATCTTAATGCTGGGTTGTTAACGCTATTTTAGTTGGAAATACGAAAGATGTTCTAAATCGGTTGCGACGTGCCAGTCCGTGAAGCCATTGAGCAGTGATGATCTGTGCATATTTTTACGTGAAAGTTTCGAAATATTTCCTTCTTTAACGGTATGAGTCGCTCTATTGGTGATATTATTTTGTGCTTTATTGGCAGTCTCACATATCTTCGCAGCCTCGGCAAAAATCTCAAGGACTTCGTTATATATATATATATATATATATATATATATATATATATACATGTGTGTGTAAGTGAACAGAAAGAGAGAGAGAGAGAGAGAGAGAAAGAGAGAGAGAGAGAGAGAGAGAGAGAGAGAGAGATGGGTAGAGAGTGACGCAAACATATGTCAGAATTAAAAGAAACAGGGAAAAATATTCCGAGGTAATCATAGAATTGATAAACAAAAAATATTCATAACATTATTTCCTTGGGATAAGAATGATAAAACAGAGAAAATATCCTCCACAAAAACAAAGACACACCAACAGATACATAGAGAAACTTACAGATGCATACACACACCCAAAACACACACACACACATACATGTAAATATACAAATTTATGTGAACATGTATGCAGGTAGGTATGTTAACTAGTTCACACAAGTTCAGTTGTTTATATTTTTTCCCTTGTCTGATTTCTTATTTAAATGGCATGAATTTATTTAAAAAATAGGATGATAATCCTTCCTGTTTGTTCCTGGTACATATATGGAGTAAAGGTCAAAATTCTAAATTTGTGTATTTAAAAAAAATATTTTCATTAATATTTTCTTTTTTTTTTCTTTAATTTTTTTAAAACAAATTGATGTATTTTAAATGTATTAAACATGATTCAGACAGAATAAAATCTGTCTTTGCTACTAATACATCTTTCTAGAAAAAAAATTGAAATAAATAATTTAGTGGTCACTCGAGGTTTTACACCATGAAATTCAATATAGGAAATTTTAGTAGACGACACATGATTAGTTTAACGAACAATAGAATCCGGCTATGCATAGGCAAAATGAAAAATAAAATATCTATTCTCGTTACCAAAGTCACGATACCGTCGTTTACTACATCTAATTTTATTGATTCATTTATTTCATTTTATTGGCAGTATTTTTTGGTCTTGTCCACACGATGTCATTAGTAATATATATATATATGGTATGTATGTATATAAATACACACAGTTGTGCATGATAGTATACTCTTCAAATATACCTGAAATCATTGTTCTTAATATTTCATGATTTTATATATATATATATATATATATATATATATATATATATATATATATTATAACAACAGGTTAGTTTTACTGTTGCTCTTATTTCCATGCGACACGTGAAAATTCGAGTAACGGAATGGGTAATTTAGACTTTAAAAACACATTCACTCATACATGACATGATGTAAATGGTGACTGTCATGTCTGTTCCAGACAGCATTCAGTTGTTTATAATCAAAGCGTCACCCATGAAAGCTGTGTTCCCTAATAGATTTTTGAGAGCTATTGGTTTGATTTAAGCAAGGAAAAATAAGTAGACTGAAAATGATAAAGAAAAGACAAAAGAAAACGAAAACCAAAACGAAAAATGACCCAGTCGACAGGGGTTGCAGATTAAACCTATTGCATCTCTACAGAGGAGTAAGAGTCCCCCAACGAGTGTCCTGCATATGACATTAAACAACCTGATGCTGAGGCTCCAGTAATGGAAGAGCTTTGGGGAATGCGGAGTACCTCTTAACTACCATCGCTCCGACTTTTTTCCTGGAGTGGTTGCACCTTATGGGTTCCTATCTATGGGTCAAATAGAGCTAAGCTGAGTACTTATGCGAAAAGGAATTCCTTAAAATAGAACTGTTTTGACATTTAAACTTTGTTTAAGTAAATAACTGATGATTAATTGAATTGTTAGTGATACATAGCAATACTTGAAACCCTTTAACTTTGTTGACTAAACTGGTTAGTTTGAAATATTTTTGACATTAAAACTATGTACTCATGCTAAACTGAAGTGTTTGAAATAGAACTGCTTATATGTATAAAAATAGATTTGACCTTGAATAACATTCAATGGTTGATATGCCATAAAGACCCAACAAAACAGAACCAAATCAAACCGAAAACGAAAAAGAAGAGAAAGAAAAAGAAAAAAAATCCACCGGCAAAGACATCGGAAAACGATGAAGACATGAGTCAAAACAAAGATTAAAACTTAAAATGGTGTATTTATTTCTGTATAATGATGATTGCGAATAAATACCGAACTATGTCGTTGCAAACCTCACGATATCATAAATCGAGAAAAATATACATCTCTCTATAAAAAGCTGCTGTGTTAATTTGTTTTTCTCCGGGTCTGTGCTGCAAACAAAATTGAGTCACAATTGCTTCATCCTGCCTCTAGCAATGTTTCAACTAGTCTGTAATATAACCTGACCAAGGTAGCGATTTTCCCATAGGTATTAACTAATTTGAATATTTTTTTTAATTAAATATCGCTAATCAAAAAATTCGGGCTATCAAAAACAAGTTATTAGAAAAAATAAAATTGAAAATGAATAATTTTGTTTTATTATTAATTTTCGTTCTTTCTTGTTTTGATAATCCATTTCCGCTTCTTTTTTTAATTTTCTTTTCTTTTCTTTTTTTATTTTTATGTTTACTGCGTTTATAATTACTCTTAGTTATAATACTATAGTTATAAATTTTAATCTTTGTGCGAACCGGCAACGTCAGTCTTATTATCAATCGAACAATCCATCTGAAAAGTCATCAAGATTTTTAATTTAAAATAATTAAATATATTTATCAACAAAAGTCTACTAATTAATTTTATAACCGGATAAAGCTAGCAATTTTTCTTCGTGAGTATAACTAATTTGTATATTTTTCTTTAAAAATCGCTTATTAAAAAAATTAGGCGATTAAGAAAAAAATCAAAAAAAGCATAATTGTGCTTTTATCCATTTTAACTTTTATACGAACCGGTAACGTTAGCCTTATTGCCAATCGAACACCCCCCAACGGAAAAGTTCACTAGATTTTTAATTAAAAATGATTAAAATACTTTCAACGCTAAAAGTCAGCAACTTAATTCTGAAAATTAAATCAGGTTTTCAATTAATGTATTTGGGTAGGGTGGGTATAAAGCTTTTATAAAAATCAATTCACCTAATTTTAAACTAAAAATAAAGAAAATGACTACGATTTATCTTAGAATGTAATTCATAGTTTAAAATCAAGTATTTATCATATATATCTAATCTGTAGAATTTCAACAGTTGCTCCGAGAACACACACACACACACACACACACACACACACACACACACACACACACACACACACATGTATGTCATTATGTCTTCATCATCAATCCTTATAGATTGCACAGTTTCCGTTGGCACTCCTTCTATCATCCATCGTTCTTAGTAAGTCTTCCAGACGGCATCAGTGTTTGCAAAAACCTGATGAATATAGGTCTTTGCTAGTCAGACAACACCTGTGTGTCCATGTGCGGGAGACCACAGGAAAACTTCGCTTATAAGTTCGTTTTTACTTTTCCAATAGTTCCATGCATATCTAGTTCGTCTCACTTGAATACTTTGTGAGATGGGAGGTAAGTGGCCGTACAGCTGCCGTTTGATTCGGTGTTGCATTCAGTGTTTGTTCAAGACAGCAAGTATCATTATTGTATAGTTCTTAGCTTTTCTCAATTGCGTTTCGTTAGTGTCCCGGTGGTGCATTCGTATAGGTGTACTGACATAACCATAGCTTGGAAGAAATCTTACTTTATTTCATTAGAGAGATCGTATTTCCATATGATCGATAACCTGTTGGTAGCAGCCTACGTCTTCACTTGGTGTATGTTGACATCACTTTCAGTAGAGGAGATATTGTTGCCGAGGTATGTGAACTGGTGTGTTAATTTCAGAGGCTTGCCACTTAAAGCTGAGTTAGACTGATAGAAATTGAATGAAATGAGTCTATAAAGAAAAGAAAACATTTTTAAGCTCAAAAATTCATTTGCATTATTTCCAAAGTAGATTTTCTTTTGTTACTTTTTTCCGGTTAGGATTAATGAATTTCTTTTTCTTTCTTCCGAAAAATTCTCTCTCTCTCTCTCTCTCTCTCTCTCTCTCTCTCTCTCTCTCTCTCTCTCTCTCTCTCTCTCTCTCTCTCTCATCCCATTCTTCCTTTATTTCTTGTTCAAATTTTTCATTCTTTTCCTCTTTTATCTTACCCTCTCTCTCTCTCTCTCTCTCTCTCTCTCTCTCAAACCCCGTTCTTCCTTTATTTCGTTTTCAAAATTTCAATTCTTTTTCCTCTTTTTTTTTTACCTTCTCTCTCTCTCTCTATCTCTCTCTCTCACTCTCACTTTCTCTCTCTCTTCGTTCCTCCTTTATTCATTTCTCTAATTTTTCATCCCTTTTCCCTTTCTTTCTTTTTCCCTTTTCTCTCCTCGTTCCTCTTTCATTACTTTCAGTGATATTTCATTCTTTTTCTTCTAATTTTCTTTCTCTTCAAACACACACATACATACACACACACACACACACACACACACACACACTCTCACTCTCTCTCTCTCTTTCTCCCCTCTCTCTCTCTCTCTCTCTCTTTGTTTCTCTTTTATACCTTTCTCAAATGTTTCTTTCTTTTTCCTTTTCTATTTTAAAATCTTTTTTCGAGGTATACCTTATTACTTCCTGCTATTGACGCCTCTTTTCTTCATTTTTCTCCTCTCCAGCCTACGAAGCCACTTCTATTGCCGCCCAAGGCAGCAATTATTTCTCTCTGCGCTGAGGTGACCCCCTTCTTTTCAGTGTCTCATGCTCTAACCAAAAGATATTCCCTCACGCCAAGACTCAATCACCATCCCTACTTCAGGAAGAGCTCTCCTCCAGCAAAATTCCGCTTTCCCTCCAGGTGCTACGACCAAGTACATATTCACACACACACACACACACACACACACACACACACACACACACACACACACACACACACACACATACACATACACACACACACACACACACACACACACACACAAGGTATGTCCTTGTTCAATGCCACATCCAGAAAAAATTATGCAAGCAAAATACAGCAAACGTATTAGAAAAAAATCTTGAAAATCCAGGCGAAATCCTTACCAAAAATGCTTTCTCATATATATATATATATATATATATATATATATATATATATATATATATATATGTAATCAAGCAGAGACAGAATTATTTACGAAACTTAATCTGGCAAAAGGCTATATGAAGAACCTGGCGATCCTTAAAACCAGCAAAAATAATTAATATCACCTGAGAATAAACAGAAAAATGTACGACAATTACAGTAAATAGATAATCCCAAAGCACACATACATATACACATGCACGCACATACATATGCACATACACGGACACCCCCATACACACATATTAACCCTTTTATTTCAGTAATTTATAATTATCTTTTCCTTTTTTATTCACCCACTGACTGTTATCTAACAGCTGAGCTTGACAGACACTTCGACCTTTGTGACATCTAAATGGCGCTTGCTTAACTAAAAGATTCTGTTCCACAGTAGTTACAAAAGAAAGAAAATAGTAAATTTCCATTTCTTTTTTTTTTTTTTCTTTTTTTTGTGTGAAAAGAAATGTGAGAAGTTAAAAGACAAAGATAAGATTTTAAAAAATACAAATAGATATCAAGCAGAAAACATTAAAACAATGCCATCCAAATGTCTTTTTTTTCTATTATTTATCTTAATTGTTGGTTTTAATTGTTGGTAGGACCGCAAGTATAATCACTGGTACATTTAATAACACAAAATATGAAACTTCGGCTTCTGTACAAATCTGAATTAAATAGTCTAAAAAAACGTTCGTTATTGTGTGGCAGTAATTTCATTTTATCATCCCCTTTCATATCGAGGTATCAGTGTTTATCGAATGAATCCCACCACCCCTACGCACAAGCACGGATACACACATACACACTCTAAGACACACACATATATATATATATATATATATATATATATATATATATATATATATATGTGTGTGTGTGTGTGTGTGTGTGTGTGTGTAGAGAGAGAGAGACAGACAGACAGACAGACAGAACAGCAGACAGGATATATTCATATATATATATATATATATATATATATATAGCGAGAGAGAGACAGAGAGAGGTTAGAGTGAAATGAGATAGAAAAAATGTAGGGCTAGACACACACACACACACACACACACACACACACACACACACACACACACACACACCTATATATATATATATATATATATATATAAAGAAAGAGAGAAGGAGGAAGGAAGAGATAGGAGGAGAAGCAGTGGTTGAAGTTCAGACACAAGTATTTGTTTCTCTATATACATTGCTGTGCAGTCTTACCAAGTTAACGTTTTTTGGCGGATCACTGACTTTGCCAGACTGGCTGCCGTCAAATATTAATTCAATAACTTACTATTCACATATAATTCTATCACAACGAATCATAATCAGAAATTATTTTCAACGGTTTCACTTTTAGGACGATGGATATATTAATTGGTGACTCTTGCATCTACTTGAGATACCATTGCTTGCTTTAAATATAGACATTTATAAGCTTACTTTAGTCCAGCATTTCTTTCACGTCAGTATTGCTGATTTTAAAAGGTCATAAATGTACATAGTAACAGAAGGATAATTCTATCCTGAACTCTGAACTGGGTAAAACCGGGCTGCATTAAAAAGTATGCAACTCTTTTACAATTTTTTCCTCGGTTCGTTTTATGACCACAAATTATTTCTTATTCCTAAGCAAGTTTATGGAAAATATTGAAAAAATTATTTGTCTGTAACTGGAAAGGAAAATATTCAATTTGGTTGATTATTCTTTAAGGGAGGAAGTCCTTTTGTATTGATAAATTTTATCTAAGGAATCCTTTTGTGTTAATTAGGAGTAAATTAAGAAAGTTCTTTTGTGTTGATTGTATGTTAAATACGCTAACTAAACGGCTAGAGAAGAAGCTAGACGGCAATTACACAAGAATGTTGCGAGCAATATTGAACAAGTCCTGACAGCCACAACCCACAAGGCACCATCTATACAGCCACCTGCCTCCCATCACGAAAACTATCCAAGCTAGACGAGCCAGACATGTAGGACAGTGCTGGAGAAGCAAGGACTAGATCATAAGTGATGTACTCCTATGAAACCCCGCATATGGCCAAGTAAAAGCAGGACGACCAGCTCGAAAATACATACAGCAGCTATGTGAGGATACGGGATGTAGCCCAGAAGACCTGCCAGAGGCGATGAATGATAGGGAGAAGTTGCGAGAGAGGGTCAGGGATATCCGTGCTAGCGGCATGACATGATGATGATGATGATGATGATGATGATATGTTAAATAGGGAAGTCTTTTTTGTTATTTACATTTGAAGTAAGAAAATATTTGTGATGAAAATATGTTAAATAAGGAAGTCTTTTTGCGTTGAATATGTGTTAAGTAAGAAAGTTCTTTTGTGATAAATAATGTTAATTGAGGAAGTTCTTTTGTGTTGATTATATGTTAAATAGGGAAGACTTTTGTGTTATTTACGTTTGAAGTAAGAAAATACTTTTGTGTTAAAAATATGTTAAATAAGGGAGAATTTTGGTGTTGAATATGTATTAAGTAAGAAGTTCTTTTGTGATTATTAATTTTAACTAATGAAGTTCTTTAGTGTTGAATAAGTAAGTGTTACGGGGATATACCTCATAACGTCACTGCATGGAGACTCCCCGACACTATGAATAGTGACTGACTCGATAAACGAGTCAAGCGAGTTTAGTCAGTTACCGGTATGCGTTACTGTCTGTATTTCCGTCAATATATACTACTGTAAACCTTATATCTCTTTGTGTTATTCATTTCTGGCCCTTCAAAGCTACAACAGTAAGGAAGTCGTTTTGTGTTGATTATGTGTTAAATGAGGAAGTCATTTTGTATTAATTATGTGTAAAGTAAGAAAGTTCTTTCGGGCTGATTATGTATTAAGTAAGGAAGTATTTTTGTGTTGATTATATGTTAAGTATGAACGTCCCTTTTGGGTTTTAACAGAGGAAGTTCTTTTGTGTATCTTCTGATAACAGAATCGTCTCAACAAAGATTTACCTAAGTGTACGCAGTAATATGAAACAAACAGATGAATCTTCATATTATGACTTATCCTCATTTGCCAATCTCCTAAGCACAAGTGTTCTGTGTATACTTTTATGTGTCTGTACGCGTAATAATTAAGAAAGAAAGAAAGAAAGAAAGAAAGAAAGAACAGAGGTGTGATCTCTGACGTTTTTTTTTTTTTTTTTTTTTTTTTGTTATAACCTTTAAAGAAAGATAAAATTAAAGTGAAAAAGAAAGAAAGAACAAAAGAACGAATCGTGTGATCTGTAGCTTGCTTTGTCGAAAGAGAAAAGGAAAGAAAGCAAACCAGACCTCATGTCAGCAGTCGTAACAACAGGTTGACTTAAGAAAGAAAGAAAGAAAGAAAGAAAGAAAGAATCACGAGATTTGTAGCTTGCTACATCGAAAGAGAAAAGAAAAGAAAGCAGATAAGTCAGCAGTCGTAACAACAGACTGACTTGAGACCTAAAAAAAAAAGAAAAAAAGAAAAAAAGGAAAAGAAAAAGAAAGTAAGCAAGAAAGAATGAAATGTGTGGTGTCTGGGTTTTTTATTGGCGTTTTTGAAGTCTTAAAGGAAGAAAGAAATGAAAGTAAAAAAGAAAGATCGAAGAAATTAAGTGATTTGTAGTTTCCCGGCATCGAAGAAGACACCAAAAGAAAGTAAAACAAGGAAAAAGTATCCACGAATGATTTTAAAAGTTATGAAATCTATTATTTCTATGTTGTTTAAACAGTCCTTTGTTTGAGGAGAAAAATATTTCCCAAACAGGAAAATGTTCCGCTCAGAAAGAAATATAATTTTTTTTTAGTTCAAAATACCTTGAATTCATCTGTTTTTAAATCTGAAAATAAGTTTCTTCGGGATGTCTTTGAGTATGTCATTTATTTTGCGTTTTATATCAATTTTTCTCATCATATTATAAGATATCTATCTAGGGAATCATCAGTTTATATTGAAAAAAAATTTGTTATTCTTTTATTTTTCATTTAGTTCTTTTGATTTACACAGTTATTTCATATAAAATTCAACCGTCATTTTTGACGGGTTTATTCTAGTTATAATATAAACAATCAATATACGGCAATTGGAAGAAACAATTTCGATACTATTCAGGATGCATCTGAAAGACTTGCTCCAAATGATGAAGTTGATAACTTCGTTATTATCCATATATAAGCGCCAGCTGAGAGCATACCAATCAAACCAAGAGCAAAATGTAGTTTTCTTGGGTCAATAGCAGTTAGAGGAAAAATAACTCGAAAAAAGCGACCTTACTTAAAAAAAGAAACCCAACGCAGTTTAAATATCAAAACAGTTCTATTGCTAGTAATTCAGTTAAGCATAAGTACACATTTTAGTTTTATTTGACCCATATATATGACCTATCAGGTGCCACCACTCCGGGCAAGAATGAACCTGGGAGCGATGGCAATTAAGGGGAACTCCTCATTCCCCAAAGCTCCAGCATTACTAGAACCTCAGCATCATATTGTTTAGTGTCATATCTAGGACACTCGTTGGTGGGTGGTCTTACTCCTATACAGAAGCAGTCGGTGTATCCCACAGCCCCAGCCAACTGGGCAATACAATACTCGTGAGCGGCGTGAAAAAGGTAACCGCTGCTCGTAGTGACTACTTGGTTTGTATATAGTCACCCCCTCACAATAATGTCCAATGTAATTTTGAAGAATGGGACATACCCCTTAATGTTCATAGGAAGAGTATATATCACTAACACATACCAAAAAGAACGACTAGAATGTACTCAAGGCCAAATCAATAAAATCAGAAATTCAGTGGCAGACAGTAGATGAACTTTAGGGAAGGAAAAGCCTCTCGAGAGCAAAACTAAAAGCTGGCAGCTAAGAAGAAATACTTCATAAATGGAAAGAGCCTTTCAAGAATCTGCTTGAAAACCCTCTTGAAACTACCGATGAACCTATCGAATGAATTATTAATAGCTAACTAAACATAAAACTAGAACAGTTTACGGAGGAAGAACGTGAAGTTGGGAAAAAGTCAAAACTGAAAAGTTGTGGGTTTCGATGAAATACCACTTCCAATATGGAAAACGAAAATATCTAACAAAAAATCTATCTTCGATAATTCAACGCTGTGTATAAGAAAAAACACAATAGAAAAATGAACAAAAGGCTGCATCCTCCCCTTTCTCAATAAAGGCCATCTCGGAATCACTAAGAACTACAGAGGCCTACCTTTTACAGTCATTGTTGCTAAGATTATTAATACCTTTCTTCTCAATTGTATTCGACCTGAAATCGAGAAAATTCTTTGAAAAAATCAGAACAGCTTTCGGAAAATAGAACCACAGCATCACAGATTCAAACTAGCCGCCAAATCATCGAAGGACTATGTGCAAAAACTGCAAGGCGACTCTATTGTTCATAGTTTTATCCAAGGCATTTGATTCCATAGACAGAGAAAAGATCGAGCAAATACTACTTGTAAAAGAAATGTTATATATTGACCCTCGACCAAAACGCCAATCAAGAGATGCACCTGTTAAATAAACGGAGAAACAGTGGAAGCAGGTGGGTGTAAG
Organism: Sepioteuthis lessoniana; assembly: GCA_963585895.1. Classification (NCBI taxonomy): domain Eukaryota; kingdom Metazoa; phylum Mollusca; class Cephalopoda; order Myopsida; family Loliginidae; genus Sepioteuthis; species Sepioteuthis lessoniana. Next base: position 75,733,983 of record OY757910.1, on the reverse strand, counting down.
ACAATTATATAACCAGGTGCCAGAGACAGCTTGGGTCAGTTCCAGTTGGAGTTGAGTCAGTTGGGGACAAGATGGTAGCGTGAGAGCCAGCGGCAGACAGAGGGCTTTGGGTCCTCAGTGACCCACGGTTGAGCAGCCCAGCCAGGATGAGAAAGAAGTGCTGCTATGGTCTGAAGAACTTTGGGTCAATATGTAGCAGTCTATCCCTGTCTCCAACTCACCTCTCACACACAACCAACATCAACCCTTTCGAGTATAAAGTGTAAGAGATATGTTTTTATAAAGAAGTGTGTTCGTTCGTTCATTGAAGTTGTCATTATTGTTGACTATGTTCTGCATACATGTGTATATGTATTATGGCTATAGTTGTAAGTATACTACAGAAACTGTTACAGCAAAAATTATGCTTTACAAAAACAGGAAAGTAATGGTTCATTCATCCAATGGTGACACCAACTTCTTCGACATTACCACTAAAGTCGTTCAAGGAGATGTACCATGTATATTTGTGACTTGCCTAGATTATGTACTACGAACATCAATAGATGTGATAAAATAGAATTATTTCTCATTTAACGAGACAAGAAGCAAGTGATATCCTGAGAAACTATGACTGACATGGACTACGAAGATGATAACAAATATTAAGAATTATGATAACAAATACGAAGATGATAACGTAGTTATTATGATAATAACTACGAAGATGATAACAAATATTAAGAATTATGACTGAAAACATTCTGGATGATTTACATACATTGAATCAAATTTTGCTATCTTTTCTACTTAAATAAAAACGCTCTCCAAGAACATATTCTTTTTTGATAAAATTTAATCATACTTGTCTTAAATTGTGTACACAAATATCTATCTATCTATCTAGCTATCTGTGTGTGTGTATGTGTGTGTATTCAAAATGAGAAAAAAGAGATATTCTAAGGATGTATTTATTTATCTATGAACAATATGCCCATGTTTAGTGTTTCAGGTCTTCCGGGCGATATTATTATCTTTTGACTCTATTCCAAACTATTTCAAAGGAAAAAATTAAACGAAAAAAATGAGATAATTCTTTGCGTTATATTATGGTTTATAGCGTTGTGTTTCAAAATGTATGTGATATATATATATATATATATATATATATATATATGAAATAACAAGATATTCTGAGGATGTGTTTATGTTGTGGTCTTGAAGGGCCAGAAATGAATAACACAAATTATGTAAGATTTACAGCAGTATATATTTACGGAAATACAGACATTAACGGTTGCCGGTAACTGACTAAACTCGCTTTCCACATTTATCGAGTCAGTCACTTTTTATAGTGAATATATAAATATATCTGTGTGTCTGTGTGTCTGTGTGTGTTTATATATATGCATAAAGAGTTTATACATACATATATATATATATATATAAGTGTGTGTGTGTATATATATATATATATATATAATTAAGCTTGGATATATATATATATATATCATCATCATCATCATCATGTCGCGCCGTCTGCGCGGATATCCCTGACCGTCTCTCGCCATTTCTCCCTATCACTCATCGCCTCCGGCAGGTCTTCAGGATTACAACCCGTGTCCTCACATAGCTGCTGTATGTAAGTTCGTGCTGGTCGTCCCACACTTGCACATCCATGAGTGGGGGTCCACAGGAGTACATCGCTTATGAGCTCGTCCTTGCTTCTCCAGCAGTGTCCCGCGTGTCTGGCTCGTCGAACTTGTATAGTTTTTGTGATGGGGGGCAAGTGTCCGTATAGTTGGAGTCTCGTGGGGTGTTGTCGCCAGGACTTGTTTAATACTGCTCTCAACATTCTTGTGTAATTTCCGTCCAGCCTCCTCTCCAGCCGCTTCGTAAGCGTCCATGTGGTGCATCCATATAGTAGTATCGACACAACCGCTGCCTGGAAGAAACTGCGTTTCATTTTATCTGTTAGGTCCGACTTCCATATGATCGAGAGCCTATCGATAGCTGTCCATGCCTTCGTCAGTCGTGTGTCGATGTCCTTCTCGGTTGATGAGACGCTGCTTCCTAGGTAGGTGAATTTGTCGACTAGTTTCAGAGAGGCTCCGTCTAGTGTGGCAATGTTGCCTGTTTGGTTGTAACACATATATTCGGTTTTGTTTGCATTGACATGTAGGCCAATGCCAGCTGCAGCTCGTTCCAGACTATGTAGTAGTGTCTCTGCTTGATTAGGCGTATTCGCTAGTAACGCCAAGTCATCAGCGTAGTCGGCGTCCGTGATTGTTTTTGCGGGGTACCTTTTGCTTCTTCTCTTAGTCAGCTCAAAGCCATTTTCTCTGATTTTGTCGATCGAAGTCCTAAGCACATAGTCTAGACAGATGATAAAGAGGTACGGGGCTAGTGTGTCTCCTTGTAGTACTCCTGCAACAATGTCGAAGTATTCCGTGTCTCCATCTGGTGAACGTACTTTTACTTTGGTGTTTCTGTAGAGAATCATTATCGCTGCTACGGTTTCTTTTGATAGGCCGTAAGCTAGTAGGATTTGCTCCATCTTCCCTCTGTGTATGGAATCGAAGGCCTTGGTAAAGTCGACAAATAGTAATGTCGCCTGTAAGTTTTTTGCCCGAACGCCTTCCAGGATTCTACGGATGGTCAGTATTTGTGAGGTTGTGGATCTATTTCTCCGGAAGCCATTTTGGTTTTTCCTAAGGATGTTTTCCATTTTGGGTTCTATGCGGTTTCGTAGTAGGGCATTGTAGATTTTGGCTGCTATGGATGTAAGTGTTATCCCTCGGTAGTTCTTGGCTAGTCCGAGGTCGCCTTTTTTTAGGGAATGGAAGGATGCATCCCTTCGTCCATCGTTCTATCCTATTTTGACTATAGACTGCGTTGCATTGCCGGAGCAGTATATCGTCGAATTGTCTCGTCTTCCACACTTCTGGGGGGATCTCGTCTAGCCCCGCCGCTTTCCTATTTTTAATTCTTCTGAGAACCATGTCGAGTTCTTCTTTGGTGAAAGGACCTAGTTTTACGTCTAATTGCTTACTAATAATTCTGGTGATCGGTTCATCCGTTATTTCCGGTGGGTTTCCTAGTAGATTTTTGAAATGCTGTTCCCACAGTTTTATTCTTTCTTGTTGGCTTGCAGCTTTCAATTTTGCTTTGGCTGTGCTCTTTCTTCCACTTACTTCGTTTATTGTTTGCCAGGCTATCCTGGATTGCCTATCTTCCACCGAGTCTCTAATCTTATCTATCTGATTTTGTACGTATTCTGCCTGTTCTTTTAGGTATATTCCTGTTAATTGATGTTGCGCCTTTTCTAGTTCTCGTGCATTTGTATTTGTTGGGTTCTGTTGATAGTTTTTGGAGGCAGTCTTCACAAGTGCACGTTTTTCTCTAGCCGCTAGCGTTTCCCAAGGGACTCTATATTTAGTTCTAGGTTTTGTTGGAATACACTTTTCTGCCGCCTCCAGGTGCGCTTCTACAAAATTTTCATATTCGTCATTTGGGGTGCCTATTTCTACCTTCTCTTGTAGTGCTTCGAATCTGTTTCTTAATTCTAATGCATATTTGTCTCTAATATCTCTGTTGTTGAGTAGGGCCCAGTCATAGTGCTTGGTCGTGGCTTTACGTGTGGCGTTTTTTCTTAGGCTTAGTCGTACTTTGGCCGTAACTATTCGATGATCGGAGGACACACCCTCGAAGGAGGAGTATGCCTCGCAATTCATCGCACTGTTTCTCCATTTCCTGTTTATAAGGACGTAGTCTATCTGTGCTTTACTCTTATTTGCGTATGTGTAGGTCCATAATTTCCCCTCCCTTTTTTGAAAGTTTGTATTGAGGCAAGTTAATCTATTTTCTATCATGAAATCTATTAAATGCTGTCCATTCCTGTTAGACGTGTAGTGTAGGCTGTATTTGTTGTGTCTGTTTTTCCCGATTTGTGCAATATATATATATATATCCTAATTGTACCCGAATCTGTAACATGACTACAAAACTTATTTAAACTATTACCGCTCGCTAATCAACCATCAACGTAAAAGGCTCCATTTTCTTTCCAGAAATGTCTAAACTATATTTTAAAAATCTGTACATATTTTCATTGCTTATAAGGTTTGCTTCTCGATGGTGAAAATATGTTTAGTTGAGTATGACTGTTAATATTTATGGATTGTGTTAATTGATTTTTATATCTCCACAAAAAAACAAGCTTCATTTATATTGTCCATAAAATGTCTAAACCCATGACCTGAGTGCAAAACATACAAATGTTTTATATAATATAAACATCCAAATCGAAATGTTGTAACCAATCCGAAGTCAAATTGTTATATAGCCGTGATGAATGAATCATAACATTTTTCTTTATAAAACTATATTTCTCTTTATTACTCTCGTAAGGATATGAAATTGATTGTATGAGAGACAGAGAAAGATTCAGAGAGACAAAGATACACGGAGAACTTGAAGGACTCGGACACTGCTATATTGACCCATAACTTCTTCTTAGCTGCGTGGTGCCCTATTCAGATTCAGAACTCCACTGAGTACTTATGCTTCTTTGACAGGACGTTCTCAGCCGGTCTTTGCCAGGGGGCTACTTGGTCCCTTGCGGCCACTCTGCGACTACAAGACACAAGACTACAGACTGACGACTAACGGCTGAAGACCCAGACGGAAGACTGCTGGGTGGTGCCCGGCGACTGCTCTCCGTGACTGACTTTTGGCTACAAAACTGAGACTACCCGTTACTCTGTGGGTACTTGTATATATATATATATATATATATATATATTCATAATGCCTACGCATTTCCGCGATGTGCAGGTGTAAGTGATACGTAGATATGCTTATATGTAAGCAGCTCATGTGGGTTAACCACGTGACCTGCATACACCTAAACAATGCTGCCTTCCTGTTTACACAGGTGCGTCCTGCAATCACTTTATTTACACAGCTAGAATATCCGGCTCTGTCAAGGGTCAATATACAACAAAATCCCACGCAGTAGACGCAAAATTTGTCAACGCTTTTCGCTCCTCAAAATAAACTTCAGTAGACGCACATACAGTCACTCCTTTTAAGAATTGTTTTTTGACCTGTGTTCTTTCCAAAAGGACAACTATCGCGAAACCAAGTAGCCAACATCAATGAAAAGGATATATTCATTACTCTATCAAATATTGTTTTGTTTGTTTTTTCCGTTGAAAAATTATTTTCTTGCTTTTTATACATTTTTTGGCTGAAGTTTTCTCTATTAACTGAGACAATGTGAGAAAAAAAATCATCATGGGATAATCGTTTAGCTTTCACCTTGTTCCTGGTTTTTACATCTGCTCAAAAACAACTAAAATGAGAAAATCTGCCGGAAGATTTTTGAAAAATGGAGCCAGACAGAATTTTAGCCGAAAATGGAAGTACAGAAGATCGATTTAATCAAATTCAAAAAAAGCAAACAATGTATCAGAAGGATGTAACGCAAAGGAAACTTTTTGGACATATTTAAAATAGCTGTAGGGTGAGGAAGCAAAATATAGAATAATTTTCTTAAAGTTTTTTTTTAGTATGATTAGTCCAATTTTTGAAAAAACACGATAAATCTAAATTTTCATGATTAGCTCTATTATTCAAGCACTTTTCATTAAAATTCAGCCCAATATGAGTGAGCAAGAAAAGAAACGATAAAGAATCTCTGGTTTGCCCAAACCAAGCCAAAAGAATTTCCGAATCAATTGGAGTTTCTTTATGGCGTTCATCGAGTCCTCACCTTAGTCCCGTTATCTAAGCTATATGGGGTCTTTTAGAGAACAAAACAAATGTAAATTCCCATCCAAATATTGGATCACTTAAGATTGCTTTTGAGAAAGAATAGAATAAAAGTCTTAAAAATTTATTTTGAAGTAGGCAAATCGTTTCGAAGGCGAATTGATACAATAATTGAAGAAAATGGTGGCCATATTAAGTACATTAACTATTTTGTGTTTATCTTCTTATTTTGTTGTTTACTTTTTAAAATGAAATTTAATCTTGTTTTATAATAGAGTCGTTAAATATCATACAAGAATATTCTTAATTTTGCATCCGCACCCTGTTTTTAACTCTGTGTCGATCAACTTGAAGGTTTCGAGAAGTCCACAGGAAAGTTCTCACTCACTCACTCACTCACTTTCTCTCTCTTTCTCTCTCTCTCTCTCTCTCTCACAAACACACAAATGCAGATACACACACACATAGAAATGGAACACAAGGAAAATAAAACACACTACATGAGGAAATGGTTTTCATTAGACGTAATATTAGGCTAAATGACGCTCATTTTATGGTGAGCTGTTTGAGAAGCGAATACAAAAGATCTAGCCCAACATCCTTTATCTGTGTAATCATTTCTCTAACTCTTTTCAGCTTTGTTTGTGTCATATACTACCCAAAGACAAGATAGTGGAATCGTCTGATTCTTATGAATCGCCAACACTCGGACATTTTTAGGGGAATGCCGACGGGACCCAAGGAATTTTCGGAACAACCGGGTGTGGGAAGGTTATGATCCCGTTTATGGCTCTTACAATAAAATAGCCTTGTGCAGTACTCGTACGTAGGTATGGCGCCCGACAAATACAACGAACCTCGGAAATAGAGGTTCTTGGTGCACGGATCGATTCGTGTGGCTTGGTTGCGTGGTCGCGTGGCTCCCTTACGTCAGTTAAAGCCTAGCATTTGTGTCGGGAGGCTGAGACCGACAACTCTTTTCGCCGACAGCTCCGTTGCCCTGCTTCGGCAGGGTCAGGTTTATCGCCTGGCGCCTGAGGTGTCTCTTTTTAGGGGAATGCCGACGGCGCTCAATCATTTTTGAAACCGGCCACGCATTTGAGCTTCGGTTTGTATCCGGCCCCTCGCATTAAAACGGCCTTGCGCCATGTTTCAGCGTGCTGAATAAATACCAACGAGACTTGTGAATGCCTCCTGTTAAGTACTGATGGTTCCTTCATTATATTTTGTGAAGTAAGACCAATTCCCTAATTAAACTACTTGGTGTGTTTTCTTCTTTCTCCGTTAACTTAAATATACGAGTTACAACAGTTTGTGTGTCTGTTTTGTTTTTTTTTTGTTTTTTGGGTTTTTTTTGTTTATTAATTGGTTTTTTTTTTCATATTGTACATAATCCTGAACAAGTCGATCTCTTGTACAACGTGATCTGTGAACTTTAGCGAATGAATCACTTTTCTTACACTCATCTTAATACTGATCTACAAGTAAGTATATATCGATGGTAATTTTCTATGATTTTAAATATTTGAAAGATTCCCCAATGTTTTACGTCATAGAATATGTATTTCTGCAAACTCAGAGTAAATATCCATCTAAGTTTTATAAAATTGTGGCCGGTGATCCTGTAGCATCGAGTAACAAAGACAAAATATTTGCTATTAGGTTACTTTACAGTAACTTTCAACGGGAATATTAATATTTGAATATTCAGATTCTCTCCGATTTCTTCCCATTGATAGAACATTACAATCGGACAATAGCATAATTTGCGAATGCAGAGTTCACTATCTGAATTTTTACTAAGATAGTCTTGTGAGATGTTCTCTAGAGGTACTAGCTAAAATATTGGACTGTGACCTTCAAGTAAATGAGTTCGATCACCAGGTTGGCTATTACGTTCACTGTTGGACTAATACTTTTATGGTATGGATTTAACGTTAGATAGCCCTCGAAGCTTGATATACCATTAAACGAAGAAACTAAGATGGTCATAAAATCTCGTCCTTTACACGCGTATAAACAGTTTGTAACCTTCCTATTAGACACTTCCATCTTATTGTCAGCCATTAAAAAAGTAATAACATATTAAGTTTTTTCACTTAATTTTTTTTTCAGCATGCCGGAGGCTTTAATTTGCCCTTTAGCTTTCTCATGGAACATAGATGCCAACGTAAAAAAAGCATTTGTTCGATTTTGAAGTTTCGACTTATATACGGATAGATATAGTTGTTCTTCCAATGCTTTCTCTTCTCTTTATCTTGTTAGCGGTTTTTTTTTCGTCCAATTCCTAATTGTTTTCTATCTTTTTCCACTTCCCTTTCGTACCTGAATTTTTTTAAACACTTTTTTTTAATGAAATTTTCTTTTTTTCATAACAATTTTTTTATTTCTTGATTTCTTTACACTTTTTAGCTTTCTCTTTTTAAACATTTTTGTCTTTCTTATTTTTATCTTTACTTTTATTTTCCTTCTTCTTTTCTATGTTTTTTACTCTGTTTTTCTTCTTCCTTTGAATTCTTTTTCTCAAAGCTTTTTCTTTCTCTTGCTTATTATTCGATCAAGCGTCTTTCTTCTCTGCTTTTCTTTTCTTCATTATTCTTTTTAATTCGTTAATTGCATTCGCTCTTAATCTTCTTTTTCGTGTTTCTCTTTCCCTCATTTAATTTTCCTTTCTTTTTTCTGTCTTTTCCTTTCTTATTTTACTTTATTCAATTCCTTCCTTCTTTTTTTCCAATTTCTCTTTTAATTTTCCAACTTCCCTTTTTCCCCTCAGACTTCCAATTTCTCTTTTTCTCTTTTTCTTTTTATCAAATTTCACGTACCATCACTGCTTCCACCGTCACCGTTGCCCCCCTTACTAATTACGACGGCCCACCGCACGTCCTGGAAGATGAATAATTCATATCTCATTATTATGATTAACTCCATTACGACAACCACAGCCTCCAGTGACGACGGAAAGCTACAGACCAACCACCTCTGTTACCTATTTTTCAGAAAAAGTCTACACTAGGTCCTAGCCACTCATTACCTACCCTCGATGTAAAATAAGCATTCCCTTAACTTTCCCTGTTTTCTCTTCAAAATTTCAACGCAGACGAGACATTTTGGACAGAGATGATTTTTTAACCGTAGAAATTAAAAGCCATCGTCAAAATGACATTCTTTTCCTGGGCGCCTCTGGCGGTGTAACGGTTAGCAAACTGGACTAGCAAATCTACACGAGTGAGTTCGAGTCCCATTGGCGCCCCATTCATTCGGCCTTGTGCCACATCGAAGCAAAGAGCTTTGTAAATTAATGACATTCCTTTCCTTAGGTAAAAAAGTAACTTTATAAAACATGCAGATCGTGTCTGTAGTTGTGGAGTTACTTTTAATAAATATCAATTTCTCCCTAGAAATCTGCTCTTATGGGTCTTGCCAAATTGAACAGGACGAATTTTGTGAAACAAGCGATATTATTGTAGTAAAAAATCAAGTGACCGTAGTGGGCTCGATCTCACGTCGGCGCCGAATAAACACCATCTTTGAAAGAATCGCATGATTTTTTTGAGTGACGAATGAACAGTGACTTAGTCGCAAATAAAACTAAGTGACAGAAACGAAAAAAGTTGGAATACTGCACTGTAAGGAAGAGGGAAACAATAATTCTTTGTGACGGCCACGCATGTGGATAAGTCTCGATTAGTCCGTGCTTCTTCACTTTAAAATGACTTCATTTCAAATCTGTGGAAAGTTGGACAAATCTCCTTACATTATTAGGACGTCAGATAACGAAAGTTTGAAAGATCCGAATTGCGATCAAACAGAAAAAGTCTCCATGACATTTATCCTGTAATGTTTTAATTTGGAACTTCATGTTCCGAAATTCAACGAGTTTTATCACATTCTGACTGATAAAAAAAACAAAAAAAAAAAAAAAACGGGTACATTTTAACCCTTTAACCGATGCTATTTTAGCGAAAACTAAAAACCAGATTCTACTTTTTTTTTGGCGAATACATGTAAACAGCCAGAAAAAAATATCTGCGAAAAAGAAATTTTGAAGAAAACCCCAAAACTTTAAAATTTAAGGAGGGGGATCAATTTAAAAAAAAAAATCATCATCGGACCAGCAAGAGGGACGTGTAACCAATTTTTTTTTTCTTTTTTTTTTTTTTTTGGGAAATCAGATGAAGAGGGTGGAGACTTTTTTTTTTTTTTTTTTGCTAAATAAAAAAGGGGTGGAAACAATATTGGAGGGGGATTTTTTTCTTTTTTTTTTATAAGTGATGAAAAGACAAAAAATGAGGTGAGCATTCCCTAAGTGTACTAATTCCATAGTGTTTGCCAATAGTAGTAGAAAAACTATGCCGTCCTTAAGATTAATCAATGAATCACACAATAAAATCCCAGTTTACTTCGTTGATCCCAGTTATATACGATTATAAACAACTTTTCATTCTTTTCCGTTCACATCTACATACATTTGCACCGACAGAAATTCAAATAATTCACGAATGTCTACATTTTAAATAAAATCTGTTTTCACATTAATGTGTATTCTCTATTCAAAATAGAATTTGGATCAAAGAAAACAATAATCAATTTTTCACCCAGGTATTTGCAATCAGTTTACAATTTACAAGCCGGTGTAAATCAATTATAATTTTGGCTCGTTTCTGTTTACAAAATCATTAATAAATGTAGAATAATGAAACATTAGCAGAATTAAAAGAAATTTGCATGAAATCAAAACCGATATATTTTCTAAATCCAAAAGAATAAGGCAATCCAAGCCAAATTTACCAGATAATAAACTTTCGTGTTTTAAAATTTCTGTATCTATCATTATTGGGAGACTAGGAATAGTTAAAACAGCCCTAGAAACGTATTTCGAAAGGTTAAAAGTCACTTTTAAGCAGAAATACCTTGAAAAAAGATTTATTAATAACATAGAGAATTCCTGGCAAAAATATGGAATTAACACGCTAAGAGGATGTTCACCTTGATTTTTTGCTTTTATTTCCAATGCATTTTTATGATAAAAATCATTTACAATGAATTTTTATAGTAAAAATCATTTGCAATGAATTTTTATAATAAAAACCATTTACAATGTATTTTTCTACTAACCCATGCAAATATTGTGGAACTAGCACACTTTGGGAATGTTCAGGTTAGGGTTTTTTTCCAAAGCATTTTTATAATAAAATTCATTTGTAATGGATTTTCATGGGAAAGATCATTTGCAATGAAATTTCAAAATAAAAATCATTTGCAATGAACTTTTATGGTAAAAATCATTTGCAATAAATTTTATAGTAAAAATCATTTGCAATGAAATTTTATAGTAAAAATCATTTGTAATGAATTTTATAGTAAAAATTATTTGTAATGAAATTTTATGGTAAAAATCATATGCAATGAATTTCATAGTAAATTTCATTTGCAATGAAATTTTATAGTAAAAATCATTTGCAATGAAATTTTATAGTAAAAATCATTTGCAATGAATTTTCAATAGTAAAAATCATTTGCAATGAAACTTTATAGTAAAAATCATTTGCAACGAATTTTATTGTAAAAATTATTTGTAATGAATTTTCAATAGTAAAAATATTTGCAATGAATTTTATAGTAAAAATCATTTGCTATGAATTTTATAGTAAAAATCATTTGCAAAGAACTTTTATTATAAAAACCATTTACAATGTATTTTTCTACTACCCCTGACAAAATTATGGAAAAAACACACGTAGAGGATGTTCGTATTGTTTTTTTTTATTATTTAGCTGTAAATCATTATTATTGTTATAATTGTTATTATTAAAACATATTACAGATAAGGCACAATTTTTTTAAATACATGATTATTCAGGATTAATATATCATATCCTATACAAACTAGATTAAATCGTCTAAATTAATGGTACGATTTTTTCAAGCCATGCAGAGGGTAAAACAACGGAATTCATTGTCAAAAAATTAGAATTAATGTTTAGTTACCTTTCCAAGAGCTTTTATGACAGCCTTAATTCTTTCAGATATAGATTTTCTATTTCAAAGTAATATTATTTGTCAATGTGATTCTAAATTTCCCGAGTGACCGTTAATAGATCTTCTTTGGTGGATGGAGCCTTCTCATAGACCAGTTCTTTAACATTTCCATCATAAAATGTATTTGGCTTTAAATCTGAGCAGTTCGCTGTTCTTGTCATTGATTTTATATGATTTCATATTTGAAGAAAGACTTTAATTCTCTTTTTTTCTAATAAAAAAGTAATTATTGTCCTAAAAAATGAATTTGTTATCACCAAACAAATTTTCTGTCAAATTGAATCTAAAAATTATCCCGGATCTCAATGTACACATGTTGATTGTTGAGATAATTATTAACACCTCCCCATATCTTATAAAGACATGTAAACCTATATGTGTGGCTAGGGATATTTACTTGTGTTTTCATGCCAGCATCTTTTTATGTTTCATTCGAACGACACCAGACAAAAGTTCTGGCATGATCCCTTTAGCGAACGCAGATTCTTGATTCATCACTGAATATCAATTTCATCCAACTTTCTACACGTTAAGTTTGTTTCTCTTTAGCTCACTATAACCCCATCTTATTCTATTTGTGTTGTTTTTCCTTTAGCTTTTCCTTTTGTAAATCTCATTTTATTCAACCAATTTCTTTCAGTTCTGTCACAAATATTAACATCTGTTTTAACCCATTTTTTCCACTTGTGTTATACATTTTTCTTTTTACAAGGCACATTGCTTTCAGTTTTATATCCTGATGCGTTGACGTTTTTCATAGCCTAACAGTATGTTTTACTTTTTTAACCACACCATTTCGTTTATATTTGGACTAAATTTTAGACACAATAGACTGGGATCAACCAATGTCTTTCGGTACACTCCACAGTGGATTGCCTTCAAGAATGAGTTTCATAGTCCTTTCCAATGGAAGTAAATAATGGATTGTAATCCGTTAATATATAAAGAAAAATTGATAACAAGGTAACCCAAGTAGAAAGAGAGATTTATTGAAAAGCAAAGTCGACACTATAGCGTTTCGTTTCTAATGAACCATCATCAGGAATATGAGGGATGATATTAGTGATGTTAAATCAACCATGGATGTGTAAAAAGTACAAATTTTAAAAACCGAGGGAAAAATTTTATAACAAGAAAAAGTTGGCCGTTTATGACAAGAAAAAGTTGCCTGTTTGATTTATGAATGAGGTTTTGTTGTTTTAAATTACGTCATTTGACTTATTAGAAATGTTGTGTAGAATTTATGTTCCGTTTGTTTATCGAGAAAGATTTCGAATCATTCATTGCTTTCGATGAAGTTCTAATCCTATAAGTCTGGCTTTTTCAAATGTATGTGCCTTGGAAAACTTTAAACCACGAATAGAAGTTTCAAAGTATAGACGTATATAACCCGGGAAAATATATTGGGATGGACGAAGAACGTTGGACATACTGGTAGGTATGATTTTTCTTGTATATAGTTGGTTAGAAAAGTCCTGTTTTTGAAGGAATGGGCAATGACGAGTAGGTCTTTGCATCTATGAACCATCATGATGTCATCTATATGAAATATCAGAGTAGAAGACTGGGTTTGGATCTTGTTCGTCAATAGGACAAAGGAGAAGTAAATAATGGATTGTAATCCGACAATTTCAAATGGATGACATCAATTTTTCCTTATAGTCCTTTCCAATGTTTCAGTTGACATTGTTGAAGCCATGTTTCCTTTCAATTAGTTATGTCCTAACGCTTACTGAATTCTGCAAGAACTGCCTTCTAACCGTAGACTCATTTGCATAACTGGATTTCAGCTGGAATTTCTTTTAGGATGGCAAATTACAGTATCATTCAATCATTTTTTTTTCCTTAACATCTCGTTATATTTTCTTCTGAAAAACTTAGAAAAAACTATATCACGAATGTAAATAATTTGATCTAGTTTGTTTAAAGACTATTTCATAAGGTCAGAATGTTTAGCGACGAAAATATTTTGAGTCTTATTTGTTATTAGTTTATTTACTGCTAAATGAATAAAAAAAATTAGTAAACATCCTTCAAATGTTGTAAGTCGATATTTTTGCCAACAGTTATAGAATACAAAAGATAATGCAGGAGTAAAAAGTAAAACTAGTGATCATATTGTCTCGTATAATAATCCATTAGATGCAATGTATTATTTTACTGTTTTTTAGTATTTTCTTTTTACACCTGCAGGAAATAATTGTCTTTCATTGGAGTCTAAGTGACTTCTCCCCAAGTACTGGATTCTTTTGAGTATTCTTACCGATCTTTAAAAGCTGTAGTCTGAACTGTCTGGATTCTTCCTTCGATTTCCAGTTACTCCAGTCTTTTTCCAAGCCTTTGGGGACTGTTCCAAGTGTTCCAACTACAATTGGTCACACCGTTCCGCTCGTATTTCTCATCCTTTTCAATTATCTGGCAAGCGCCAAGTATTTGTCGATCTTTTCGCTTTCTTGCATTTTTACACTCTGGTCCGCTGGAAGGGCAAAATCGATTAGATGACAAGTTCTTTTTTCTGGTTAATCGACATTATAGCTGGTCTTCTAGACAGAATAAGGTAATCTGCTGGTATTTTAAAATCCCTGAGAATTTTATGCGTCTCATTCTCTTGAAACGATTCTTGTTTACATATGTGCCATTTGATTGGTCAAATGTTAATTTCTTGTATTATTATTATTAATCATTTGAGAGTTTTTCACACCAGCGTTCGACGATTGTCTTCCATTGTAGTTTGGGCAACAGCAAGGCTACTCAAGTATACAGGACTCTTCTCGGTATTCTAGCCGATCTTATTAATACTGTAGATTGAATGGTCTTCATTTGTCCACTCATCTCCATGTCTTCAGTCCCTTTACCAATACTTTGGAGTTAGTACCGAGTGCACCAATTATAATTGGTATCACGGTCATCTTCATATTCCATTGTTTTTTTGTTTTTTGTTTTTGCTTTTTTTTTGTTTTTTGGTCCCTAGCAACGCTTAAGTTATTTTTGTCGCTGACAGGACTTGACACAAGGTCAATGACTCGAAGGTCAGCTTAAAGTGGGGATTAAGGGAGGGGAAGGTCGGGCACGAGCTGAGACTCGAACCCTGCTGCTCTGTGCTGCTCATCGACCCACAGTGCAATGCGGGCCTAATGAGCCTAGCTGGTCTTGGACCCAAATCTGGGCCCTGGCACGTATGCCTGCTTATAGCTTATAGGGGGACAAAGGTTTCAATCTTGTAGCTCGTCCATCCGAAGGTGGCCCAGCCGAAGCTGGAGACCTTTCGGCCTCGAATCTGCCTTTGATTTCGATACCCCATCCGGCACGAATGCCAGGCGATCTAGCCAAGGCCAGGGAAGGTTTAAGTACTTATCTTGGTTTTCGCTTTCTTTTATTTTTATTCTGTGGTCTCCCGGGGCGGCAAAGTCCATTATTCGGCAGGTTCTCTTTTTTGTTGTTAACTATCACAAAGTCTGGTCGTCTGACTCATATTAGGGGATCTATTTTTATCTAAAAATCTTTGAGAACTTTGTGCATCTCGTGAATTGAATTACCACGACCAGAAAATCTTGCGAATACTTGCACGTGACATATGGAAACACTGAAAATTGTTTCGACCTTATTAGGTCTCATCAATAGGGTGTACCGTGATCTCCCCCACTAGAGATCACTTTATACACTGCTGATGAAACATAAAAAAGGTCAAAACAGCAGTCCAGTGGTTCTGTATGTCGCGCGTAGGTGTTTGCTAGATTTCCAGGTCCTGTTGATTCAATTCGAAATATAATTTATCTACTTAAAAAAAGAAAATGTTGATCTATATCCTTGCCCTTGAGGTTATAATAATTACGCAGATGCCTATTTCTAATCGTCTTGGAAAGACGTAGCCCTGGAGATGACCGTGTCCTCTGCAAAGAGTACAGATGTAACTTGCAAGACATTCAGATTAATAGGCTGCACAATTACCATGACTAGTTAATTTGGTGTCACTTGTGTGTGATGTGGCTAAGTGGTAGAGTTTCAGCTCTGCATTTTGTGGTCGCTGGTTCGATTTCCAGCGGGGGAGATCACGGTATACACTGCTGATGAGACCTAATAAGGTCGTAACAGCTATCCAGTGTTTCCGTATGTCGCACCCAACTGTTCGCCGGATTTTCCAGTCGTGGTAATTCAATTCACAATGTAATTCCTCTACTTAAAAAAGAAAATGTGTATCTCATTATTATTCATCTTAGAATTTACATAATCACAAGAATTTATGATAATATTTACCGCACAAATGATGATGACAAAATAACTTCTATGACCACAGCAACTATTACAGCTCTGACATCTACTACTACTACTACAAGCATTTTAAAAAAAATGATAATAATAGCATTAAAATAAATATTGAATAGAACAAGTGGTTATCTGAGTGAAGTAGAGTTACCAGAAAAAAGACAACTTGAAAAATGCAATCTAAAATGCAAGCAGAAAAGAAAACGAAATTCAAAACAGGTCGAAAAAAATGGTCGGCTGGCAAGATTATCAAAAGATAGCAAATAAATAAGCGAAACAGCTTTCGTGTTCGCCCGGCAAAATCGTTCGAATCTTCTCGTCATTTATCGGAACCGTTCGTGACAGAGCTAAGACAAAAATAAATAAAGAAAGAAAGCGCAAAACATACGCATATAGCCCCCACCAATAACACACCACGAAAATAAAATGGCGTCTTGGCGGGTGGGCTTAAAGTGAAGCAAGAAAAGTCGAGAACATCAGAAATCGATGGAGATTGGTTGGGTTGGAAAGAAGGGATGGGGGATTCTGACGATAAACAGCAAAAATACGTGGACTTGCGTGCTTAGGATCGCGTGGAAATAGTTTATGAGAAAGAGAAAAAAAAATGGAAGAAAAGAGAATTTTTCCAAAAAGACTCGAATCAAGATGAAAAGCTAAAAAGAACGATGCTGCCGAAGGAGAAAAGAAAAATGGTAAAATTGTTAATAGGGATATGAGGTGGGGATTCACGCAAAGACGATGCACACACACACACACACACACACACACACACACACACACACACACACACACACAACATGACCAAAAAAACTTTGTATACTTACGTTGACAGACGCATGCGCGGATACACACACGCAGTCTCACACGCTCAAATATTAATGTGTGATTTGTGTTCGTGTATATATATATATATATATATATATATATATATATATATATATGTGTGTGTGTGTGTGTGTGTGTGTGTGTGTGTGCTTTATAAAGTTATATATCTGAATAGAAAATATAAGAAGCAAATAGAAATACAAGCTTACATGTGCACGCACGAACGGAAAATCACTGCACACACACACACACACACACACACACACACACACACACACACACACACACACACATATATATATATATATATATCAGTGGTTGTATATTTAAGGCATACGATTGTAATGAGGAGTTGGTGAACGACTGAAAAAGAGGGTAGAAATCAGAGACTTGAAAATTAATATCACGCACACATAAGTATATATATATATATATATATATATATATATATAATCTCCTACATCTTTGCTTGTACACATATATGTATTCTTGTATTTGTGTCTATTTTCATCTTTATATATATATATATATATATATATATATATATATATATATATATGAAAGGCGGAAAGAAAGAATGAAGGAAAATAATGAAAGCAAAACTGTGTTGATGGTGTGTGGGTTACTCGTCGGAGAAAAGATGAAAGGTTTTTACAGACTGATATGACGAATAATGATGGGGAGCGGTTGAGGAGGCAAAACAGGAGGGAGCTTTAGTCGAAAGAAATCCTAAACGCTTGTAGGGAATGTGGCGAAGTAGAAGCAAAAGAAAAAACAAGGGAAGTTTTCGTATAAAAGATGAAATCAGAAATCATTTAGGGTGAGTTTAGAGATAGCAAATAGATAAATAAATAAAAAGACAACGAATCTAAGACGGAAGAATTTATGAGAGCGAAAGACTGACAATGAACCTTGGATTTCATTATGAGAGGTGAAAAACATCACTGAACGTCTGCAGATAAATGAATGCTGATAGTGTCGTTTGACTTTGTTTTTTTAAGATAACATTACGATAACGATATTATCAACATCGGCCTGAATTACCGATCTATCTATTTATTTAATGAACGATTTGAGCTGACATCTGTTTGGTTCGGTTCAGTTTCTTTGTTTAATGACATATCAAACTGCGTGGAATTCAAAGCCATCCTTTTAGAAGGACAGTAGTGGTGTTAATAAACCAAAAGCTTGCGATAAAACCGGGTTCTTCCTTCCTCAAATTTCAAAAGTGAATTTAGTAGCGCGACTGGAGTTCGAACTCACTTACTAGGATGTTGGAGTCTTGCACGTAAGCCAGTACACTAGTGGGATTCTCTCCTGGCCGACATCTCTGAATTGTTTGGATTGTGATCATCCAATTTCAAATAGGTCCTCATACCTACGAAGATTTTAAAGGGATCCATGAGACTTTTCCTTATTTCATTAAAAGATCATCTTATATTTTTAAGACATAATGGTAAACTTTCATTTTAATATTTTTCTTTTCTCATTCAGGCCTAATCCGTTTATCGAGGTTATGACCCCAAAGTACATATGATGGTAATGCTCCATATTCGATAGGGCTGTGTGCAAGAAAAAGTAAATTAAAAACAACTACGAGGATCATTAAATATGTTTCCAGACTTTTTTCATAGGGGCACTTTTATTGATAGTACACAAACGAAGGCCAAGTCCTCTTCGAAATAATCACCTCCGGTTGCAATGCGCTTGTTGTACCGTTCCAACAACTTCGGCAAAGTCCCATGGAAGTCCTCTTGTGTGAGCGTGTCAATGACCTTCGTCACAGCCTCTTTCATCTCCTCAATTGTCTCATAACGACAGTCTCACAGAGCAAGGTGTGGACTATAGGGAGGGTTAAAAACTGTCTTGGTGCCCAACTTGGTCAAATAGTCTGTGACAAGGATGGAGTTGTGGACTGGTGCATTATCCTGGTGGAAATGCCACTGAGCCGATTTGAAGAGTGCTGGCCTCTTCCGACGGAATCATTTCATGAACTCCCTTAAAACCTCAACATAGAATTCCTTGTTGACTGCCTGTCCAGTGGGAACCCAGTGCATGTAGATCAAGCCAGTGCTGTCAAAAAATGGGATACACAAAAATTTGTGGGTGGATTTGCTCTGTCTGGCCTTCTTGGGTCTGGGAGAGCCAGCATGCTTCCACAGGGAACTTTGTCTCTTGGTCTTGGTGTCCTCGTGGTGTAATGGTTAAAGAGACGGACTGCAGAATCGCAGTAAGCGAGTTCGTACTCCAGTCGTGCTATTTCGTTCACTTTTGGCAAATACCCTTGGGAAAGGTATGAACCCCCTTATCCTCCCAGCGATGGGTTAAATAGTACCACTACTGCTCTTCTAGGAGAATAGCTTTGGCATTTAATAACTTACAAAGGTTGATATGCCATTAAACAAAGAAACCAAACCAAACCAGATTTGGCATTAAATAACCTACAATTGTTGATATGACATAAAACCAACGCTTCTTATATTTTTAGAGTTCAAATCATCTGTAGTTTTATCTTTGTTGTTTATATCTTAACATTTTGACTTACAACGAAAGATATCGTCTGTCAGAATATGCTCAAATTAAGAAATAATACCGTAAATTGCAGTCTACAAGTCAACTTTCAAGTCTGAAAAATGTCTGCAAAACTAGGGGTCAATTTATACGGCTAAAATCGAAACCTTTACCACAGAGGGATCAACAAGTAGAACAGTTCTCCTAACAATTGATGTACACCATTACCATAACTCTTGCAGATTACCACAAACATTTCAACTTAGAGTCGTGTTTGGTGACCATATATAGCAAATAAAATATAAAAGGATAAAACTGTAATACAAATTAAGAATTATATTAACACTATATCACATGCCGTTTCGAACAGCTGATGCACTTTTTGTAAACACTCTATGTTTAGGGGTCGACTAAAACAAAAAATAAAGGTTTAACCTCTGAATCTTGAGCTAAAATCTTAAGGTCGTCTAGAATGCCAGGTCAACTTGTACGCTACAGATTACGTTAGAATATTTCAGAAAATATTTCGGTGAGAGTTCTGTCATTCAGTGTGGCACCGTCCAAGTGTATTCAAAGGATATAAAGCAACATCAACTATGCACGTGTAGCATCATTCTTAGATTATAATCATAATAATAATGCACAAACCAGCACCTGTCCTAGAAAATAACACACATAAACTCCTATGGGACTTTGACATACACACGGATCACCGAATCTCGGCCGGAAGACCAGATCTAATAATAATCATCAAAAAAAGAAAAAAAAGAGAAATTGCAAAATTGTCGACTTTGCTGTCCCGGCTGACCTCAGAATAAAACTGAAAGAATGTGAAAAAAAGGATAAGTACCTCGATCTTGCGAGGGGATTGAAAAAACTGTGGAACATACAGGTGACAATTATACTAATTGTAATTGATGCTTTTGAAACAGTAACAAAAGGATTACTATAGGGACTGGAGGACTTGGAAGTTGGCGGACGAGTGGAGACCATCCAAACTACAACATTATAGAGAACGAACAGAATACTGAGAAGAGTTCTGGAGACTTGAGGAGAAAACTCCAGTGAAAACCATCAGCTAACGCTGATGTGAAAATATCTAATGAGTAAATAATAACGATTAATCATATAACGAGCAAATGCAGCAAATTTACCTTAAAAGGGAATGTAAGGCAATGTGATCCCTTGGAATTATGCAAGAAATTGAAACCTGACCTTACAACCAATTGTATAAGCACAAACCAGAATCTGTTCGAGTGAATGGGGTACTGACAACTCTCAGGGATTTTGAGATACAAATCACTTAATCCCTGATTTAGAGATAATTTGGCAGACCTATTGCAAACCACTGTAGCAGGAGTACTACAAAGGCACACGCAAGCCCCATACCTCTGTCTAGACTACGTGCTTAGAACTTCAATTGATAAAATTAGAGAAAACGGCTCCGAGCTGAAAAAGAAAAGGAGCAGAAGGTACCCCGCAAAAACAATTACCGACGCCGGCTACGCCGAAGACATAGCGTTACTGGCGAATACACCCAACCAAGCCGAAACACTACTGCATAGGTTGGAACGAGCCACCGCAGGCATTCGCCTCCATTTCAATGCACACAAAACTGAATATATATGCTATTATCAAACAGGTGACATTTCCACACTAGACGGAACCTCTCTGAAACTAGTTGACAAATTCACCTTCCAAGGAAGCAGTCTCTCATCAACAGAAAAAGATATCGACACACGACTAACGAAGGCGTGGACAGCTATCAATAGACTTTCGATCATAAGGAAATCACACCTGACCGATAAAATGAAACGCAGTTTCTTCCAGGTAGCGGCCTCGTCGATACTGCTATATGGATGCACTATTTGCACGCTAACTGAACGGCTGGAGAAGCTAGACGGCAATTACACAAGAATGTTGCGAGCAATATGGAACAAGTCTTGGCGGCAACACCCCACTAGACACCAACTATACGGCCACCTGCCTCCCATCATCCAAGCTAGACGAACCAGATATGCAGGACAGTGCTGGAGAAGCAAGGACGAGCTCATAAGTAATGTACTCCTATGGATCCCCGCATATGGCCAAGCAAAAGCAGGACGACCAGCTCGAACATACATACAGCAGCTATGTGAGGATACGGGATGTAGCCCTGAAGACCAGCCAGAGGCGATGAATGATAGGGAGAAGTGGCGAGAGAGGGTCAGGGATATCCGTGCTAGCGGCACGACATGATGATGATGATGATGATGATGATGATGATGATGATGATGATTGCAAACCACAGAATCAAAACCAGGGAAAACGAAAAGAGAACCTACTTATATCTTGCAAATGAAACTCAAAAAGAGTTATGGAATATGAAAATGCCGGTGATACCAATCATAATAGGTACGCTCAGAACAATCCCAAAAGGCTTTGGTAAGAGGGTTGGAAGAATTTGAATTCGGAGGACGAGGTGAGACCATCCAAACTACAGCTTTACAAAAATCGGCTAAAATACTGAGAAGAGTTTTAGAGACCTGAGGCTACTTACTGTCACTTGGACTCCAGTGAAAGACTATCAGCTAACACTGATGTAAAAGAAAAAAAAATCTCAAAGAGGAATAATCATAATAATGTCACAAAATAATGCCTTAATGACTTATTTTATCAAACCAAAATTGATACAACGCAACCTAATAGTAGGTGTAAGTTATATAACTTACACCTACTATTAGGTTGCGTTGTATCAATTTTGATACAATTTTGATATCCCAAAGATGGGATAGTTAATCACATAATAAGTGAATGCAGCAAACTGACAAAATTAGAATTCTGGACAAGGTACGACTGAGTGGAAAACGTGATCCACTGAGGATTTTGCAAGTGACATGCTGAAAAATACGATATACTCAAATCAGAATATATCTTAGAAAACAAGATGCATAAAGTTCTCTGTGACTGTTAAAAACGGATCACCCAATACAGGCCAGAAGACCAGACCAAGTGAAAACAAAAAGAAAGTAACTTTCAATAAGTGGATTTTGTCGTTGCGGCTGACCATATAATAACAATAAAAGAAACCGGGAAGATTTACATCAGAAAAATGAAAGACCCGTGGAATACGAAAATAACTGTGATATCAACAATATCTAGTACTCTTGGAACAGTCCCCGAAAGTCTGGGAAAGAAACAAGGGGAACTAGAGATCAGAGTAAGAATTAAGACCATACAGACCACGACTCTGCTAAAACATGCTAGAATACTTTGAAAAGTGCTGGAGTCCTGAGGGGATTTGCTGTCACTCAGACTTCTGTGAAAAACCAACCGTAAAAACTATTGGGAAAAAATGATCATACTACTGATTGAAAATTAAAGAAACCGAAAAGATTCACGAATACTTGGATCTTACCGGAGAGTTAAAGCGGCTATGAAACATGATGTTGACAGTGATACCAATCGAAGTTGGTGTTCTTGGAGCTTTACCCAAAATCCTGGAAAAGAGAGAGAAGTGGAGATCAAAAAATAGAATGACCATTTAAACGACAGCTCTTTTAAAACCAGCGAGAACAATTAAAAGTGTCCCGGAGACTAGAGGAAACTTTCTGTCATTCAGACTTCGGTGAAAAACCACGAGTTGGAAAGACTCGCAAGAAGGAAAGGAACCACAACACTACATATTTACCAACCCCTCGGGCAGGATATGACACAAGGTCAATCTTTAAGCAGAGTCTAACAGGTTTGAATTCAGAGTTTTCCTTCTCCTAGACTAGTTGCCTCACCAAGGCTGAAGAACCCAATCTGCCCTAATATTTATCCATAGCTGGAGGGAGAATAATTGGAAGGAACCACGACAATAACCACTTCATCATCAAGTCCAAATTCCTACGATGAGCATCATGACTTTTGTAAGACCTAATTTGTAAAATTCAAGGGTCACCGATCTTTGGAGAAATTCCATAGATATTTCTAACATAACTAACATTGTCGTAGGAAATGGAATCGATGACCAGAGTTCACATTCTGGACAAAGTTGTTTGCGATTTAATTCAGTTTAATGTCCTTGGAAAAGGCATGATTCCACCCAGTTATAGTTAAATAATCGGGCAAACTGGATTATTAAGCCTTGGTAAACCAACAAGTCTAGGAGAAAGAAAGCTTACTTTACTCTACCCCCACAAAAATTTGATTTTGTGTCGCTCCTTGCTTATCATATAGTGTTGGGTAAATGCCAGTGAAGAAAAATAAAAAATCTGTTCTGAACTAACAGAAAAAGGACTTCGTTTATGTAATGTAGCACTGGAGACCCAGACAATTTTAAGTAAAAACTAAAACTTTAAAATGGATACGAAAAGATATAACGTCATTTAAACAACAAAGACAACGAAAGAGAGAGAGTGAGAGAGAGAGAGAGAGCGATTTAAACTTACGAGTAACTGGAATACGAGGATCGTTTAAAAGTTGTAAAACTCACACAGATTTTATATCTATCGTACATCTCTCTGCTTTATATGAGCCTCACCAGCACAGAAAATAAGACTGGAATCCGATTGGTTTGGTTGAGTTTTATAGCATATTAACCATTGAAGGTTAGTCAATGCCAAATCCTCTTTAGAGTAAGTAAATGTAAAGTTGATGACCTTCGTTGAGGGTAACTCGAAGGCTCCCTTTTCAATAGCTACTACACCAAGGCTTAGGGAAAGGCGCTACTCTAATCCCTGTATTCTTCCACTTTATCCTTTATCCTTGCGTTATAATCATGTTAAGCAAAGCAGCATCAAGTACCATTTTTTGAGTCTTTGGTATGACTCAACCTGGGATTGAACCCCAGTCTCCCATCCCATTGGCGAACACTCTCCTCATTAGGCCTCTTTATACATACGTATCAAATATATAATTTGCAAACACATTTTGTTGATAACATTTTTAAACGAACCTGAGCTCATTTTTGCTCACAGTTAAACTGTTCCATTTTTTTGTGTATCACCAACAATTCAATTAAATGTGTAATTTGTTTACACGAGTTAAATGATGAAACAGTTCTATTTCAAATCTAATTTAGCATAAGTCATTTGTTTGCACACAGTTTTAATGGAAAAAGTTCTATTTGATCCATAGATAGGAAGCTATCAAATGCTTCCACCCCGGCTCAGGGTGGGCTTGGGAGCAATTGCAGCGAAGGGGTACTCTGCATTTTCCAAAGCTCTCGGGCTGGAACCTTACCATCAGATTGTTTTATGTCATATCAGGACACTCATTACGGGAAGGTCTTACCCCTCTGCAGAGAAGCAGATAATAGGAATCTGAATTAGTTTTTTTTTTTTTCAGTTTTATGATTACAAGTAGCGTGTTGCCATAACAGAAATGTTCAACTATGATTCTCCTTTCTAGTTGAGGCTTAGAACTTTTTAAACCTCCCTTGTATTTGTATACTTACTTTCAAACTGAGAGGTCACTTTGATCTCAGGAAAAATCGGATTCCCAAAAGTTGAAATTAAAAACTAGTAAAATTTCTCTGTCTCTGTATCTTCTTTTTATGGTATTTGCTTGTGTGTTATACTAAATGTAAATGTCAAGAAAGAATTGGTGTTACACAATTTACGTAATGAAAGAAAAGCGTCGATTTCTTTGAATATTAAGGATTAAACATCGGAAATGAAAATGTGTCGTAGATATGGAAACTTCCACATGCTGAGTTTTCTATCTGACCTGCCATCTTTAGACTATTTCATCCTTCGATTCATGTACGGGGGGGGGGAATACATGATTGACTCGGTTGGATTGGAGAGCTTGTTGGCTGGTTATGGAACAATATCATAATACACATCCACCTCTTTCGTTATCAGTTCTTCGAATGGTAAAAATGTGTTTTTCTCGCCACTGTTCTTTGAAATATAAAGACGTACCTTTTCTTTTATCTCTGTCCATCGAACAGAGTTTGTCTCGCCTTGGCATTGAAACGTGAAGCCCATATAGATTTGCCTACCAAAGAAGCCAAAAATGACTTCTTGTCGTTTTTGTCCACTTTTCATATACAGCTTTTTCATACAATATATCTGCATATCATCTGTGGGGAGAAATTTGTGTATTCTTGTTGATTCTTCTTGTACGTTTATTATGTATGTTCTGATATGTGTAAATTGGCTACTCTTGTCTTTCCTTCCGTTTATTCTGTGTCAGTGTATCGTTGAATGTACTAATGCTGGTACTGAACCATGGTGAGTGAGAACGCAAGTAAATATCCTTCCTAGAACGAATATTGATAATAAAAGCGATAGTTATTTTCTGATCCAAGGTTCTTAAACGATGTCGAAAAATCCTAAAATTTGAACCATAATTCTTCCTCAATGATGGCAGGTAGAGTTTATTTTCTCAATGATCGAGTAAAGTTATCGAAATTTATAGAAAATATTTTGACGGCTGAATAATTACGTTGATTCCATAAGAATAAACTTTATTTTTAAATGAAATAAACATTCATATTTTCCCTGGAATTAACTTCATGAAACGTCGGTGCATTACTAATATATACATAAATACATCCTCTAAATAATTGTTTTCATACTTTAAACTCATACACACACAGTCATATATATATATATATATATATATATATATATATATATATATATATATATATATATTTAAAATGTTACCTACAAACTATTTGCTTACAACGTGTCTAGTCACACTGAAGAGTTGTGATACAACGAAACAGTCTGTCTGCGAATGACAATACATACGTTTCCCTCCTGGGGTTTGAGCACTTTGACGAAGGAATTAACGGCTTCCACCCACGTTATACAAAGCTCTTTTAACGAATTAAGCACTCTGGTATCCGATCGCGCAAAATGTAAACAGAAGAAAGCTAATAGATATGCGTTTTAATTCCTGAGCTGACGTATGTCACCGAAATGGCTGAGCGGTTAGATACCATGTCCATCGTAAAGTTAGGCAAGTTTCGACCCAAGCTCGAAGCGTCCTGCGTGTCTAGCCACCCTAAAGAGTTATGATACAACGAAACCGCCTGTCTGTGGATGACAATATATATATATATATATATATATATATATATATATATATATATATATTGGTAAATTCATCCACCAATTCCAACCTGAAACCAGGAAACTTGAAAGGAACTTAATAAATTATATACACAGAATGTGTTTTTTTAAGATTTGATCAAACATGCTTAAATGAAAGACTGCTGCCCGACAACACATTATATATATATATATGTATATATATATATGTGTGTGTGTGTGTGTGTTGTGTAGCCATAAAGGAATGTAGGGATAACACTTTCTTTACAAAATCATGTCTATTTTTATATCAAAAAAGGGTCGAAACTTCTGTAGGTGTGAGAGAGAGACAGAGACAGACGAATGAGACAGACACAGGCTGGCCGAGGACTGCTATATTGACCTTTTCCTAACTGATGTTCTAATTCCATATTTAGGGCCTTACGTCTTTGCTTCCATCACGAAAGGTTCTCAACCAGGAGCAATGCAACCTCCCCCGCCCCGAGCGCCAGCAGGCCACTCACTGGCCTTTCTCCGAACCACTTGACTGTCCGACCGACTGACCGCGTGGCGTGGGTACCCGTGTATACATAATTTCATAATGCCTATGTGTTCTGGTTGTGATTCACGTGATCCGCTTCCGCTTGTCAAAAAACGCGAACTGTCTTCCTGTTTATACAGCTGGAACATTCAGTCCCAGAGATCCCTGGTTGACGGATCTTCCAAAGGTCAATATGCAACGCATATATATATATATATATATATATATATATATATATATTTGTGTGTGTGTGTTTGTGTTTATGTGTGTATGCGTTTGTTTGAAATATTCACTTTATTAGCATATATATTAGGACGAAAATAGATCATATCATTCTAAAGGATGATAACAGTTTTGACATAGGTATTGTATGAGCATATGTCTTAATAGTTTGGTTTCTTTGTTTAAGTGCAAACCTGGTTCAAGAACGGTGGTGGTAAAATTTAACTATATGTTAAGGGAATTCATAGCCTTCCTAAGGTTGGTTGGTTGGTTGGTTTTTTATGGCATATCAACCTTTGTAGGTTATTTAATGCCAAATCCATTTTTATGCAAATGGTCAGTTCTATTTCAAACAATTCAGATTAGCATGCGTACACAGTTTAATTGTCAAAAACATTTCTATGTCAAACTATTCCGTTTATTCAAACAGTTTTAATTCAGCTAATTCAGTTTAGTATAAGTACATATTTTGTTTACACACAGTTAAATGTTAAAACAGTTCTATATTAAACAATTCAGTTTAGTGTTAGTACAGTTTCAATGTCAAAAACAGTTCTATTTCAAATAATTCAGTTTAGCATTAGCATGCAGTTTAAATTACTTACACAGTTTAATTGTCAAAAACATTTCTATTTCAATCTATTCAGTTCAGTCAAACAGTTATAATTCAAACGCTTCAGTTTAGCTTAAGTATGCAGTTAGTTTTATTTAACCCATCGATAGGGCCCTATCAAGCGCTACCACTCCGGAACAGAGTGGACCTGGGAGCAAGATGGCGATCCACGCCCAGTCGGAATGAAGCCAGAGGAAACTCTGGTGGAAGTCCGAAGCGCCTCCGACGTGCAAATCGATCGTCAGAACCGGGTGTAGGGGTGAAAGACCAATCGAGCCGTCTAGTAGCTGGTTCCCCCCGATGTTTCCCTCAGGATAGCTGGCGCTCGATAGTCGCAATTCTCTCCGGTAAAGCGAACAATTGGAGGCCTCGGGGCCATTCAGGACCTCGACCTACTCTCGAACTCGGAACAGGTGGAACGGGTCGACTCTCCTCAATAACGGAGCCGTACCCACTCTCCTTTCCTTCCCTTCCTCCTCGCGGGGAGGGTGAAACGATAATCGAATGCGAGTGCCAAGTGGGCCCTTTTGGTAAGCAGAACTGGTGCTGTGGGATGAACCAAACGTCCGGCTAAGGTGCCTAACGCCAGCATCACTGGAACCTCACGATCAGATTGTTTAGTGTCATATCCAAGACACTCGTTGGGGGTGGGTCTTACCCCTAAGCAGAGATGCAGTCGGTGA
The DNA here is from genome assembly GCA_963585895.1 of Sepioteuthis lessoniana. Lineage (NCBI taxonomy): Eukaryota > Metazoa > Mollusca > Cephalopoda > Myopsida > Loliginidae > Sepioteuthis > Sepioteuthis lessoniana. Next base: position 75,705,522 of record OY757910.1, on the reverse strand, counting down.
ATTCTACAGCCCTGGCCGACTGGGCAACTTTCCAAAGGGTATTAGTCCGAAAGTGAATATATTAGCGTCCCTGGAAATCTAACTTGCTTACTACGACGTTCCAGTCCAACACATTAACCACTACGCTACGAGGATTGGGTAGAGTGTTCACCAATGAACTAAGAGACCGGGATTCAATTCAATTCAAATGTCAAGTCATACCAAAGCCTCAAAAAAGTGTAAGTGGAGCAATCCAGGGAAAGGAGTAGCGCCCTTTCCTTACACCTCGATGTAGTAGCTATTGAAAAGGCAGCCCTCAGTTCACCCTCGACTAAGGCCGCCAACTTTAAGGACTTTACTTATTTTTGATGCATGTCTTATTTTAGAATCGACTTACATATTGATCTGTGGTTATTTATTGTTATCTATTATTGTTCATTGCAATACTATGCGCACATTTAATCTTGAGTAAAATGAAATACGTAGAGTTATAATTTGACATTCCGTTAGTGAATATGGATACCAATATGCATCATTAGCAGTAACAGTATGAAATTGATCTGATAGTACAGATTCCATTGACTTTCTCTCGCCATCCGTCCCTATCAGTCATCACTCAAAGCCAGTCCCCTTGATGGCATCCAATGTCAGTATATAGCTGATGAATGTAAGCCTTTTGGGTGTCCGTGAGTGGGAGTTCACAGGAGAACATCACTAATGACATTGTTCCTATTTCTACCGCAGCGCTCGTCTTAATTGGATGTTTTATGAGAGGGATGGTAAGTGGCTGCACAGAAGCTGTTTTGTGGGGTGCTGCTTCCAGGGTAAGTTCGAAATAGCACATAGCATTCTTCTGTATAGTTTATTTCTCCAAGCATTCTTCCATATAGTTTATTTCTCCAAGCACTTGGTTAAAGTCATGTGGGACAGCCATGCAACAGTACTCACACGGCTACAACTTGGAAAAATTCTCTTTTTATCTTCATCGGATAGATTAGATTTCCAAATGGTCGATAACCAGTCGATAGCAGTCCATGCCCTTCTATGCAATCACTGATATCACTTTTTGTCGATGAGAAATTGCTACCGAGGTATGTGAAATGGTCTTCTAATTCTGGATGCTTACAATCTGATGTGGAGATTGCACCATCTTGATTAAAACGCTTGAATTCTGGTTTATCTGCATTGCCGCTGAGACAGGCCAATTCCTCTTCCTACTTACACCTTGCTATGCAGCAGTCATGTGACCTGAGCAAGTGTATTTGTAAGAAGTACTAGATCATCTGCGTAGTCTGCATCAGTTATAGTTTCTGCCGGATATCGTCTGCTTTTTGTTGGGGTTTTTTGTGCTTTTTTTAAGGCAAAACGTTTTCATCTAGTATATATATATATATATATATGTGTGTGTGTGTGTGTGTGTGTGTGTGTGTGTGCATGTGTGTGTGTGTGTGTATGAATTTTATCATAAAACGTGTAAGAACACATGTGATAGATACCCTGTTTTCATATGCTACCACCAATTTTGTTTGGTTTGGTTTGGATTAGGTTTATGGCATATCAACCACTGGAGGTTATTTAATGTCAAATCCATTTTTATACATATAAACAGTTCTATTTCAAACAATTCAGTTTAGCATAAGTACAATTTAATTGTCAAACACAGATTAGACCCTGTCAGGCGCTGCATCGGGTTACAGTGGACTTGGGAGCGATGGCAATAAAGGGGTACTTCGTATTCCCCAAAGCTTCAGTATTACTGGACCCTCACCATCAGATTGTTTAGTGTCGTAACTAGGGCTCTCGTTGGGGAAGTCTTACCCTTCTGCAGAGATGAAGATTGTATATTCAATAGCCCCAGTCGACAAGGTCGTCACAACCAGTGATGATGCGACTGTTTCGTTGGCTAAGGTGGCACTGCTACCCTCGGCACCATCAACAGCTTTTACCACCGGTCAGGTTATGAAGACAAACAGAGCGAAAGTTTCTCGTTGTAGCTTAAGTAGATAATGACGCTAAATGTGTTTGACATCTTGTAAATATATATATATATATATATAGGTACATTGGTGTGTGTGTGTGTGTATGTGCGCGTCTGCACGTGCATGCATGTGAGTGTGTGCATGTGTGAATGCGTGTGCGTGTACGAATGTAAGTGTGCGTGTGTATTTGTACGTGCGTACATGCAAGTGTGCGTGTGTAAAAAAAAGAAGTATTGGGTAATATGTAAAGGCTGAAGTTAAAACGATTATAAAGTGAGATGGAAATAATAACCAGAACAGTCGGTGGGCAAAACGAGAAAAATATGCAGTTAAACGAGTCTAATTTGGTTTCTCGTTTTATCTGACCTTTGGCAATTAGCTGAACTGAGCAGGTATTAACAAGTGCCTAGTGGCGCCAGGGTTCGGACAATTTGACACTAACCATACCAACTGGCATTCCGGATGACCTCAAAGAAATTCTATTGAATGAAGAAAATCATCAGCACTGGAAGTAAAGAGAGAGAGAGAGAGAGAGAGAGAGAGAGAGAGAGAGAGAGAGAGAGAGAGAGAGAGAGAGAGAGAGAGAGAGCAAGATAGAATAAAAAATTTTAAAAGACAAGGAAAAATTTTTAAAATACATAGAAATCGTGTAAGAACAAAGTTCGAAACAACTGATTAAAACTGACTTTCTGACTTAGAAAATGGCGCAACTCAGTCTTTTTGTTTACTATAGCATGTCATTTGTGTCAGACGAAGATAAGTATAATAAATATCGTTAAAATAAAAATATTAGAGATGTATATATATATATATATGTGTGTGTGTGTGTGTGTGTGTGTGTGTGTAATTGTATAGTTCCTTTCGTAAATGACAGAATTATCAATGTTTGAATCGCCTTTAAATCTCTCACTCGCTTTCTCTCTGTGTCTCTGTCTGTCTGTCTGTCTGTCTCTTTATTCCATTCTTTCTTCCTGTCTTTTACTCTGTCTCTCGTTCTCTCTCTCTCTCTCTCTCTCTCTCTCTCTCTCTCTCTGTTTCCTTCTTTCTCGCTCTGTTACTGTCTCTATCTCTCTATATATATGTGTGTTTCTCAGTCTCTTATTTGCTCTTTCAAGTTCTGTCTTCTTTTTTCTTTTTTCTTTTCTCATTTTTACTGTTAACACTTCGTTCTTCTCCCTTCTTTGCATTGCTTTATATCCTCACTAACATTTTAAACATGTCCTTCCTTTCAACTTAAGAAGATCACCTGTGGGGTAATAGCGAAAATACTAGACTCTGGCCTGGAAAAAAAAGCGAGTTCGAACACCAGTTACGCTACCAGATTCACTTTTGGACTAATATCCTCGGGGAAGGTATTAATCCCCTTATTCCCACAGGAATGGGTTAAATAGTATCACTGTTGTTATTATACAAGAATGGCCTTGGCAGTAAATAACCCACGAAAGCTGATAGCCCATTAAACAAAGAAATCAACCTAAAACCTCAACGTGGATAGCGTTTGCATTAAATAACCCACGAAGGTTAATATTCAATCAAACGAAAAACTAAACCAAACTACACCATCCAACTTATCTTTCTTCTTCCCGTGTGTTTTGTCTGACTATCTGTCTCAGTTTCTCTGTTTGTCTATCTCTTTACACACACACACACACACACACACACACACACACACACACACATATATATATATATATATATATATATATATATATATATATATATCCCTCTACATTAGTTTCTTATACATTGAGACAAAAAGTAAGTAAATCCTTAGCTCATCGGGCTTGAAAATCGCTATTTGTATTTGGCTTAGCATAGTACGAGGCAAAGTCAAATATGGGAATTGGGATTAGGAAGATTGTCCTTCACCAATTTTACCAGATTGCGATGGTTTGCTGGCGTTGAAATTAGTATTCGCATCCCTAGCTTGAGATGCGATGTCAAAGCAAAACACAAAATTTACGTAGTAGCTAAGATAGATAGAAAAACGTCGGAGTGGGATAGAACAAAAATAGTGATCACTCGACTTCAATCAACTGATAAGGGATGAAAGATATTTATCAAGTATTGATCATTCTAATTGATCGTCACATTTTTAGCATAACCATTAAGGCTCGAACAATCGTTTTGATAACTGCAATTGGCACCCATAAGCTATGACAATACATAGATATAAAATATTATCGAAGTAAAAAGCTGACAGTTTTGCGTCTATAAGAAGAAACTGTTTTAGAGTTGACCAAGAAAATGTAAAAAAAAAATCTGGTAGGAAAGTGTTTATGTCAAAAGATAAAATGAATAAGGAGGAATTAAAAGGAATTTGAATGAAAGGGACAGGGGCGAGAAATGGTAGCTAACAAGGGAGACAACTTACTTAGCCACAACCTCACTTGCTCGCATGCACCCCTACAGTCACAAGCACTTACACACACACTAAACACACAGACATAGAAACACACACATACACACATAAACATACACATACTACATACAAATACGCTGAGTAAAAGACCGCAGGAGACAACGAGTGATACGTGAAGTAATTGATAGGCCGCTAAATAGATAAAAGCGGTGGGAAAGAAGCAGCCGAAGACGAATTTGTGGGAAAAGAAAATAGAGAGAGAGAGAGAGAAAGAGAGAGAGAGAGAATGGAAGGAAAATCGAAAGTAGAATGAATTATAAACGTTGTATCCGAAGAGAGTGCGTTTTCAGAACGAAAAACTCGAAAAACAGCAGATGAGAAGAGCGATGTTTATAGAGAGTATAGGACATTGTTCTTGGCCTTGATGGTAGCGAGGTCGGTTGCTGCGGCGGCGGTAGTGGTAGTTGGTTGGTAAAGAGGAGCAAGGAGGAAATAGGCGTCGGGAAGATAGAGAAGGTAAGGGAGAGCTCGGCTCTGAAACCAGAGGCGCGGGACGACGATCAATGCTATGAATTCGGTACAATTTAATCGTCACGACATCAGCGAAGACGTGGGTTGCAGAGCAAATAGGCCGGGCAGGCAATAAGGGGTGGTGGCTGATGGCGATCCGGCCGATAATGGCGACGAAAAAGATGGTGGCGAAGGTAACGTGACGAGAAAATAGAGGTTGGGTTGATGTGTGTCGGGGGGAAGTAGGGTTACTTGGTTGGCAGCCGGAGAAGAACGATCGACTGAAGAGCAAAGACGGTAAATAGAAATAAGCTTGTGTGTGTGTGTGTGTGTGTGTGTGTGTGTGCAGAACGAAAAACCTCACCCATCTTCTCACGTGCATATATAGATACACATATAAGTCTCAGTATTTGTTTGAGTGTGTGTGTGTGTGTTGTACGAGCGTGCTTGCAGGTATCTGTCTATGCATGTATTGATAAAAGTAGAAAAGTAAATAGGTAAATAGAGGTAATGCGGGTCCATACACACGTACGTGCACCCCCCACACACTCACACTCAATCACATGGACGTATTTGTAAGAAAGGGTACTAAACTCTCTTTCTCCCTCTCTCTCTCTCTTTCTCTCTCTTACACACACACATAAACCCGGCAAACAATGCATACACTATCATACATAAGTGCTAAAGAGTGTTAGACTCAAAGAAGTTGATTATTCTGAGATCTTTACAGTGTCTAATGTTTAAACTTGAAACAATGAAGAGCAGGATCGGCGCCAACTACCCCCAAATTCCCCAAGCGGGGGATGCTTAAAGGCTCCAGAAAGATGGATTTTAGCAGTGCTTTTGGCAGGATTTGAACTTAACGGTGTTTCGTTGTCCCGTGGATAATTTAATACTGATAGAGGATATCAAGTCCCTCAGGAGTCGTGAACCCCGCTCCTTTGGAAGCGTAGAATATAAAATAATTAACAAAGTATAATTGACTACAAAAGGATGAAAAGTTTTCTTGGATTGTGACCTCATTTAAGGGTTCAAGTCGGTGAAAAATATTTTTACTGCGGGTTTATGATAGCAATATTCGTATGTACCGAAACATGCGTCTGCTTTGAGTTTTGATCGGAAAATAATTCGGCAGTAATCAGCAAGAGGTGAAAGAAACAGCTTTATCTTTAAAATATTTCAAAAGTTATTGTACTTTTACAAGGATCAAAAGGTTATTTTCTTGGACGAATAGAATTAGTCTCATAATATATAACTATGCCCTCATCGAATTCTTGATTCAGTTCGAGACTAGTAAAATAAACAATTATTGTTTTAGTGAAGATACTCAGAATGAGCTGATCAGTCTTATTTACAAAATGATTTTGTCAGGCAATCTTTCTGATATAAATTGTGCAAAATACACTTCCGTGAATGGTTTGTTGGTTGTTTGGGTTTAATGGCATATCAAAATTTGTAGGTTATTTAATGCCAAATCCATGTTTATATAGATAATCAGTTCTATTTCAAACAAGTCAGTTTAGCATGAGTACACAGTTTAATTGTGAAAAACATTTCTATTTCAAGCTATTTAGTTTAGTCAAACAGTTCTAATTCAAACAAATCTGTTTAGTTTAAATACATAGTTTAAATATCAAAACAGTGCTATTTCAAGTAATTCAGTTCAGCATAAGTACGTAGTTTAGTTCTCATAGATAGGACCCTATCAGCTGCTACCACACCGGGCCAGAGTTGACCTGGCAGCGATGGCAACGAAGGGGTACTCGACTTTCCCCAGAGCTCCAGCATTACTGGAACCTCGCCATCAGATTGCTTTGTGTCACATCAGGACATTCGCGGGGGGTCTTACTCATCTGCAGAGGTGCAGTCAGGGTATTTTACAGCCCCTGCCAACTGGGCAAACTATTTCGTAAAATTAAACTGCGATTGTTCGCCAATGGCTTGGGAGATCCGGATTTACTCCCAAAAACAAAAATGGTACTTGATACTTCCTTGCTTAACACTCTGAGTTATAAGGTAGGGATCAATGGTAAAGTGGAGCAATCCAGGCGAAAGGAGTAGCACCATCCCCTACACCTTGGTGTAGTCACTATTGAAAAGGGATCCTTAGGGTCGCCTTCGACTACAGTTGCTAACTTTATTAATTGACATTTCCAAATCGAAAAAAAAAACTCTGTAATTTTACGATGTTAATTGTAAGCTTAGTTTTCTCACTGTAGAAGATGCTAATATAAATGTATTGTTTGAGACTTTTTAAAATGATATTGTTAAAGTTTGACAATGTTTATTTGATCGATGTAATAAACATGCTTTAAATATTGCTATGCTGGATAGTGCACCGTGATCGGCGATTTCTGTTTCATCTTTTGAGATAATTAAAGAGAAATTGTCGATTTTATTAAAAGCACATAGTGATACAATATGGGAATGCTGTCAAACCATTGCGTCTATTCACCGTAAAACCATTAGAAATACTCTTCCCAACATGTAAGAAAAGTATCTGGAAAGGAGAGACGACACAACAGTGATTGAAGTAACATCACTGTTGGTCTGGACCTCTACTTCGAACTTTGAGCCTAGCATCATCATTTGGTACAATGTTCTCTTCAGGTGAACAGTGAATCAATTGTTGCAATCTTCTGATATTAGAATAGATATTATTGCCGAAGTCCATGCAACAAGTCAATTGAATGAAATAGTTATACATCTGCCACATCAGAAGTGGTTGAAATTGTAGAAGAAAAAATTGATGAACGATTTGAACGACAATTGCGTTGCAAAAGATGTTTATTTGAGTGTGATGGTTTGGGTTAGTTTCTTTGTTTAATGGTATATCAACCTTCATGGGTTATTTAATACCAAAGCAATCCTTCTAGTAGAAGACCAGTGATGCTATTTAACCCATAGCTGGGAGGATAAGGGGGTTCATACCTTTCCCAAGGGTATTTGTCCGAAAGTGATCGTAATAGCACGACTGGAGTGCGAACTCGCTTCTACGATTCCGGGGTCTAGTGCTTTAACCATTACACCACAAGGACACCCCCTATTTCAGTATGAGACCGATGGTGAAGTTCAAACACTCAAAGGAGGTTTTTGTCATGACACTATCTTTCTTGTGAACCAAGGTTTTTCTTCAATAAAGGATCGGTTTTCTCAGCTACCTGAATGGAATGAAATATATGGGTTCATCCAAAATGTGGACTTACTTTTCTATGCTGTAAAGGGTGGGAATTTAAATGAGCAGTGCCAGTGATTTCAAGAAAAAATGGGTGGCGTTAAAATACAAGAATTGTTTCATGATATGAAAACATTTGCCTCAATTTTGCAGCGAGAATCGGAAATCAAGAACTGAAGGGAGTTAAAAACTACCCTTGTTTTTTAGACATTTTTCGAAATCACTTTGTTTACTCATACTTTTACATGTGCATTCCACTGCGCATGTTCCAATACCAGTGACTTTTGCTGTTAAGGAAAGAAATATCAGTGAATTAAAATTAATCTGTGATCTACAATGAACGATTACCCAGTCGCTTAGGCTGTAGAATACACTGACTGCACCTTTGCTAAGGGGTAAAACACCCCTAAATGAGTGACCTAGATATGACACTAAACAATCCGATGGTGAGGTTCCAGAGCTTTGGGCAATGCGGAATTAAATAGAACTAACTGCAGACATAAACTGAATTGTTTGAATTAGAACTGTTTGACTAAACTGAATAGCTTGGAATAGAAATGTTTTTGACAATTAAACTGTACTTTTAAACTGCGTGTTTATGCTAAACTGAATTGCTTGAAATTGAACTGTTTTTTACACTGAAACTGTACTTACGCTAAACTGAATTGTTTATTATAGAACTGTTTTGACATTTGACTGAGTGTAAAGAAAATCTGTACTTATACTAAACCGAATTAACTGAATTAGAATGTTTGAATGAACTAAATAGCTTGAAATAGAAATGTTTTTGACAATTAAACTGTGTACTCATGCTAAACTGATTTTTTTAAAAATAGAACTATGTGCATAAAAATGGATTTAGCGTTAAATAACCTACAAGCGTTGATATGCAATAAATCCAATCAACCAACCAACCTACCAACCACAATGACGGATGACAAGCTATACGGTTTTAGCCATAATTTCTGTTGAAAAGGAAAATGTTCGATCCCTTGAAGTAGTGAATATATTTTCTCATGCTAAGTCTCAAAGCGAAGTGAAGTGAAATTGGTGACTTTCGTTGTGGGTGACCCTTAGGCTCCCTTTTCAATAGCTACAACACCGAGGTATAGGGGAGAGCACTACTTATTTCCCTGGATTACTCTACTTTATCCTTGATCCTTACCTTATAATGCTGAGTGTTAAGCAAGGCAGCATCAAGTACCACTTTTTGAGTCTTTGGTATTACTCGACCTGGGATAGAACCCAGGTATTCTGGATCATTTGTGAACACTCTATTCATTAGGCCAATTAGTCACAAAATAAGACTATGTAGATTTTACAATTTTTCGGCCATGGTATTAAATATTTTATCAATCTACTGAAAAAGACACTTTGGGGTTCACTTGATAAGTTCAGCAGTTATTTACTGTTTTATGAAATTTGTCAAACCCCAATGATATTGAAGGTAGCTTCAAGTTCTCTTATCCCGCTGGTCGTCATGTAGAAAGTTTTTGAATGGAAGATTTGAGTTTTGTGAACATCACTTGATATCACCAAAGAGGCAGTTCTTAGAAGTATTTCTTCGGAAAAAAAATTGGAATTAATCCGTGTCCCTAAAATTATTCAAGACCTGCAAATATTAGACCAAGGACTGGGATCAAAAGCGGGTTTGTCTTATGTCAATAGAAACTTAACTTTCTTTATAAAGAAACCGTGCATTAATTAATAGCATTAATTAACAGCAAGTAATGAATTAAATGTAGCAGCGCAAAAAGATATTTATTTTTTCGCTGTGACATTAATTATAACTGATTTATAGCGGATAAAGGAGAAAGTGAAAGAATAAAAAATCCTATCAACAAATTTATCATTTTTTTTTCTTAAATTGAGTAAAAATTTTACTGAAAAACAAGAGAATAGAATCTTTTTTGTGAGCAAAGATAAAATTCGTCTGAACCTAAATATTTTAAAATCGATTTGGATTAGATTCGTCCAATGAAGTATGGCAGTAATTGTTAGCTGAAAATAAAGAGACATATTTTGTGTATGTAACATAATTTGTATCTGGGTATAGCTATGTAGTGGGAGAATAAACTAATTACGAAAATGTAAGTCTGTATAAAAGCAGCAATTTAGATATTCTCTGTTGTATCGAGTTTATGTTTAAACTAACGAATACGATAGATAAGCTGTGTTGAAAATGAATCCATTCTTGAAAGAAATGAATGTAGGTTTCTCTATTCAAAAGAAATAAAACGAAAAGTATTTGAGTGAGTAAAAATTCATTACTTGCAGTGGGTTGATTAAGTATAGACAAATCCATACTTACTGTTTGTTGAGTAAGCATAGACAAATACATACTTACTGTTTGTTGAGTAAGCATAGACAAATACATACTCAAGAAAAAATCCAGTGTTGTCTCAAAAATTGTTGATTCATTTATTGATGAAATTATCCCTTATGTCGTGTCTTGTTTGTATATAGATACATTTCTATTCATTTTTAATTTTTCTTGTTAAATTGTTTACATATATAGGATGGTATCGTCCATTATTGTATATTATTAGGTTACAATAAAGTTTGTATTTGATATGGGCACTACTTTATAAAACTTGGTAGAGAGGGGGATCCAGTATAATTGATTCAGCATTGGTCCTATGAAACCCAAGCAGCGACACTTAAGCGTCGCTTAAAATTTGGCTGATAAATAATACGAAATAATATCCGTTTTGATTGCATAATGCTCCACAAGTAAAAATCCTTGTATTTTTGTTTTAGAATATTTTTTATGGAAAAGAAATTGTTAGAAGTGTCAATGGTGAATAGTATGCAAAGACAAAATTTTTAAGATGGGATAGTGTAGAGGCAACGATGTTTAGTTAATGTCAATTTCTCAAGTATGTGATCACCAGACTATATACGAGGATCATTAAATAAGTTTCCAGATTTTTTTCGTATAGGCACTTTTATTGATAGTACATTCATGAAACTCTAGTCCCCTTCGAAGTAATCTCTCGCAGCAATGCATTTGTTCTACCGTTCTAACATCATCTGGAAAACCCCATGGAAGACCTCTTGTGTGAGCGTGTCAATGACCTTCGTCACAGTCTCTTTTATCTCCTCAATTGTCTCATAACGAAAGCCTCTCTGCACTCTAGGGAGGGCGAGGAACTGGCTTGATGCCGATCTTGGTCAAATAGTCTGTGACAAGGATGGAGTTGTGGACTGGTGCATTGTCCTTGTGGAAATGCCACTGACCCGATTTGAAGAGTGTTGGCTTCTTCCGACCGAATCTCTTGCTGAAATCCCTTAAAACCTCAACATAGTAACTCTAGCCCTAACCCTTTGGGCAATCAACTCTGGTGTTCTGACTTCCTTACTCCTCCCACCCCTCTTATCATCCCTCACAGACTCCCTGGCTTCCTTGAATCTCTTATGCTACTCATAAACTGATGCTCGATTCATGCAAGATGCTCCAAAAGCAGTCGGAAGCATTCCATACGTTTCTGTGGCATTTTTCCAAGTTTAAAACAGAATTTTATTGCACATCGTTCTTCTAAAGTGTCCTCACGTCCAGATTGCATTTTTGAAATTCTCCAGCTGTGACAATCTGCTTTTAATAGGATGTATTCCAATTGCTGCTGTAGCTGTTCATTTGAACGTGAAATCATTGAAATTGGTCTGTCATTTTATAAGATGTATAGTAATAACATTCTGATTTTTCAAGAGTCAACGACAATTTTAAATGCCCATACGAAAAAGTCTGTAAACTTATTGAAGGTACCACGTATATATATTAATCCAAACACTTTTTACATTAATCATATTTTTCTTTTATATCTAATAGTTTTTAAATAATCATGGATTTTCCACAGATACTACACCACGATCGTTGCCACTAGTCCCCTAGAACGACACTTTAAGATGAAATAAATAATACTGACACTACTTTCTGCAACTGTGTAGAAGTGTTGATACATACTTAAAGAGAACTATCAAAAGTAATGCGAAATATTTTAGCATCTTTATCAACATCCAGAGAGAGAGAGAGAGAGAGAGAGAGAGAGAGAGATTAAGAGAAAGAGAGAAGGTAGGAGTAAGAGAGAGAGAGAGAAATTAAGAGAAAGAGAGAAGGTAGGAGTAAGAGAGAGAGAGAGAAATTAAGAGAAAGAGAGAAGGTAGGAGTAAGAGAGAGAGAGAGAAATTAAGAGAAAGAGAGAAGGTAGGAGTAAGAGAGAGAGAGAGAGAGAGAGAAGTTGGGAAGAAGAAAGAGGAAAAGCGAGTGGAAAGAAGAAAGAGAGAAAGGCAGAAAGAAGAGAGAAAGAGTGAGAAAATTGAAGGAAGAGAAAGAAAAAGAGAGAAAAAAGAGAGATTAAGAGTGTAAGAAAGTAGGAGAAAGAGAGACGGTAGGAGTAAGATAGATAAAATTTGGGGAGAAGAAAGAGAGATATGAGGTTGGAGGAAGAGAGAAATAGATAGATAGATAGATAGATAGATAGAGAGAGAGGTAGTTGATCATAATGAGAAATTCTCTTGTGATAACACAAGATATTATACTATATCTAACATTGTCTTGACACAACAGTGAAATTTTTCATTACTCAATCGTCAAACAGGGTTAAAAAAATTAACCTCAAAACTGACGGAATTCAGATCAAAGCATAAAATGATTTTTTAAAATACAATAAAAAAATTTAAAAAATGTTCAAAAGAGATTTTCATTTTTTTCTATTCATTGCATTATTATTGATCATTTTGAAGCTGTATGAGTACAGTAAAATAATTTTAATCTTATAAATGTTATATATTTTACTTTTACGATTTTATATCTGTTTAGTTTGGTTTGTTAGTTTATTGGGTTTTATGGCATATCAACCTTTGTAGGTTATTTAACACCAAATCCATTATTATGTAAATAATCTGTTCTTTCTAAAACAATTCAGTTTAGCATAAGTACACAGTTTAATGGTCGAAAACATTTCTATTTCAAACTATTCAAGCAGTTATATGTAACAATTCAGTTAAGTGTAAATACAGTTTTAATGTCTAAAAACAGTTCTATTTCAAATAATTCAGTTAAGCATAAGCATGCAGTTTAAATGTAAGTACGGTTTAATTGAATAGCTTGAAATAGAAATGTTTTTGACTGTTTATTCAAACAATTCAGTTGGTTGGTTGGTTGGGTTTTATGGCATATCAACTTTTGTTGGTTATTTAACGCCAAATCTATTTTTATGTAAATAATCTGTTCTATTTAAAACAATTCAGCTTAGCATACGTACTCAGTTTAATTGTCAAAAACATTTCTATTTCAAACTATTCAAGCAGTTATATATAACAATTCAGTTAAGTGTAAATACAGTTTTAATGTCTAAAAACAGTTCTATTTCAAATAATTCAGTTAAGCATAAGCACGCAGTTTAAATCTAAGTACGGTTTAATTGTCAAAAACCTTTTTATTTAAAGCTATTCAGTTTACTCAAACAATTCAGTTTAGCATAAATATGCTGTTAGTTCTATTTAACCCATAGATAGGACCCTTATCAGGTACTACCACTCCGGGCCAGAGTGGACCTGGGAGCGATAGCAATGAAGGGGTACCCTGCATTCCCCAAAGCTGGAACCTCATCATCATATTGTTTAGTGTCATATCAGGACACTTGTTAGGGGAGTCTTACCCCTCTGCAGAGAAGCAGTCGGTGTATTCTACAGCCCCACCATTTATATCTGTGGAGCAATTTAAAATCTTTATGCAATGAGAAAGTCCTGCCCTAATCAGGATCTTAGGACTGCCTCCTTGCTGAAAACAAGAACATCGTTGAATAAAGAACCATATAAGTAAAATTAAAGTTGACGACCTTAGTCGGAGGTGATCGGAAGGCTCATTATTTAATTGCTACTACAACGATGTGTGTGTAGGGGGCGCTACTCCTTTCCTTGGATTGTTCCACTTTATCCTTTATCCTTACCTTATAGGATTGAGTGTTTAGCAAGGAGTCATCATGTACCATTTATTGAGTCTTTGGTATGACACGACCTGATATTGAACCCCGATCTCCCAGACCATTGGAGAACACTCTACTCATTTGACCAACGGCCGGTATAAAAGAAACATATACTACGATTTAATTCCGACCAGAAATCCAAGAACTAGAACTTTCATTCTAAGTATTTATTCGACAATACACAAAGGCAACTTCGATATGTAGTTTAACCTTTTATCCACGAATTTGTTTGCTTTGGGTCAAAAATGCTCGGTCCAGCAATCAATGTCACGAAACGTCAGAATGCTCTTACCAGATACTTCTTGTCAAAGGGAGGTACTGAGAATAGGAGATCCTACGACTAATCTCACTACAAAAGCAATTATACAGCACTACGACCTATCTGAAGAAGAAAACTTGGATGAAGGAACAGGAGAAGGAGGTGCCCGTGGTGTAATGGTTATCGTCGCAGGATATGGACACGGCGACACGAGTTCAAATCCTCGACCTGACTGATTGCATATCACATAGCACTAATACCCTTGGGAAAGGTATGAATCCAATTATTCTCCCTCCAGCTATGGGTAAATAGTAGGGCAGACTAGGTTCTTCAGCCTTGATTAGGCAACTAGTCTAGGAGAAGGAAAACTCTGAATTCAAACCTGTTAAACTCCGCTTAAAAAATTGACCTTGTGTCATATCTCGCCCGAGCGGAGGGGTTGGGTAAATATGATGAAGGAACAGGAGAAATAGTATATTTATATACCAGCTTGAAGGCTTGGTAAACGAGGTTTGATACTAAAAATTCATTCGAAGATGAATTCGACATACACTCATTTTAACTATCTTGACTGCTTTGTTTTACAGTCGCGAACAGTTTTTATTTATTTATTTGTTTTACTCTCAGCGCGGTTTTAACAATAGGACTGGTTTTCGTTTTCTCACTGATTTCAGCAGCGCTTTGTCAATTCTTACTCAGATTTTTAGTTTTCCCAATATCTTTTCCAAGATTTGTTTTATGGTATATTAAAATTCTTGGATTATTTTATAGTAAAATTCTTGGATTATTTTATGCCAAAGCCATCCGTGTAAAAGAACAGCAGCGATATTATTTAACTTATAAGCTGGGAATATAAATAGGTTCATACCTATCTCAAAAATATTAGTCCGAAAATGAACAAAAAAGCACAACAGGAGTTCGAACTCGCTTTCTTCGAGACCGCAGACCAACATTTTAGCCATTACACATGGAGACTCCCTTTATAGGACTAGCTTTGAATAATGATTGGTATTACTGTTACCTTTATATTCCACAGCTATATTTTGAAACTCTTTTATAAAGTCCAGAAAGTTACTTTCGCTTTCGTTTTCCCTTTTCTTTACTTAAACTCTGTGATCAGTTAGAATGGTAAAGATTCCTATCTGGCAAGTTCTTTTTTATCAATTAAAACTAGATCTGTTCTTGTGTTTAGAATCGGTTAATCACTGGCAAACACGTTATCGGTCTGCAGTTTCTGGAAGGTTTTCTTGGGTTGGCTTCTGTTTTATTTTTGTGGTTGGATATCTTTCTGGGTAAGACTATTTTTTTTTCGTTCTCCGTTCAGAGATTTGTCTGCCTATTGTAGGCATTTGCGCAGTTTGGGGCTATTCTGTCATACCATATATGTGAATCATTTAACCAGAATCCATGAAACCAATTGCAGCCAGCTGTCTTCCGATTTGAAATCTTTTTATATGTTCATCATTTTGTCATGCTGCTAGCACAGATCTCCCTGAACTTCTCTCGCCACCCGTCTTTATCGTCCATTACTCCCGGGAGGTCTTCCATGCTACATCCTCTATCGTCACAGAACTGTTGTATATAGGTTCTATCTGGTCGTCCTACATTTTCTCGTCCACGTAATGGGGTCCACTGGAGTATATCGCTTATGCGTTCGTCCTTACATCTCCAGCAGTGCCTGCATGTCTGGTTCGTTTAACTGGGATAGTTTTTGTGATGGATTGTTGGTGGCCGTACAATTGTTGCTTTGTTGGGCGTTGCTTCTAGGATTTGTTCAATAAAGCTGACAGCATTCTTGTGTAATTGCCATCAAGCTTTTTTTCTTCATACGTTTAGTTAGCGTCCATCTGGTGCATCCTTACTCTTTGTGGATGAAGATGTTTTTTGGCTACTGGTACTTTCTCGGCTCTTAATTCATATTTACCAACCCTTCCGCAAGGTCAATTTTTAAGCGGAGTTTAACAGGTTTTGAATTCTGACTTTTCCTTCTCCTAGACTAGTTGCCTCACCAAGGCTGAAGAACCAGTCTACCCTACTATTTATCCATAGCTGGAGGGAGAATTATTGGATTCATACCTTTCCCAAGGGTATTAGTGCTATGTGAAATGCAATCGGTCTCGTCCAGGATTTGAACTCGTGTCGTCGTGTCCATTTCCTACAACGATAACCATTACACCACGGGCTCCTTGACTCTTTATAATTCAATCTTGTTTCATTAAGCACTTAGTATTCTTGTGTTATTATCTCTGCTCCCATTGTTTTCAGTTGCATTCGCTTGCCGAGTTTTCTTCATGCTTTAACATTTTACTTGCTTGTAGAATTTGCTTTCGCTATTTTGAAATATTCTGTTTTGCTGGTATGGCTTATATTTTAAGTGTTCATTCTTAAGCTAATGATTTTGGGTGGGATTTCTTCTTATATATTTTTTTCGTTTGATTAGGTCCTTGTGTGCTTTCTCTTCATTTGTATTTTTGAATGTTCTCGTAAATTCTTTATCCTTCCATTCTAATTTTTTCATCCAACTCCAAAAGTAATTACGGAACTGGATGTGGAGCAGTTCTCCACAAGAAAAGTCTGAAAAGGTGCCCCACAAAAGAAAGCTCCATATTTTCTGCCGAAATCTATGCTATAGACTTGGCACTTGATCTAATTTCAACAAGTAACTCTAAAAAATTTATCATCCACTCAGACTCTATCTCAGCTCTTCAATCACTCAAATACACCAAATTGAAAAATCCGCTAATTGTCAAGAACTTCAACAAACTCAACTCACTGATCCATAGCAAAAAAGGGTGATATTTTGCTGGATTCCAAACCATATCGAAATTCAGGGCAATGATAAAGCCGACTCATTAGCTAAAGCTGCAATCAACATGACTCCTGATAAAAACATTAAAACTTCATATACTGACCTCAAACCCTAAAATCAAACAAGTAGTAACCAAAAAATGGCAACAATTATGGGATGAAAATACCCACAAGCTCTTTCAAATAAAACCCATTTTAAAAGAAAAGAAGATAGATCCTCATAATACCAGAAGAGAAGAAACTACCTTACTCGATTACGCATTGGACACACCCAACTGAATCACTACTTCATTCTTAAAGAAGAACCTTCACCAAAATGTCTATGTGGAAACCAATACTCAATCAAGCACATTTTGATAGAACGCAAAAAACTCAACCAAACCAGGAAAAAGTTTTATAAGGCGAACAGTATGAAGGAACTATTTCTTAAAAACAAGTGGCTTCCTATTGAAGATATAGACTGTGTTGCCAACACCTTCGACCATCAAGTGTATACAAACAAAAAGCTCTGTCCTATTTTAAAATACTTTAAAATATATATATATATTTCAGAATTTGACGCTCAATGACCCTTAAGAGGTTAATTTGCGATAAAACCCATCATCAACCTAAAAATATGTGTTTACAAATCACATATATGAGTAAAATGGCTCTGGAATTGAATAGCTTATAAAAGTTGATATGCCATTAAATCCAACCAACCAACCAATCATCCAACTTTTGGTTTCTTTTTCTAATTAAGTTCCTTATTAGCATATCAATGTGTCACTGACTACCTTTGGTCCTGCATAAAGTAGATCTTATAATTTGGTGATGGTCTCTGTATGAATATTTCTTTTAGTATTTTAGTCATCTTTTCTTCCTTGTTTAACTTTTGCTTAGTCTTGATGAGGATAATAATTCCTATTCTTCGGTCAAGATTTTCTTTATCATCTCCCGAGAGTTTCTTTCCTCTTTTGTTAAATTTGCTGCAGTGGTGATGGCCCTAGTTCCCATAATGTTGTGACTTTCATAATTCTGCATTTCAGGTTCTTTGAGGAGTTCCCGTTGAGTACTTTCTTCTCTATTTACCGGTCCACATATTTCCAAATTTTCAACATCCAAGAACCACATGATCCTTAGGTCTGCTATCCTTGGTTTGGTGTATCAAACGATCTGAATGATGCTTTGGTCTGGACATTTTCATTCGTCCTCCCTTTTTTAAGTATTCCTCCCCTTTTTTAAGTATTCTAGCTGCTCTTGACAATGCAGTGATCAGGATGGTCTCGATTCTTCCTGTCTTTTTTCCAATTCCTTCAGTATCTTTAAGACACTTTCGGGACGGTTCCAAGCGTACCAGCAACAATTGGTATCCCCATCACTCTTATGTTCCACAGGTTTTTTTTAGCTCTCTGGCAAGGAGCTAGAATTTCTCTATCTTTTTCCTTTTATGGTCCGCAGGAATAGTAAAATCTACAAGTTATTTTTCTTGTTAATCATCACTATGTTCCGTCTTAGGGCTAGGACTAGGCTTTGTTTGGTTTGGTTTCTTTATTTAATTGCAAATCAACTTTTGAATGTTATTTAATGCCAAAGCCATCTTTCTAGAAAACTACCAGTGGTACTATTTAACCCATAGCTGGGAGATTAAGGGGGTTCATACCTTTCCCAAGGGTATTTGTCCGAAAGTGATTGTAATAGCACTACTGGAGTGCGAACTCGCTTACTACGATTCCGGGGTCTAACCATTGCACCACGAGGACACCCCCTATTTAAGTATGAGTCCTACGGTGAAGTTCAAACACTCAAAGAACATTTTTGTCATGACGCTATCTTTCTTGTGGACCAAGGTTTTTCTTCAATTAAGGATCGGTTTTCTCAGCTACCTGAATAGAATGAAATATGAACGTAATAGCGCGACTGGAGTTCGAACTCGCTTACTACGATCTAGTAGTCCATAGTTTTAACCATTACACCAAGAGGACACATCCGGCTAGGATTAGGTAATCCGTTATCATTTAGTTCCTGAGAAATTTTTCAGATTCATTTTCAATAAATGATTCTGGTTTGTGCATTTATGATTTGCTAAGTTGGTCAGATTTTAATCTTTTGCACAATTCCTAGTGGATAACCTTTCCTATCCAGTAATTACACCTTATGAGGTCTTTTATGTTAGTTTGCTGCATTCACTTATTTGGTGATTAATTATTTCATTTCTTCCCATCCTATCTATCTATCTATCTATCTATCTACATAACCTACACTTGCTATTCTGCAGCGTGTTATCAATTTTCGCTTTAATATAGTTGTTCCTTAAGATATTATTTCGCACTGTTATTATAAGGGATTCAGTTTCTCTCTTGAGGATTACCTTTCTTTTTCATATGCAGGTCATGCGCAATCTCGCCTTTTTGTCGTTAGAAGTATCCATACAATTGTTTTTCTTCCCATTTCTGTTTTCTGGTTTTTGTTGTTTTTGTTTGTTCTTACGTTGCTCTCATTGTCAGCTGTAATTAATCTTTCTTTTCTTTTTTTAGTCTACATCTCGATTCCTTGCATCTATGCAAACCTCAATACTAGCAAGTCATCAACCACTTTTCCATGATAGGGCACCTCGGGTGGTGTAATGGTTAGCATGTTAGACTAGCAAACCTACACGATTGAGTTCGATTCTCATTGGGTGTCCCATTCATGCGGCCTTGTGCTACATTTAAGCAAAAAGCTTAGTAAATTAAATAGTTTGTCTCTATCATCTTTCGGATGCAAGACCTTGTGCACGTCATGGGAGAAATCGCATCAATCTGGTTTGTCATCCATCATCCCATGTCTATATTTTGTTACCTGCTATTCCTGGCTTTTCAACAACCATTTAGACAGTAGATAAGATTAGGGAGAACTTGATGAGCCTTTTAATATAAATCTCACAGCAGAATTTTGCGGACTGAAATAAGTGTATGAAGATCGAAGAATATTCCATCGAAAAGTTTTTAAAGTGCCATTGCTCTGGATAGGCATTGTTAGCTTTAGCTTTAGAATATTTGCATATACTAAAGAGCTAAACCAATGCTGAATAGAGGTGAATATTTGCATGTGTAAATATGTTAAGTTATATCTAAGAACTAAGCCATTGCTGAATAGACGGTGAATATTTGCCTGTGTATATATGTTAACTCATATTAAAGGACTAGACTACTGTTGAATAGACGGTGAATATCTACATGTGTATATATGTTAACTCATATTAAAGGATTAGACCATTGCTGAATAGACAGTGTATATTTGCATGTGTACATATGAAGGAAATAGACCACTGCTGAATAGATGGTGAATATTTGCATGTGTAAATATGTTAACCTATATTAAAGAGCTAAGACATTGCTGAATAGACGGTGAATATCTACATATGTATATATGTTAACTCATAATAAAGGACTAGACCACTGTTGAACAGACGGTGAATATTTACATATGTATATATCAACGTGTATTAATGAAATTGACCACTGCTGAATAGACTGTAAATATTTTGAGGTGTATATATCATACCTAGTAATAAAGGACTAGACCACGGTTGAATAGACGGTGAATATTTATATATGTATATATCAACTTATATTAATGAAATTGACCACAGCTGAATAGACTGTAAATATTTTGAGGTGTATATATCATACCTAATAATAAAGGACTAGACCACAGTTGAACAGACGGTGAATATTTACATATGTATATATTAACTTATATTAATGAAATTGACCACTGCTGAATAGACTGTAAATATTTTGAGGTGTATATATCATACCTAGTAATAAAGGACTAGACCACAGTTGAATAGACGGTGAATATTTACATATGTATATATTAACTTATATTAATGAAATTGACCACTGCTGAATAGACTGTAAATATTTTGAGGTGTATATATCATACCTAGTAATAAATGAGTAGACCACTGTTGAATAGACGGTGAATATTAGGATGGGTATATATGTTAATTTATATTAAGCGAATAGACCACTGCTGTGAATGTTTGGAGGTATATATATCTTAACTGATATTAGTTAATAGACCACTGCTGAAGAGACCGTGAATATTTGCATGTGTATATATGTTAACCTTGAATTTGCATGTTTAAGTTTTCATAATGCACATATCACATATATATGCTGTTTGAATTTTGTATCAGTATTAAAGATCACTTGCCAAAGATTTTTGGTAAGAGTTACTCTTTTAAAGAGGGATTAAAAATCAGAATAGAGAAGAAAAAGAAAGAGAAAAAT
Organism: Sepioteuthis lessoniana; assembly: GCA_963585895.1. Classification (NCBI taxonomy): domain Eukaryota; kingdom Metazoa; phylum Mollusca; class Cephalopoda; order Myopsida; family Loliginidae; genus Sepioteuthis; species Sepioteuthis lessoniana. The sequence goes on along the minus strand of OY757910.1, from coordinate 75,684,204 downwards.
AGAAGAAATTTGAGAGAAAGAAAGAAAAAGACAGAGAATAATAAAAAAGAAAAAGAGAATGAGGAAGAGAAAGAAAGAAAGAAAAAAAGACAGAGAATAATAAAGGAAAGGAAGGTGGGAAATGAGAAAGAAAGACTAAAAAAGAAAGAGTGAAAGAGAAAGAAAGAGAGATAATGAGAAATAGGAGAATATGAAGAGATTGAGAACGAAAAAGGAAAAGGATGAAAAAAAGGAAAAAAAAAAAAAAAGGATTGAGAAAATGAAAGATATAACGAGAATAAAAAAGCAAAGGAAATAGTGACTGAGAAAGTAAAGTGACAAAACGAGAAGAGAAAGTGAATGCGAGAGTATTGCGTTCTGGTTAGTGAACGCTTGTAATATTGAACAAAGGACAAACTACGATATGAGAGGAAATAGAGATATATTCTCAGGAAAAAGTATATACAATAGAGATATTATTAGTAGACAAGAACATAGGATTAGTGGATACAGAATAAAGATATAGTCCAACGATAGTATTAGCTTCCGTTATTACGGTAGCAAGTAAGGTGATCTAGTGCGACCTTCAGTCTCCAACGCTCTAAAACTATTCCTATATGAAGCTGCTCTTCACCTTCTAGTCTGCTTTATTTCTATGTTATTACATAGTAGGCACAAGGCCTTGAAGTTTTTGGGGAGGGGAAGGGAGCGGTCATACTTTTCTATATAAACTAAGGAGACCTAGCTAGCCACATTCGCCGACCCATTCAACAATACAATAAATATCCATTCATCCATCGCCTTTTGCGCTACAATCACCACAATACCACATTTGCTCTATGAAGAAGTCCTACTTAAAATCCCGAGATTCGTGAATGATTTTATTTACAAGTATGATTTATTTACAATGAATGTGATGGGAATGGGAGAAAAACCCCGAAATATATATAAAAACAAGGAAAAATCCCCCGTTTGGTTGCCCTCCCATCCCCCCGTCTATAAAATTGGAGGCCGACTGTTTTCCGGGGCGAAAGAACCGGAAACAAGTCGGACCTACCCTAGGTGGGGCAGGGATCCTAATCTACAGGGGTGAAAAGAATTTAGGGGTCGGGCGCGGTATGGGTTAATACAAGTAGGTGATATGATTTTTATACATATGAATGTTCAAGATCTTCAGTAAACGTGGACTGGGATACGGATTGAGGTACAAAAATAATGGGGATGGGGAAGATCTTGAGAACTAACAACTAGATGACGGGGACAATGACTCACAAACATACTGCTAACTAGGTACCTGGGTACCAAAGAAAAAGGGAACAGTTTTACTCACCAGGGGTGGGGTCCCTAAGGACCCGTACCGTAGACGCCATGAGCCGGCAGAGGAGGGAAGGATGACTCCAACGTTGCTCCCTTTCGCACGACCAGGCTCGCTGCATTCACCCACCTTTTGCTGAATGTTATGCGATCCAAGCGTTTTCTATCGCATCTGATTTTGACCCTCAGCTGATGCCGAAAATACAAAATCAGATCACGATGAGAAAAGTTTGCATCGTCATACAATCCCTTGTTTCGCGTCGTCCAAATCACCATTCTAGCTACAGCTAGGATCGCGAGAAACACCACACGCTTCTCACCCTGATACGGAGGAAGAACGTTGTCCACGACGTAACCAACGTCGAGCAGCACGAGCTGTTTGGGTTCGATGCGAGCCGTCCACTCGCCGACGTGATCCCAAAACGGGCGAACTCGCTCGCAGTAGTAGAAGGCGTGCTCAGCCGTTTCTTCCAAGCCACTGCCGCAGCGAGCGCAATCGGGCATGTCTGCCAGGCCCGCTTTGTAGTTCAAGCCGACAAGGGGTAACGCATTTCGCACAAGTCGCCAGGTGAGCGAGAACTCGGAGTTGTTCAAGAAGCTCGATCCTGGCGCCCAATTCCAATGAGAGCGAATCTCCTCCGTCGTCCAGCCGTGCCGCTCGCTGAGAGGATCAGAAGCGGAACCCACCACTAGCTCCCGATATAGTTCTTTTCGAGGCCGTGAAAGGTCACTGGACCCAAGAAGGTTACGAAGGGCCGTTCGGCACTCGCGGACAAACAGTGTTTCGCCCAAAGGCCTACGTCGACCTTCAGCCTTTGGGTCTGACTTTAGGCGAGGAAAAGTCCGACTCGCCTTCAGTCTCCACACTGCGTCCCCCGTCAAAGCTCTGCCCAGGTATGCAAGTCTTTCAGCAAGCCAGTGGCTCTCCAGATCAGGCATACCTAGACCCCCGTTGCGTGTACGTTGGATACAGACCTGCCTACGGACCATCGGCCTTGCACCTCCCCAGAGCAATCTGGAAAGGGATCGTTGCAGCGCCAACCGATTTACCTTAGGCAGAGGAAGTACAGCCAATCGGTAAAGGATCAAGGGGAAGACGTACACGGCGCACGCCTCCGCCCTGCCCTTTAAGGACAACCTCCTTGAAAGCCAGATTCCCACCTGAGCATTCACCTTGGCTTGTATTTCCGACCAATTTCGCTCCAGTTGGAGGCCGGGCCCGAACCACACCCCGAGGATGCGGACGGGTCCGTCACTCCAGCGGAACGGCCCCGGAAGAGTATTGCTACCCCTCCAAGCACCGAGCCGCAAACCTTCGCTTTTGTCAAAATTGACCTTGGCTCCTGCAATCCGCTCGTACTCGCTAACCGCCTTCTTCACAGCCTTTATATCCAGACGGCGGGATACAAACACTGTGATATCATCGGCGAACGCGGAAACCCTTGCCGTAAGAGGGCCAGCAAAAGGGACACCGCGCAGGGCCGGATTTGCCGTCCTATCCCTAAGCCTACGGAGCAGGGGCTCCAAAGCTAGGACATAGAGAAGAGGAGACAACGGGCAGCCCTGCCGGACCGACCGCTCGACCGCGAACACCGCCGAACGCCTTCCGTTCACCTGCACCACTGCCTGAGGGTTGTGGTACATCATGCTAATCCATCTGCGGAACTCCGGTTTGAATCCGGCAGTCTCCAAAACAGTCGCCAAAAACCGATGGTCAACCCTATCGAAGGCCTTGGACTGATCTAAACTGATCAGCGCGGCCTCGGTGCCGTCTTCTATACCCTCTAGGACCTCGCGAATCAAGTGCAGGTTGTCCTGGATCGATCTTCCCTTCACAGCAAAGGTCTGCTCAGAGCCGATCAGATCGCTAATGACAAGCTGTAAACGATTCGCTAAGACCCGGGCCAAAATCTTTAACTCTGTGTTAAGCAGAGTTATGGGCCTGTAATCGTCTAAACCCTCCCAAACATGCCTGCCACCTTTCTTCAGCAATGTGATCACGCCCTTGGTAACGCTACCAGGGATGGCTCCCTGGGCGAACCAATGGTTGAACATATCCGTCAGAATAGGCACAAACATGTGCGACATCCTCAAGTACACTTCGTAGGGCAAACCATCTAGTCCCGGCGACTTGTTCAGGCCGACCTGCTTCAACGCGTCACGGACTTCACATTCAGTAACCACACCCTCGCAGCTAGCCGCTTCAGCCACCCCAAGGCGGGGAAAGTCGGCAAGATAGCTACGAAACTCCCGGAGCGGGAGATCAGTACAGCGGGCAAAGCGATCCCGAAAGTGCGCCCGAAAGGCGTCACGAATCTCGCGAGCCGATCGCAGCAGTCGCCCATCCGGGGCCTTGACAGAACCGATATACCGATCGGGGAACCTTCGCACTTCTTCTTCACGCGCAGTCGCGTTCGTTTTCACAGCTTCGTTGAGAACTCTCTTTAACCTAGATCTAACTACGTATCCCTTGTAGCGCTCGCTACTCTCGCGCTCAAGGTCCCCCCTAGCTAGCTCTACGTTTAGGGAGTCCCCCCCAGCCACCGCCCGGGAAAGTCTATCGTCTATAGATTTCGCTTCCGCGGTCCTATCTAGGTTGAGCTGTCGACCGTACTTGGTAGCGAAATCTCTAATCCTATGTTTAAGAGATCCCCACCACCTATTCCCGGTAACCGCCCCCACTAACGCCCGCTGAATTAGGGATTCCAGCCGGTCCCGGAAGTCCCGTATCTCCAGTAAGGAGGTATTGAACTTCCAGTAGCCGGCCAGACTAGGCCTATTTGCTAACCGTAGACTGACTCTAACAAGTTTATGGTCAGTCCACGCTATCAAGTGGAACGTGGGACAACTAACAAAATCAATGTCAGCTCGTCTCACTAACACTCTGTCCAAGTAGGAGCCTACTTTGGCAGAGGGCGAACTATCTAGCCACGTCCACATCTCCCGCCCTGGGTGATCCAGACGAAACCTGTCGACGAGGTCATGACGAGTCATGAGGCCGGCAAGGCTGCTTTCACACCTTCCCACACGCCTAGCTCCCCGCCCGACCTTATCTATCTTGGGATCAAGGATCGCATTCCAATCACCCATTAAAACTAGCCGCTTCGTATCGTCCAGGAACGGCGCCAACCGACGAAAAAAGGAAACCCTCTCCACAACGATATTGGGCGCATAAACCGCAACCAGACGAAACTTGAAACTTTTCACGGCAACATCGGCCACAACCAGTCGGCCCCCGTCACCTGCAAAAACAACGTCAACATCAGCATCAAGGCTGCGTCCAACTAGCAAAGAAACCCCAACGCTGGTACGGCTGCCGTATGCTGAGAAAACGTTAAAATCGCTTTCCAGCACACGACAGTCGGCACCGCAAGTGAAGTGGGTTTCCTGCACTGCAGCAACATCTACGCCGAGAGTTTTAAGTTCACCAAGCAAGCGCGTACACTTGCCCGGATCCCTCAATCCCCTCACATTCAAAGTAGCAAGGTTTAGAGCCATCAATCCCACTTACCTTACTCAGTGTCGACTATGGGCCGGAAATCCTTCGGGGTGAGGATGCCGACGGCCTGACGCAGGGATCCGGTGCCGAGCTCAGTACTTACTCGGTCGTCCCTGGTTATTCCACCGACATCCATAGGGTACCGCAACTTTAGGGACCTATAGAATGATGGGTGAACCAAAATCGGGACCCTGCCCGCACAGAAGGGAAGCATTTTTTTCAGCATTGGATTTTTCGTATCGACCAGCATTACATCCGCCCGGCTGGCTTCGTCAATAAAGTTCCAGAGTTCTTTGGTCCGATTGCCAGCCAAGCGGACGAATGTGGTCAATTTTGGTGCGTCCTTGAATAGATGTGGTTTTGTGATGTCTTTAGTGTCAATTTTTTGGAGTGAGCGTAATGGTTTTAATGATTGTTTTAAAGTGTGGTCTATGTGTGGATTGTCCATGATATCTTCGCAGAAGTAAAAAGAGTTTATGGCACGTCGGGCTTCCGTAGAGCGTGCTCTTGGTTTTTGAACAGTTGCTGCTGATGTTGACGGTGTTTGGGGAGAGGGTGTAAGTCTGGTTGCTGAATAGGATCGAGTAAGCATTTTGGGGGTTTTAATTGGTGAAAGAGAGGGGGGTAATGGTATTTCCGTTGGGATGATAGGGGTGGTTTTTGTTTTTTGTGGGAGAGGAATCAATTGTGCTGGTCTTTGTTTATTTTGGACTGGCGATTTTTCTATTGTTTTTTCCCCCTTATGCTGAGGTATGGTGGTTGTTTGTGTGGGTTTTTTTGGATGTTTTTTCTCCCCCTCTTTAGTTGGTGAGTCCTCGCTGTCTCTCCTTCTTTTTAAATTCATGGACATATCCATCGGTTCAATGTTTTGATTGTCTTCTTTTGTTGATTGTTTTGCAGTTGATTGTTTCGTATTTGTTGTCGTTGGTTTCGTAGTTGTAGTCAAAAGAGTTGTTGTATCTGTTGTTGCTGGGTTTTTTGGGGGAGTTTTTTTCCCTCCCTTTTTTCTGGTGACTTGCGTCCACCCTTTCTCATTTTCTTTAGGGGTTTCTTGTTTGTTTTCTGAGGTTTCTGTTGGTATTATTGCTGCTATGACAGGTGAAGGAGTATCAGTAGTAGTAGCAGTAGTAGTAGTCGTTGTTGTGGTGGTGATTGTTGGTTTTTGAGGGCAGTTTTTTGAAAAGTGGCCGATGTTATTGCAGGACCAACATAGCGGTTTCCTGCCCTCAACGATGACTGTCATGGTTTGATCGCGGTATCGTATTTTATGGGGAATTTTGTTAAACCCTCCCCTATCGAGGCACATAACGAATACGTAGTCACCGTACGCGGTTCCCCGTGTTGACGTTACTTGTGTGACTTGTTCCACGCCGCCGTATATACTTAGATAGGCGGCGAGGACGTCACCACTCAATTGCATAGATACATTGCATACGGTGACTCGTATTCTTCTTTTGCCTCGATATTCCGGTTGTAGCCGGAAGAAGCGTGTGGTGATGTTACCACCGGCGAGGCTTTTCGCTACTTCCTCTGAGGGTAATAAGACATCCCAGGTCGCGAAACTTCTGCGGCAGAAGTACTTCCCTGGGATGTTTGCTGTTTTGAGAAGGTCCTCAAAAGTTTCCTTCTTAATCCCCGCTAGTCTCTTGGTCTTAATGTCTGTGACTACGAAGGACAGGGTCTTCGGTTCGACCGCCTCGACCAATTCGGGTATTGGGAGAATTTCCCCGTCCTTGAAATACTTTTCATACTTTTCGACCCTGTCTCTTGCGTAGTCACAAGGGGATTTTTTATTCACGCAATGTGAAGACCAAGAGACAGCCGTTTGTTTTTGTTTTTGTGCCGGTGGTATTGTACTTGCCGATGAAGAGAGGTCGAATGGAGCTTCTTCCGGCATTGGGGAGGGTTGTGTTTGGAATATGTCGGTCGGTGATTGCGATTTCATGTTGTTGGGCTCCCCCATAGTTGTGAAAACACAACCAGAGGGAGATGAAACGCGTATGGTGTTACAAAAAATTCAGGCGAGACGATTTAAAATAAATGTAGAACGATGAAAAAATGGCGGTCGTTTTTTTTTTTTAAAAAAGTTCAACAAAAAATCGAGTCGCGTTTGACCCTCCTCACAAACAAAGAACAATAGTTTGAGGGGGGTCACAAAACTTTAACAATGATAACAATATTCAATAACAATAATTTAAACAAATTTTTAACAATAAAGAACTTACTTTTTCGTGGTGAAAAAAGAACTCAGACAAAAAATTTTACCTTCTAGTCTGCCCTGGTATTAGTTGCTACTGCTATATATGGCAGATGGACTAGTTCATTGTGTGGAAAAAGTGGGTGATACCCGACAGAGATAGAGAGAGAGAAAGACAGAATAATAAAGGTAAAAAAGATGTGAGAGGAAAAAGAGAAAGAGAGAATAAAAAAGAGAGATTAAGATACAAAAAGAGAGAAAGAGAATGAGAAAGAGAAGAAGAGAAAAAGAGAGAGAAAGAAAGAGAGGATAAGAACAAGAGAAAGAGGGAGAGAGAGAGAGAATGAGATAGAGAAGTGGAGAAAGAAAAAGAAAAACAGAAAATGAAAAGTTACTTAGGGCCCCATCTACTCACCCACGCACTTTGTCGGGGATACAATATCCGTTAAGTGTGGTGACCTCGCTAAAAATAAGCTTCCTGTTTGTGTGGTTAAAAATAACTCAAGTTCCGTCGGCATTTCCTTTTAGAGATACATCAGGCTACAGGTAATAAACCAAGCCTTTACCTCTTTCAGACGAGCTGATAGGTGCTGACGAGGAGAAGGCTTCTTGTAACAAAGCTGATTCATTTATAAGCCACTCGACACAATTTTAAGCCTGAAAATGAGAAAATAGAAGGGAAGAGAGGAAAAAAGTCAAAGCAAATATTTTTTGCAATTCATCATTTTTTATTTAAAGCTTCCGTTTTCTATCACTAGGGAGGATCGAACTTAAAACAATAGCTAACAAGACCAACACAATATGCAATGCTCAACAGCAATCGCCCATATAGTTTGGATTATAACAATGATTTTTGCTTTTTGCTATTTTAATTTTTACAAATTATTTTAAAAAAAAAAAAAGTTTGATAGTTTAGGATCTTGTCATTTTTTATGCATTTTTTGTTATTATTTTATCCTTTACAATTTTATTAGGATTAAAAAAAATGTATTATCATTCATCTATTACGTCATGAAGCACGCGACCATTTTCTTTTTTTTGAGTACCATATGCAAATTTGTTCAGGCAGAATCCAAAAGAATTTCTCTCTTTTAATCAGGATTGAAAAAAAAAAAAAAAAGAAAGAAAAGAAAAAGAAAAAGAAAAAAAGGAATTAAACATGGCAAACACATTAAGCATGAACAATACTGTTGAATTTAGCTTGAAGTCCAAGAAAAAAAATTTCAAAATATTTATTCTCACTAGATCTCCAGAAAGACGAAATACAGCTGAGTGGGGTAGGTTATCCACCGAGAATTGTGCAAGAAATTAAAATTTGACCATACTACTAAATTATATAAAATTCTCTGGGATTTTCAGATACAAACAGATTACCAAATTTCGGCTAAAGACTAGACTTAGAGATAATTAACAAAAAAAAAGAAAAAAAGAGAACTTTTAGTATAGTGGATTTTGCCGTCCCCACGAACCACCGAGTGAAAATTAAAGAAAGCGATAAGAAAGATAACTATTTAAACCTAACCAGAGAACTAAGAATGTTTAAAAATATGCTGGTGACGGTGATACCAAATGTTATTGGCACACTTGGAACAGTCCCCAAAGGTTCGGAAAGTGGACTGAGGGAGTTGGAAATCAAAGAACGAATCGAGACCATTCAGATCAAACATTTTAAAGATCAGCCTGAATATTCAGAAGATATAGGGAGACCTGGAGAGACTTGCTGTCACTTAGACTTCAGTGAAAGACCATCAGCTAAGGTCAGTGTGAAATTATTATTATTATTATTAATCTAATTTATGGATGAGCAAAACTAGTAAGTAATAAAACTGGTATCTCACTAAAGTACCTTAACAGGAATACAAAACCTGGATGGGAAATGAGACGAAGGATAAATAAAGAGAGTTTGTTTTGGTTTGGTTTTACGGCATATCAACCATTGGAAGTTATTTAATGCCAAATCCATTTATATATATATAAACAATTCTATTTCAAACAATTAAATTCAGAATAAGTACATTATTTAGTTCTATTTGGCCCATAGATAGGACCCTGTCAGGTGCAACTGCTCTGGGCCAGAGTGGAGCTGGGAGCAATGGCAATAAAGAGGTACTCCGCATTCCCTAAAGTTTCAGCATTAGTTTGTTTAGTTTCATATCCAGGATACTCGTTAGGGGAGCCTTACCCCTCTGTAGAGATGCAGTCCGTGTATTCTGTTACCCCATTCGACTGGGCCAAGGATAAATAAAGAAACTGAGAGAACAAGCGAAAATACCAAGGAAGGAAAAATAAAAAAGTATTCAAGGGAATGAAAAACTGAAAAATGACGATAGCTGCCAAGTCTGACAATACAACAGGAAGAAATAGATCAAAAGATATTGGCGAAAGCAGAGAGATTCAAAAGATATCGAGATAGTGTCAAACAATAAAAGCAAAATAGGACCGTCAAAAATAATAAGAAGAAATTCTATCAACAAATCGGTTGAGAATACACGCAAGAACAAAACAACCACCGAATACAAAGGAAGCAAAAAAAAATTGGAGTAAGACATGGGAAGAGAAAAACATAACAGAAAGACCGAATGGAAAAATAACATTAAGAACAAATTACTAGAACTTAAAGAAAGTTCCGAAGCAAACATACTTAAAAAAAACAACCCTCAAGAAATTACCAAACTGGAAAAGACGATGCCGTTCTTTAAATTGATAAGGGAGGAACTCAGTCAAATGAAACAAAGGATAAGGAAAATATTGGCTATGCATAAGTCTTAACATCCGAGGGATTACATAGCGAGATTATGTGTTAAGAAAAGAAGGAAGAAGGCTTGCCAGGATAGAGGTTTGTGTAGACATATCAGTATAAATAGTCGAAGGTTATATTAAAAAGAGCAAAGAAAGACTAATTATAGCAGTCAGTAATAGCGTTGGCAATATAATAACCAGCAGAAAAACAATAAAACGTAGAAAACAGAAATGAGAAGAAAAACAAGTGAATTGATACTTCGAGCGAAAGACTGGCAAGATTGCACCCGAGAAAATCTGGACATGGCTAAAAAATGGAAGCCTCCAGAGATAAACTGGATCTCTTTGAATAGCAGCACAAAAGAACGACCTAAGGTCCAATTATATTGATGCGAAAATTGATAATAGGCAGTAGAATAGCCAGTGTAGGTTATTTGAGTACAGAGATGAAATGGTTACAAATGAAAGCCTCGAGCAATATACAAAAAATTCAGATAAAGGCTAATTAAAACATCTGGTAGCAAAAATATCAACAGGAATAACTTAAGGACAAATAAAAAGACAACAAAATCTGGGAAAAAATATTCGAAAATAATTGTACGTATACAAGCGACAAACTTGCGAAATGAACACGAGATGACCTAGATATGGCTGAGTGGGGTTGACTCTCAGGAAGGAAACGAAATATTTACAAATCGTAGAGCAAAATAAAAACCAAATTCATCAAAAGCAAAAACTGATAAGCAATAGAAAACCAATTGTACGTAACGTGGAGATAGAGATGAAACGGCTAATAAAATTATAAGGAAATTCAGAAAACTGACGCAATAAAAGTACGAGGGTAGGAAAGGCGATCGACTTGGAATAGTGCAAGAGATGAACATTTGAGCATTCTACTAAATGGTATATGCACAAGCCAGAATCCGTCCTGGAGAATGAGACGCATTAGTTCTCTGAGATTTTGAGTTACAAGCCGGTCACCTAATCCCGTCCATAAAACCAAACACTTCGTAATTCCAAGAAAAAATATTTGCCATCAATGGATTTGAGGTCAACCACAATGTGAAAATAAAAGAAAATGATCAGATAGACAGCTATTTGGCAGTTAATGGTGCTACCATTTGTGCTCAGCGCACTTGGACCGGTCTCCAAAAGACTGGAGATTAGACAGGAAGAATCGAGACCATCTAGACAACGGCATTAAGATCGTCTAGCATCCCGAGGAGAACCCTGGAGACCAGAGGAGACTCGCTGTCACTCGGACTTCAGGGAATTACCATCAACTAACACTAGTGTGAACAACTTGCTTAGCGTGAAGACCAGATCTAGCAATAATTAACAAAAAAGAGAACCGTATAATGAACTTGGCTGTTGCGGCAGACTACTGAGTCAAGTACGTGGACCTTACTAGAGAATTAAAAATATCTACGGAGTCTCAAAGAGACGGGGAGAGTAACTGTGATTGGTGCGCTTGGAACGATCACAAAAAGCTTTGTAAGGAGGCTGGAAGAATTAGAAATCGAAAGACAAGCTGAGACCATCCAAACTAGTACATTGTTGAGATCGTCCAGAATACTGAGGAGACTTCAGCAGACTCGAGGAAACTTACTGTCATTCAGACTACAGCGAAAGACCATCAGATAATTCTGGTGGGAAAAACTCGCAAAGATTAATATTAATAATGAATAGGAAATCGGAGGTCGAATCGAGACAATGCAATTTACAACATTGTTAAGATCGGCCAGAAGACTGAAAGAATTGGAAATTGAAAGAGAAGCTGATACCATCCAAACTAAGACATTTTTGAGATCGGCCAGAATATTGAGAAGAGTTCAGGATAGCTGAGGAGACTTGCTGTCACTAAAACTCCAGTGAAAGACCATCACATAATGATGGTGTGAAAAACTCACGAGGAATAATTAAGATAATCCGTTAAAGTTAAGAGGATAGCATAAGCAATTTCAGTAATTCATAAGATTACCTAGAAGCATCAAAGAAACATCAAACGATTCTTCGACTTCATTTAGAGAAAGTGTAAAATATGGTGCCTCAATCTTGGATAGTCGTTAGTTGTTTGGAGCAACCAGGAATGTTATCTCGATTCTTAAGAAAAGAGTAAACTTTATTACAGTCTTGAATATCTTGGCGATGTTAACATTCAGAGAAACATTTTTTTTAAGAATACTCCTTTTCGCGGTTGTTTTTTCTTTCTTTTTTTTTTTTCGCAACGCTTTGCATATTTTAATGCTTGTAAGATAAAAATGGATAAACATAGAAAAACGGTTTTCCCTTTAACAACGTTTGCCATTCTAATCTTGACTCAGTCTGAGACTGGGAAGTTAAAAAAGAAACTCGTAAATTTATTGTTGGGAGAAGTAGCATATTAATCTGTATTACAGAGAATAAACTCGTAAAGAAATGTAATTCCAGTAAAAGGATTCGTAGCAAGTTCCGAATTAATAAAGATTATATAAACTAGAATGTATTAAATCCAGAAAAGGTAAAGTTCCAAATAGGTAAACCCAATTCCGGCAAGATGTTCTTTCCTTGTCGTATTAAATATCTTACAAGGGTTCGGTTTTTCATACTAATTAGAAGATTCATTTTGCACAAAATGCAACGTCGATGGTTATTTATTTCTGACAGAAAGTTGTTTATTGCTTATACCCAAGACAATAATCCAATATATGGATAGGGAATATTACATGTTTCTTTATATTTCAATTTGTATGTAAGGCTTCCCTAATTTTTTATAGTAATTAGAAGATGCATTTTTCCCAAAACGCAACGGCGATTGTTATCTATTTCTGATAGGAAGTTGTTTATGGCTTAAACCAAGACAACAATCCCATACATGATGCTTTAGTGTCAACAAACTATTGTTAAGGCGAGATTTGCATTGTAGATGTTTAGTAAGCAGGAGATATTGTACAAATTGTAGACACAAGAATCTTGCTTATTACTTGTGAACAACTGTGCAACAGGGGAACGCCGACTTGGGAAGAATAAGAAAAGAAGGATTTTGGATTAAAATGATGCAGGAAAAGCAGGGTACTCTCCAAAATAATAAAAAAAAGTTTCATCGGCAGTTTAGTAGGTACAGGGGATTTATGAATGATCGAAAGAAATCATTAGGACTGGTCTTGAGCCAGTTGGACTAATAACTCCTAACTGAGCCCTACTCCTTAGAGGACTCCGCAGAAGAGTGTGATCTATATCTCAATTCGTCGCATAATACTCACTGCAATATATAAGTTCCTAATTGGGCCCCTCACCTCTTAAGGCTGGCACTGATAATCATGGTTATAGTTGTCGCAAGGTGACTTGAGACAAGAATACTTTGCTGATTGCTATTCAGATGCATGTGGCTCATACGAATTGCATATAACGCTGAGTAAAAAACTCAAGCCGCTGGTTTTTCATTGAAAAATCAGAGCATGTAACACACAGTAAAACTGCCCAGTCGGCTGCACCTCTCCAAAAGGGTAAAACCTCCAACGAGCGTCCTAGATATGACACTAAACAATCAGATGGGGAGGTTCCAGTGATGCTGGAGCTTTGGGGAATGCAGAGCACCCCTTCATTGCCATCGGTCCCAGGTCTACTCTGGCCTGGATAGGTAGCACCTGATAGGGCTCTATCTATCGTTCAAATAGAACTGGGAGGTGTCCTCTTAGTGTAATGATTAAAGCGATGGACTACAAAATCGTAATAAGCGAGTTCGAACTCCAGTCGCGCTATTATGTTCCCTTCCGGACAAATAGCATTGGGAAAGGTATGAACCCGCTTATCTTCCCAGCTATGGGTTAAATAGTATCACTACTGTTCTTCTCGAAGGATGGATTTGGCTTTAAATAACCTAAAGAGGTTGATATGCCATTAAACAAAGAAGACAATCAAGTAGAACTAAAATGTACTTATGCTAAACTGAATTACTTGAAATAGAACTGTTTTGATATTTAAACTAGGCTTTTATGCTAAACTAAATTCTTTGAAATAGAACTGTTTTGGCAATTAACTGAGTGTGGACAAAAACTATACTTATACTAAACTAAATTGTTTGAATGGGAACTGTTTTATCAAACTGAATAGCTCGAAATAGAAATAATTTTGACAATTAATCTGTGTACTCATGCTAAACTGAATTTTTTGAATAAGAACGGATTATTTATATAAAAATGTATTTAGCATCAAATAACCCACCAAGGTTGATACGCCAAAAAAAAAAAAAAAAAAACAACCAACCAATCAATCAACCAATCAAACAATAGCATTAAAATAACTGTAAAATGCTTGCTCAGAAAGAATATAAGAGATATCAGGTTAAGATTTGTCAACATCTTCACTGTTGAATGTTAGACTACAATTTAACTAACAAATAATAAGAAGCTGACTCTATTCGAATCATGAAAGAACCAGGGAAGCTGAACATAATGTGGGATCATGAATTTCATGCAGACGATATTCTTCTACATCGTTGAGCGGTCACAGTAGATCTCCCGCCTGGCCAAAGAAATGTCGAATAGCTGCTGTAGCTGTTCCTGCCGACCAGAAGATTGGATAGAAAGCAATAGAGAAAATTGATAAGAACTATTTGCTAAAAATAGAACAAAAATGTGAGCTATCGCAGAGCGTAAGGTCAAGGTTATATCTGTGGTGATTTGAGAAAATCTTCTTTGAAGAAATTGAAAGTTGAATATGATGAAAGTGACCTTCGAAAGTCAGCTCTCTTGGATATTACATACATATTGAGAAAAGTATTATCCATCTTTGGTTTTGACCAGACAGACAATAGCCTGTCGAACACCATAAAAACATATAGTACAGAGAGGCAATAATAATAATAATAATAATAATAATAATAATAATAATAATAATAATAATAATAATAATAATAAAAATGAAACAGGTAATCATATAACAAGCGAATGAATTGGTTTCTTTGTTTAATGGCATATGAACCTTTGTAGGTTATTAAATGCCAAAGCCATTCTCCAAGAAGAACAGTAGTGGTACTATTTAACCCGTAGCTGGGAAACAATGGAATGAGGCAAACGAACAAAAAAGGGGTAAAAGACTTGAACGTCTGGGTAGGAAAGGTGATCCATTGGGAATTGTGCTAGAGAATTTTGATAGTGTAAGAAGTTGAAATTTAACGTAAAAACCAATTAATAAATGCATCTTCTAGAATCCGCCCTCGTGAATGAGACAGATAAAGTTCTCTGTGATTTTGAGATACATACGGATCGCCTAATCCCTGTCAGAAGACCAAACCTAGTGTTAATTAACAAAAAAAAAAAAAGAACTTGATATCTAGTGGATTTTGCCGCTTCAGCAGGCCATAAAGAGAAAATAAAAGTGAGAAGATAGGCAAATAGTTGGATCTTGCTCGAGAACACCAAAAAAAAAAAAAAAGAAGACCCATAGAACATAAGGGTAACGGTGATAACGACTGTAGTTCGTGCGCTAAGAAAGTTCACCAAAGGCCTGGAAAAGATTGGAGGAATTGGAAATTAGAGGAAGGATCGAGACCATCCAGACTGGCTAAAAAGATTGGCTAAAACTCACAGAAAAGGTCGGGACACCTGAGGAGACTTGCTGTCAAGCAGATTCCAGTGAAAGACCAATAGCTAACACTGGTGTGAAAAACTCAGTAGGAGTATAATAATTATAAAATAATAATAATATAGAAATTGCTTCTTCGTATCCAGCAACGACATAGTGGTACATCCCGTGAGATGATGTCTAACAACACTCTGTCTACTTTACAGCAAAATTATGAACAAAATGATTTGTGTATGTAAGGATAGGTCAAAGGTTTTGTAATATTTTGGTAACGTGAGGTATAATTCAATAGCTCTTTTTCCAATGTGGTGAAGGTAACGAACCACGCTTGACGAGGAGATGATGCGCTCGTTTTACACTCTCCGGGTGCTTTTCGTCAGATTTACCTCTATGGCTTAGAACATGACCTCGAGATATACAGATTTAGGCCTACCTTACATTGGCTGGTAATCAAATTCCTGGAAACCCGGACAAAATTTCGTCAACAAGCTGAGTACTAACTACGTCTGCAGCTTTTAAATCATGCACGGTGAGAAACCATAGACAACGTGTCAGCGCACAAACTACCACGATACTACTAACCACAGAAGGTAACTACCACGGCTTGTACTGCATCGGTCACGAAATATATGCACCATAAGCAAGCACTGACTGACAAAATATTGCAAAACTTTTGGCTCACCCAAGTAATTTTTCAAAAGACATATGTTTGGTTTTATGGCATATCAAGCATTGTAGATTATCTAATGCCAAATACTGTTTATACATATTTATTAAATATATATTATTTGTAGACATTTTCTTGATAATATTTTTAAACGAGACTGAACTCTTTTTTTGCACTCGGTCAAATGGTTTCAGGTATTGCTATGTATCATTTACAATTTAACAGTCATTGGTTTGCACATATTTTGATATATATACATAATATGTAAGAGATTACATGTCGGTAAATTTATTTTTAAATGAATTAATAACTATTTTGTTTATATCCTAGTATTGCCGTTGTTTCTACGTAAATGGTTTCAATTACTTCTATCTAACACTTATAATTCTATTCAATATTTATCATTTGTTTGTGGACAGTGAAGTGGTTACTAGTATTTAACATTAATTATGCTATTCAACATTACTCTTTCGTTCACGGGGGTGTCCTCGTGGTTTAATGGTTAAAGTGTTAGGCTGCGGAATCGTATAAGCGAGTTCGAACTCCATTCGAGCTATTACGTTCACTTTCGGACAATGACCCTTGAGAAAGGTATGAGCCCTCTTATCCTCCCAGCTGTGGGTTAAATAGTATCACAACTATTCTTCTAGAAGGATGGGTTTGGCATTACATTACCTACCTAATGTTGATATGCCATAAAAGTAAAAAAAAAAAACAATCTTTCGTTCGCACTCAGTTAAATGGTTTAAAGTATTGTTATGTATCACTAACAATTCAATTAAACATCAGTCACTTGTTTACACACAATTAAATGAACAAACAGTTCTATTTCTAATGATTTAATATAAGTCATTTGTTTGCATTCAATTTAAATGTTAAACACTTCTATTTGATCCATCGATAGGATCCTATCCGGTGCTATCACTCAAGGTCTGGGAGTAATGACAATGAAGGAATAATCTGCCTTCCCCGAAGCTCTACCTTTACTGAAGCCTCACTATCAGATTGTTAAGTATTATATTTGGGACATTCGTTTGTGGAGGGGGTCTTACTCCTCTGCAGAAATGCAGTCGGTGTATTCTACAGTCCCAGCCGACTAAATAGAGAAACAGAAGAAGCAATCATAAAACTGACATAAGTGTGCATAAACTTTCTGTCAGATTTTAAATAAAACTATGCTAGTCGACCAAAGAAGGAAAGTGATAAAAACAGTAGAATAACTAACGTTTCGCTCAATAACTGAATAAAGTAGGGAACACGATGGGAAGTAAAGTTTGCGAACTTAATCTAGGGTGACCCGATGGCTCCCTTTTCAATAGTTACTACACTGAGGTGGCGGGGAGGGCACTACTCTATTCCCTGGATTGCTTCACTTTACCCTTGATCCTTACCTTCTAATGCTGAGTGTTAAGCAAGGTGACATCAAGTACCCTTTCAAGTCTTTGGTATGACTCGACCGGAGATTGAAGCCCGGTCTCCTGGAGATCTAATGAGTAGAGTGTTCGACAACGGTCTGGGTGAACGGGGTTCAATCCCAGGTCGAGTCATACTAAAGACTCAAAAAATGATACTTGATGCCACCTTGCTTATCACACAGCATTATAAGGTATGGATCAAGGATAAAGTGGAGCAATCCAGGGAAAAGAGTAGCGCCCTTCCCTACACCTCGATGTAGTATCTATTGGAAAGAGAGCCTTCGGGTCACCCTCGACGAAGGGCGCCAACTTTACATACTTCACTATGATGATAGAGGTTGCCGTAAATAGTTGATCCTTACGATGAACTTGGAAGAATTGAAGAGTGAGAGATGAATCACAAAAATCCAAACATCTTCTTGTAGTAAGCTTTTTGTTTAGATGTGGCACAAGGCGAAATGAATGGGTACCCAGTTAGACTCGAACTCACTCATGAAGGTTTGTTCGTCTATCTTGCTAACCATTACACCACCTGAGGTGCCCTCCAAGTATCTTGAAGTCGGCGAAAATTATAAAGGGAGAGAGAATAGAATGAGGTGGCTGGTTTTCAGTTGATCCCATTCGTTAGCTAACAGGAATATCCCTCATAAATATACGGCAAAGGGCCTGGAGGATATGGAAGTTGGCAGCCGAGTGGAGACCATCCAAACAACAGCATTATTTAAAACGGCCAGAATACAGAGAAGAGTATTTGAGACTTGAGGAGACTTGCTGTCACTCAATCTCCATTGAAAGACCATCAGCTTACGCTGATGTGAAAAACTCTAATGAGTAAATAATAATAATAATAATAATAATAATAATAATAAGAAGAAGAAGAAGAAGAAGAAGAAGAAAGCAAATGCAGAAACCTGACACTGTTGTACGCGTATAACGACGACTGGGAATAGTGCATTTGAGTAAAATGTGACCATCTTGAAAAATGGTCTCTGCATAAACCAGAAACTGTTCAAGAAAATTACAAAAAATTTTCTGCGAGTTAAAGTCGATCATCCAACAAAGGACTTGTTGTTTTGTAGACTTTGCCGTAAGACCCGGTCTAAGCAAATCACGCAAAGCCAGCGGAAGACCAAACCAAATATTTGTTAAGAAAAAAAGACTTGTTGCTTAGTAAAATTTACTGTTCCAGTAGATTTCATCAGATCACCTAACCCCGACGGAAGACCAGACCTATTATTAGTAAAAAGAAAAAAAACTTGTTGCTTTGTAGACTTTTTCGTTAGACCCGATCTCAGCAGATCACACAACACCGGCCGAAGACCAAACTAGTGATTAGTTAACAAAAAGAACTTCTTGCTTAGTAAACTTTGCCGCTCCAGCAATTCCCAGCAGATCACCAAACCTCGACGGAAGACCAGACCTATTATTAGTTAAGAAAAGGACTTGTTGCTAAGTAAACTTTGCCATTCCCGCATATCTTATAGTAAAATAAAGCAAGACCGAAAAATTGGATAAATATCTGTTGGTTACATATACTAGTAAACCCGCCTTCCCCAAACACTGGGAGGATTCCGCTTTCAATCCGCTGACTGTTCCGCTTGGCAGGATATATCATCGGATGGCGCAATCGATCCACTTATCTGCACATATTGGGGATTTGATCCAGACAGCAGATCAATCGCTGATCAGAGTCACCTGTCGATGAGTGGACAGATGAGACCGCACAATTAAGAAAGCAAAAAAAAAAACAAAAAAACGTTGAACACCAACAAAAAGAGAGCAGGACACGGTTTTATAACAACAATTATATTTCGTTAAAAAAAAGTGTCTTTAAAAAATGGTACATACATTCACCCCCTCACCAGGAGAATGTTAGTGATAGATGGAAATTAATTATTAGCACTCAGTCAATTTCTTGGCATTCAAAGTCAGGCACAAGGCCTCTCAAATTATCTCGTAAGTTTTCGACTTTTTTCTTCTCGCTTTCTATAATCTGGTATAAGCAATCTCAAAGAGTGGTTATGTTTACCTTTCTCAGTCTCTGGCTTCTAGCTTCTCTTGTTTTTTTATAGTCTTGTTCAAAATGAGTTCATGTAGTGTATTAATATTCCATTTTCTTAGTCTTTTGCTTCTGATTTCTCTGTATAAGGAGTCTGGGAAAAGGTCAAAACTCTGCGTATCATGGAGTCTCGTAGCCAAACGTTAGTCTCCGCAGTTTCTCTCGAGGGACAAAAACTATTTCTTACATGCATTTACCCTCATCTGAGGTCTTCTGCCATTAATAATATCAATTTTCTCCAATTTGAATTTCAATAATATATTCCATCCCTTCGACTTGCTGCTCCATCAATTCTCGGTTTCCTCCTACTCTGATTCTTTTAATTAATTTTACTCCTTCCACGTTCAGTACTTGGTTTCCTCTCACCTCCACCCCAAAAAGAGGCAAGTCATTTTATTTTCTCTTGGTAATATCAGTAAACGTCAAATCCTAAGTTTACAAAAATTTTCCACATTTGAATTTAGAAAAAAAAATATTATTCAAAATTTTGTTTTCAAACCGACAATTGTACTCTGCCGGCTGACAGGTCCTGACCCCCAGGGTCAAATCTGCTATCGATTTTGCTTGACTTTTTCGTAGATATAACAATTTGTTTCTTTTCTTGACTGCTTCTAGCCGAATAATAAAAATATATCTTTACAATTTTCAAAAAAAAAAAAAAAAAAAAAAATACAACCTCGACTTTTAATAACCTATTTCCGTTAATTTTCACTTGTTTAATGTACAGACTTTTAAATCTATTTCGGTCAATTCTTACTTTACTGGAAAATAAATTTATGTGACTAGGTTCTTTGCCATTAGGTTACAACATTAGAACTTCAATATCTTTTTAACATGAGGTGATAGTGATATGAATAACGGAACCCTTTGAGGTATCTCAAAGGACTTTGAGATGAAACAGGAGAAATTCGAAATCCGCGGAAGAATCGATTCCATCCAGACCAGAGAAATACCCTTGGGAAAGGTATGAATCCAATTATTCTCCCTCCAGCTATGGGTAAATAGTAGGACAGACTAGGTTCTTCAGCCTTGGTGAGGCAACTAGTCTAGGAGAAGGAAAACTCTGAATTCAAACCTGTTGAACTCCGCTTAAAAAATTGACCTTGTGTCATATCCAGCCCGAGCGGAGGGGTTGGTAAATAGGATCCAGACCAGAGAAATTTTGAAAACGACCAGAATCCTTATAAGTGTCCAGGAGAGCTGAGGAGCCAGGATGTCATTTGAACTAATGTTAAGACCACCAGTAACTTGCCATCAGCTGCTATGACAATACGGAGATCCACGACTCTCTCTCTCTCTCTCTCTCTCTCTCTCTCTCTCTCTCCCCATCCATCTCTATCATACGTAGCTCCTGGAAAGTCCTCATGGCTGAATCCAGAGAGCTGATGTATGTGTACGTGTTTGTTAGTCGGTTAATACTGGTGTGTTCATATATAGTTTACTACGTAGAAGAGAACATCGCTTATTGGTATAAAAAAGCATAAAGTGTAAAATATCAACTGTTGAGCTTAAAGAAACATTTCATGAACCTATTAAGTTTTAAGAGATTCGAAACGTACAGTCGATTTCGGTCACAGGAAAATCGTTTAATTTTGGTTTGCTTTGTTTTGGTTTGATGGTATATCAACCATTGTATATTATTTAATGCCCATCCTATTATCACACATAAAAACAGTGCTATTTCTAACAATTCGGTTGAGCATAAATATTCGGTTTAGTTCTATCTGACCCATTGATAGGACCCTCTAAGGTATTACCACTCTGGGCCACAGTGGACTTTGGAACAATGGCAATAAAGGAGTACTCAGTATTCCCCCAAACTCCAACATTATTGAAACCTCACCACCAAATTGTTTAGTGTCATAATCAGGACACTCGTTAGGAGAGAGTCTTACTCCTCTACAGAAATGCAGTCGCTGTATTCTGTAGCCCCAGCCGACTGGGCTAATTTGATTTTGACTAAAAGTGCAAGTCAAATAATAACATAATTCTATTTTAATGATTCTCTGAGATTAGAAAACTACAAGTTAATCCGAAAAGTAATAACGAAAGGAATGTATATTAAATATTTATGAAAATGGATTTTAAGATATTGTTACTTCTGAAACCAGTTCGCAGGAGAAAACCAGATTCTACACACTTAATGCGGTTTGATTTCTTTGTATAATGGCATAAAAATAATCATGGGTTATTCAATTCCAAAAGTACCCTAGTAGAATAACTACGATGAAATGATTTAACCCATAGCAAACAGGATATGAGGGCTGTTTTACATTTCCCAAGGGTGTTAGTCCGAAAGTAAAAATAATTGGGTAACTGGAGTT
>OY757910.1:75642446-75657446 GCA_963585895.1 Sepioteuthis lessoniana | reverse complement strand
TCAAATGGCTGTACAAAAACTTCTGAAAACTTATTGAATGTTCCACGTACATTGGATAGTACGTTATACAACCCGAAATTAACTTTTGAGCTGAATTAAAACTTGCAACCCATTTCCATAGACCCTTTCTGTGTATTTTCAGTGTAATGATGTTTTTACAAAGTTCTTTTAATCTTTTTTGTTTTTCCCCATTGACTTTTGTTTTGTATATCTTAGCACTTTTAGTTTTAATCTTGTGGCATTGCATAAAGGTTTCATTGATGTCCGTTTTCTTAACAAAACCAATCAAAAATGAAAATGGAATAAAAGAAAAGAAAATGAATAAGCGGAAAAAAAATGAAGTCAAAAAGATTTTCATAAGTTTTCTTGTCGAAGACTTTGATGTTTTCTAAAATGTTCGCAAGAAATTTTCTTTAGATGGAAATGAATGCATGAGTGGAGTGGATAGGATGAAAATAGCCTACCGTTCTGTAATATTTAAAAAACTCGTCTCAGATCACAATTTGTTACTATTGAGAGCCTGGTTCTTACAAACCATCATATTTTTGCGGCCTTGTTCTACACTTATCTAAATTTTGTGAAGAGCCTTAGAAATGAAAAGAAAGTACTCGGCTGTCTTTTAACGGAAACAAATATTTCGTTTGATACTGATAATGAATGATGTGTGAAGAAATTGACAAGAAGACATTTTGACTCGATCATAATATCAGGACTTGAAGACGAGATTACATCTCGAGGAAAATTGGTAATTCCTGTCAATTCTTTTCTCTCTTAACTCCGGAAATGCAATTATTTGATTAAGTTAGTGATCCTCTTTCACTGGTATCTTTGCTTCTGTAAAATCTGCCTCTCAAAAATATCGGTCAGGAATCCGTTTTCTGAATTGACGCGGTCTGAGGAATGTTGTTTCTGTTCACAAATGGCCCAGTCGGCTGGGACTTCAGAAAACACCGACTGCATCTTTGCTGACGTGTAAGACTTCCCCAACAGGTGTCCTGCATTTGAAACTAAGCAATCTGATGGTGAGATTTCAGTAATGATGGAGCTTTAGGGAATGCGGAGTACCCATTCATTGCCACTGCTCCAAGGTCCACTCTCTTCTGGAATGGTAGCACTTGATAGGATCCTATCTACGGGTCAAATAGAACTGTTTGACATTGAAACTGTGTACTTATGCTAAATTGAATTACTGGAGATAGAACTGTTTGATCACTTAAGCGTGTGTAAACAAATGACTGATGTTTAATTGGATAGTTACCCATACAGAGCTATACTTGAAAACATTAAACTGTGAGCAAACTAATGATCAATAGTAAATAGAATTATTCGTATTTGACAGAAATAAATGAAACCATTTTAATGTGTGGTAAGAATGAGCTTAGACACGTTTAAAAATGTTCTCTACAAAATGTCTTTAGAAATTATATATCTAATATATATGTATAAAAATAATCTGGCTTTAAATAACCCATTATGGTTCATATGTCATAACACCATACCAAACCAATCTATTCACGAATACACACTAATTTTTGCTGGTAATATCTGTTTGATACTATTTCACTGCAAATATCTGGCTGGTCAAGAGTGTAACGATCGACCCTTTTACTAATAAAAAGAGACAATAATAGAAACGACGGTCTTAAGTTTAACTATTTTATAAAGTTTATATTGTCTGATGAAATTTTAGATCTGCACTGTCCGCTCTGTTTTGCTCCGCTGTCATGTTATCTTTAACGAAGTCATTAGAGTAAAAAAAATTATTCATTTTGTTTCACGTGTATTTCATAGCAATAATTTAAATGATTTCCTACGGAATGGAAATATAAGAAGAGAATTTCCGTATGAGATGTTTCTTATCAATGTGCTTTTATGACTCGGATCTTGCCTCAGACTTGTTTAGTGTTCGCCAATGGTCCGGGAGAACTGGGTTCAGTCCCAGGTCGTGTCATACCAAAGACTTAAAATGGTACTTGATACCTCCTTGCTTAACACACCGTAATATAAGGTACGTATCAACGATGAAGTGGAGCAATCCAGGGAAAGAAGTAGTACCCTTCCCTACATCTTGGTGTAGTAGCTATTGAAAATGGAGCCTTCGACTACGGTCAATAATTCTTAAGTTAGTTCTCCCGTGAGAACTATTTTATATAATCTCTGTTCTAACTTCAATATTTTTGATATTTTTTCTTATTTTTATTTTTATCCTGTTTATTCTCATTCTATTTTTTTCTAATCCTGTTTGTTCTAATTCTATTTCCGTTTATTCTACTTATTCTTATTCGTATTCCTATTCTGTTTATATAAAATTTTACCCATATTCTTATTCCGTTTTTTCTTGATCTTACTCTTATTATGTTCATTCTTATTCTATTTTTTCTTTATCTGATTTTTATTCTTGGTCTGTTTATTCATATTCTTATTCTGTTCGTTCTTATTCGTATTCTGCTTATTTTTTTCTTACGGTCATCCTTTTCATTCTCATTTTTATTCTTATTCTGTTTATTCGTATATTAGGAATAAAGATTTGAATAATTGAATTAAAAAAACTTATTTAGATTTTATAGATCTTTATTTCTTTAAAATGGCTTAAATGTTTGTTGAAAAAGCAGAATTTACAAAGATTTTTTTGTATTGAAAGATTATATTAGTCCGAGCGTAATTATTACAAAAGAGAAAAAGTTCATGTACATTTTGCGTTGTCTTAATCTAATGGATATATTTTATTTATGTAAAAGATCGTTATGTGAGTATGTCTATTTGATAGAGAAGAAAAATATTTATGTGTTAAACATGTATAGAGCGGTAGGTAAAATTTTCATCAGCAGGGGATAGTTTGAATATTTTTACGAATACTTTTTGTAAACAAACATAGTCGTTTAATTCAAGATAATTTAGTGTCGTCAAAATTGTATGCATTCTCGAAGGAAAAGATATTAGAATTTCACTCAAAATAAATAAGCCGAACAGTTTTTGGAATAAGCTCCAGAATAAATCTGTAGAACCTACTAATGTAGGTATTTATTTTATTGCAATTCATAAAATTGAGGTAGACTCAAAATTAGATTTTTAAAAGTTGATGGTTTATCTATGCATCTAATTAGTTACGAAAATTACTTTAAAAATTTTTAGATTATTTGGGGTTTTTATCTTTCAAAGTTATCGCGGCAAGTCAAATATTATCGTCCGAAAATCTCAAAAAGTTTTAAAAACAGGACTCAAGCGCCGATTGGCCAATGAATTAAAAAATATAGCTAAAAAATTACAGCTTCTGAAGCCTATTTTTTGCACATAAACTAAATCTTTTTTCAGTTTGGAAATCAGTTAGAATCTCATGTATATTCTTTTTCTTTTTATTCTTAATCTGATTCTTATTTTTATTCTGTCAATTCTTATTCTATTCTTATTTTGCCTATTTTAAATCCTATTCTCATTCTTAGTCCTTTTATTCTTATTCCGTTTAGTCTTATTCATATTCTGTTGATTTTATTCTGTTCTATTTATTTTTATTCTAATTCAGTTTTTTTTCTTATTCTTAATCTGTTCATTCTCATTCTTATTGTTTTTCGTCCGTTGGGGTTTTTAGAATTGTAAGTCTGTCGTTTCGGTACGAGTTGTTTTTGTCTAATCTTTTGGCTAAAACTAGTAAAATATCAATTCCAATGAATGGAGTGCTATATTGAAGCAGGAATATGATAACCAGTTGGAATTTCACCTTTTCGCTGCCGGAAATGATAACCAATGATGTTGATTATCAAAAGAAAAATGATTATTTACTTGAAAACGTGTTCTGCCCAACATTATTATTGTGCTTCCGGTATTTGTCATAGCTTCCTGAAAAATAGATGACATTATTTTTGGAGCACGCGTTACGTAACAACAGAAGATTTCTCCCCGGGGTAAAGAGCAGGTGAGAGAGAGAAGAAGAAGGGACCCGGTAGAAGAGAGAATAGTCACGCCGTTCTTGGCGTTGGCCGGGGGGTGCATACGGCTCAGGGTTGAGAGTTAGAGAGAAGTCTGAAATTTACAAGAAACACTAAGTCGAAAATGAGTATGATCCCATAAGGTAACGGGGGGTCTTGCGGAGGTTCTCGGTTGAGGGATATATAGCAGATGATTAAATGCCCGAGATAAAGCAGAGAAATGTGAAGAAACAGGCTTGCTAAGTCAAAAGCGGGTATGATCGTCAGTTATATAAGCCGTGATAAGTAGATGTTTAAGTTTGACCTTTACCAGTCTCCCAAAAGAAGAAGAAGAAGAAGAAGAAGGAGAAGAAGAAGAAGGAGAAGAAGAAGCGATGATTAAAAGTTTTAAGTCGGCCCTGTGCCAGCCTTGTGAAAGCAGAACGAAGAAGAAAGGTTCTCTGAGATATCGTATCCTGGTATAAATTATAGCGGTTTCCGACTCTTTCCTCATGCAACTATTTTGTCATCTAATTTGATACCTTTCGTAATAAACCAAAAGTAGTGATTATATCTTTATGAATAAGTGTTGTCTTTTCTTCTGCTGGTATATAACAATGGGAGAAAGTGCTTCTTGTTTGAATGTATAGATTTACATACCCACCACAGCTTCGAGTATTATGCGAAAAAAGGTCATTTTAAAGAGATTTCTGGTAGTTTGAATAAAGAATTTCCTTTCTACTAGGTTGGTTACTTAACTAATCAAAGCTAAATAATCCTATCTGCTTAACAATTTTCTGATAACAAGAAGGGAAGAGAACAGATGGACTCATGCTTTTTCCAAGGGTATTAGTAAAACGCAGTCTCTTATCATTAAGGGTTTTCGGACTATTGTCGTCAACTTTATTGTTATTTCCACAACGTTTCGGCCGATATGTCCTCCGGTCTTCTTCAGGTGTTTGTCGAACTCTGGAACTTCCACGGAACTTCGAACTACGTCCTTTATTGAATCAACTGGGGTCACCTGTTCTAATTTCGTTAGCCATAACCGGGTACAAGTGTTAAGTATTCCTGTATTGTTACTCGCCTGCAGTCAGGATTCAAACCTGCAACCTCTCCCTAAGCTTCTAAGGAAACAATCATCTGGAGGTTGCAGGTTCAATCCTGACTGCAGACGAGTAACAATACAGGAATACTTAACACTTGTATCCGGTTATGGCTAACGAAATTAGAACAGGTGACCCCAGTGGATTGAATAAAGGACGTAGTTCGAAGTTCCGTGAAGGTTCCGTGAAGGTTGCCGAGTTCGACAAACACCTGAAAAAGACCGGAGGACATATCGGGCGAAACGTTGTGGAAATAACAATAAAGATGAAGGCAATAGTCCGAAAACCCTCAATGATGAAAATCATCAAGCTTCATCTCAGAAATTTAGACAACTAGCAAACAGTATCGTCCAGGATTTGAACTCAGGTCAACAATTCTATTTCTTACGACTATAACTGTAACGCTAAGTACGCTTCCTCTTCTTGTTGTAAAAACAAGAACCGAAACAAAAATGCTTATAAAGTTGATTAAAAAAGAAGCACGCCCCCCACGAAATCAACGGCACACAATATAGTTTATTCGTTTAAAGGCATATCAACTCTTGTGGGTAATTTAATGGCAAAGCTATCCTCATAGAAAAATAGTAATGATACTATTCAACCCATAATTGGGAGGGTGAGTAGGTTCGATACGTTTCTCATGGGTATTAATCAAAAAGTGTGACTGGAATTCGAACTCGCTTTTTGCGAGGCCACAGACTAGCACTTTAGCCATTACTCAGCGGAGACTCTCTCCACACAATATAGGGATCAAGACAAAAGTGTTTCCAAAAAGGAGGCGATATATATTGTTCAGAACTGACGCGATGCAACGCATCAGCATTTATAATACCCAAAGAAATGTTCAGTTTTTGTCGTCTAAGAAAAAAAATCCGGATAAACGCTCCCCACCAACAATTTTAGTTGGTTATCGTGTGAAGTTGATATTTCTGCAAGAAATGAAAGGCATGCCAAGTAAAATGATTTAACAATTAAAGCCTGGCTTTACCATAGATGAGAACCATCAAAGTGTACGAAAATAACAATATCACCATCGAGGCACGCTTGTGAATAATTAATTAAACCTAATTTCCTTCTTTCCCCTCTCTACCTATATATCTCTGTCTTTCTTTGTTCAAGCATGGCTTCTAACTCTTAATATCTTCAATTACCATCTATATTTCTTCCTCTTTTACACCACACACATACACACACACACACACACACATACACACACATTCATAGATACATGTACACACTTACTCAAAAGTCTCAACTGGCTACTTTTCTTTTCTTTCTGGGTAGGTTTTTGAATAATTGATTTATTTTTAGTTTTCATTTTTATTTGTTTGGCTTTTTTTCTTGGTCTCTCTCTCTCTCTCTCTCTCTCTTTCTCGCTGTCTCTCTCTCTCTCTCTCTCTCTCTCTCTCTCTCTCTCTCTCTCAGGTTCCTACACAATCCCTCGCGTTGTCAATCAATTTTATTAACTTTTCATCATGGCTGCACTCAATCTTTCAGTTTCTGTCTCTCTACTTATATATATATATATATATGTATATAAAAGTAAAGTTGGCGACCTTTGTCGAGGGCGACCAGAAGGCGCCCTTTTCAATAGCTACTACACCGAGGTGTAGGGGAGGGCGCTACTCCTTTCCCTGGATTGCTCCACTTTACCCTTGATACGTACCTTATATTGCTGAGTGTTAAGCAAGGAGGTAAAATTTTTAAAGTCTTTGGTATAACGTGACCTGGGATTGAATCCAGGTCTCCCAAACCGTTGGCAAACACTTTGACCACTTGGCCAATGTTTGTACACACACACACACACACACACACACACACATATATATATATATATATATATATATATATGTACAGATTTGTGTGTGTGTGTATATATATATATTTATGTATATATGTATGTGTGTGTGTGCGTATAAATTTACTAAACCCCTTTGCATGAGCAGGATAAGATGCAAGTTCAGTTTTTTGTCCGAGATTAACAGGTTTGAATTTAGAATTTTGCTTTTCCTTGACTGATTGCCATACTAACGTTAAAGAGTTCACCAAGCCCTACTATTTACCAGTAATTGGAGGGAGAAGAGAGACTTTACACCTTTTCCAAGTGTATTAGCGGTGTGTAAATAGCAAACAGCCTCGTCCATGATCTGAACACGGGTCACTGTGTCCATTTCCTATAACTGTTACATCATGAGCGCCTCCATTAATAGCTGTACATGGTGTAATGGTAACCGACATGGACACAGTGATCTGAGTTCAAATTATTTAATTTATATATATTATAGATCTGTGTTCAAATTGTTTCACTTATATCTAATACCATTGAGAAAAGTTTGAATCCATCTACTCTGCCACTAGCTATAGATGAATAGTTGGACAGACTATCATGACTCGAACTCACTTCGGGAAATGTATGAATCTGTCTGCTCGCTCTCCGATCAACAATGGGTAAATAGTAGGGTAGACTCTGAATATATATATATATATATATATATATATGCAAAGCTCTTCGAAAGATTTGAGCACTCTGGTAGCCGATAGGGTATAAAAATGTAAACATACGGCTGCTGCTGTTACTACATAATACCTTAAAAATTCCCTTAGCCAAACGTGGTACACTTGTTGGCCGAGCGGTCTGAGACTTAGTCAAACGTAAAGTTGGATGGGTTTCGATCCCGGCTTCGAACGTTCTACGTGTCTAGCCACACTGAAGATTTCTGAGAGAACGAAACAGTCTGTCTGTGGATGACAATATATACATATATATATATGTATGTATAAAGTAACTTTGGTAAAGTATATACATATATATATATATATATATATATATATATAACTTTGGTGAATATATATATATATAAGTAAAGTTGGCGAACATAGTCGAGGGTGACCCGAAAGCTCCCTTTTCGATAGCTACTACACCAAGGTGTAGGGGAGGGCGATACTTCTTTCCCATTTTTTGAGTCTTTGGTATGACTCGACCAGAGATATAACCCAGGTCTCTGGGGCCATTAGTGACCATATATATATATATATATATATATATATATATATATATAAAAAGCAACTTTGGTAAATACATATATATATATTAATATATATATATAAAGGACCTTTGGTAAAGCAACAGATTGAGAAGGGACTGACACAGTTTTCTCTTTTTATTTTATTAAGAAATAAATTCACACAATAGGGCCATAACATTCAACCATGTAGAGTGGGTTGCAAGCGACCGAGTACAAGGGAAGTCTTCTGGCCTCTAACTCATGGTAATTTTGCATTGTATTGTTTTTCTGATACGATCTGATTTAATTATTGATCGCTATTTTCCTTTAATAAGCTTGCCAAATTCGAAGTCGTTCCTACTGCCAACTCACTCCGTTGCTTTCTTCGTCCCAATCCAAACACAACTCCTGGACGAACTTCTCCTTAATATCACACAACACTTCAACAATTTGTAAAGGTTAAATCTTCTGAACTTTCGAAATTTGTTCCGTTAAGAAGAGTATTACGCCAAATATAGACTCGAAAACAATATTGCAACTACATTTGTTAGATGTTATGCTCTCTGACGCAAGCCCAATTTTTGTAATAGCTTTAAAAAATATAAACCGTAAATTGTGGCATACATTTTGGTCTGGCGTATAAATCGATCTAAAGGTTTTCAACTTAAAATTCTTGTTTTGCTATACAATCAACAGTATCAATTGACCCCAAACATATAGTAGGCTAAAACTTACCCCGTAAGCCTAAATGAATATAGGTTATGATAACATGTACCGGAAGCATATAAGGTCAAACTGCTTGCATCAAGACATTTACTTTTCTCTTTAAATTATCTTCACTTTAGTAGTGTACGTACATTTTCCCTAAAATGAGAATATATGAAGCATGCAAATCTTCACATTAGAGATTATATTAATAAAAGATCACAATCTATTGCGCTATCATAAAATTTCGCAGATAAACAGCATACTGTTGTTATCTGACAGGCCTTCAAGGTGCTATGACGTTCCGGTTTGTATTCAGAGCATCAGCTGTTGAAAACTTGATTTGTGTGACAGTTTTATTTTTCTGTATTAATCTCTGTGTTAATTTTTTGGAATATGTTCACCAAACTCTAGTTTAAATTGGAAATATTTGTGACACTCGGCTGAAGTTAATGTAATGTTGTTTATCTATTGTTAGCAGTATTGTTTCACTGGTTGATAACTCTGTGGTAAAAGTTTGAAATTGAAATCTGACGTATAAATCGACTCCTAGTTTTATAGGAATGTTATTTTTGCGCAAAAATTAACTTGTACGGCGCAATTTCGAGTATAATAAGAAGATAGTAAAAACAAAGACGCCCAAGGTGACATAAATAAATGAATAAATTCAACACTGTTTCCACTCAACCTTTAAGGTAATGGTCTTAATTTCATGGGGTTCCTAAACTATTGACTCACAAAATTAACACTATTTACACCATGACATTAATTACTGTTGAATACCTAAATCAGAAAGCATTGCATTTGGACTGATTTACCTGGTCAGATGATTCATATTTTCAGATCTAAGGTGAGTTGACCGATGCAGGTGTGGTTGTTGCACTTGTACAATCTTGTGTTTCATCAAAACCTACTGATAAAAAGAATCGGTAACAATCTGGACGACTAGATACAATTACCTTACTATGCAAGTTGCGTAACTGAGCACACGTATATCATTTAAATTTCAAACTTTATAAAAATCAACATTCAGTTAACATACTTTCTTTTTTTTTTTATCAAATTGGCTATATGTAATGATTATAGTGAGTAAAAGTTTTGAAGTATTTGTTGTATGAACCTTGCTCATCTTTTGGTTCGAGGTCATGTAAGAAGATCACCAAAAAAGAAAAAAAAAAAGATGCAACCAGTGTGCAGAGTATAAAGCAAACGAGAAGTGGTTCTTTAACCGTGTGGGGAGGTTATGTAAGAGTTCGCGATGACCACGAGTAAAACTGGATTCTGTTTTGACAGGGTTATGACATACACAGATCTTGTTTGCAGACTATTTGCATTCCCTATCTTTATATTCACCATCTTTACCGGAAGTGGTAGTTTGTTCCACTAAGATAACACGACCCTGCATAGTGCGTGACACACAATTGGTTCCAAGAAGACTTGGCTAATTTCCAAGTACTTCATTGGTTCCCAGTTTCGTCAGATTTCATACTTCATTTATCACCAATAAAATATCACTGGTAGAAATAAGTACACGGAATTCCATGATGTGCAGAGTGTTCTTCGCAAATTTTTTTTGGTTATTCACTCTATCTATGTTTACACCTATCTCAATCTTCATATATATTTATCGATCTATGTAGCAATCTATGCTCATGTCTGTCTGTTACTATTCATTTTGATCTGTGTTCATGTCTATCTCTGTTCATATCTATGGACACGGCGATACGAGTTCAATTCCTGGACAAGACTGATTGTATTTCACATAGCACTAATACCCTTGGGAAAGGTATGAATCCAATTATTCTCCCTCCAGCTATAGGTAAATAGTAGGGGAGACTAGGTTCTTCAGTCTTGGTAAGGCAACTAGTCTAGGAGAAGGAAAACTCTGAATTCAAACCTGCTAAACTCCGCATAAAAATTGACCTTGTGTCATATCCTGCCCGAGCGGAGGGGTTGGGTAAATAGGATCTCTGTTCATATCTATCTATCTATCTATCTATCCTCATATTTTTCACTGATCATATCAATCTATCAATGCTCATGTTTATTCAAGTTCATATCTATCTATCTATCTATCTATGCTCAGGTCGATCTCATTGTTCCAATCAATCTATATTGCCCACCCTATTCATTTATCAATGTGGAGACCATCAATAGAAACCCATTTAGAAGATTTGCACGGGGCATCCAGTCATGAGCTGCAAATTTCCCTTCCGAAAGAAAAGAAAAACAAAGAAGAGTTTAAGAGAAACAAAAAGCATTAAAAAAACCCAAAATGCTGCAAGACATAAAAGCAGGAAGAATCAATGACCCTTGCAGGATAACCTTTCTGTGTAGTGTAATCTCCTGGAGCGGGGAGGGTAATTATGAGGCGTCACCTAAGTGATCAAATGGAGTTTGTCCATGACCTTTAGCCTATAACCTCGATTTTGCGCGCACTTGACATGGCTCCCCGAACCGAACAACTCGATTTGCCAAATGCCGTGTTTCCCATCGATCCAGGAAGTCCCCTCCCGACATACACACCTCGATGAATCGAACGTCACAATGGCGGCTCGATTAATTGTCATTTGAAGCCGGATACACGCGATTTATTTGCATTGGTGAGCTTGCTTGAACGTGACGCTCGCTGACAATGATGGATGATTCCAGTGTCTTCATTGGCTGAAGTCAAGGGCGATTTTTCTGCCACAAGCTTTGGTTTATAATATATGAAAAATCAATTTTTTTTTTGTTCGTTATTTTTTCCCCTTTTACACTATGTGTCATGCTTTTGTTTTCTCTCATTCTATATCTCTTTCTTCCTCTCTCCTGTCATTCTCTTTCTCTCTTTTTGTCTCTTTCAT
This sequence comes from Sepioteuthis lessoniana, assembly GCA_963585895.1. Taxonomy (NCBI): domain Eukaryota; kingdom Metazoa; phylum Mollusca; class Cephalopoda; order Myopsida; family Loliginidae; genus Sepioteuthis; species Sepioteuthis lessoniana. Next base: position 75,645,882 of record OY757910.1, on the reverse strand, counting down.
TCTCACAGGCTTGTCTTTTTCCTTTTCTCAACTTTTGTCTCTTTCTTTTTCTCCTTTTGCCTCTTTCTTTCTCACAACCTTGTCCCTTTCTTTTTCTTCTTTTGTCTCTTTTTTCTCGCCCTTTGTCTCTTTTCTCTGTATTGTAAATTTCTTCTTTTACCTTTGTCTCCGTAATTCGCTGCACGTTTATATATATATATATATATATATATGATAAAATTATGAGAAAAGTTGCATAAATCAAACACTTAAAACCGGTTTAGAAGCGCGATATTTCGTTCTTTTATTTCATTTTTAAGACCTTCCTCAAATTTGAGTTTAAATATCGCGCCTTTAAACCGCTTTTAAGAGTTGGATTTATCCAAATTTCCGCATATTTCTATCATAATTTCAGATTAACCACAATCTATTATTTCAACATAGATAGAAATTAAAATATATACTGTCAAAGAATAAATATTCAGGATTTAAATATTAAACATATTATACAAGAGAATCGACAATGATTGCAGTGAATATTTTTCTAAACTTTTCAACACAATGGCAAATTTGCTCAAGAAGAACCAAGAATTCGGAAAGTCATCGAACAAAGTTGTTTGATTCAAATAAAATAAAGAGTATCTTCCATAATTAGAAAACAAAATCGTAAACATTTACATTAAGTTAAGAACTTTATCGACTCCATATTGATACTCAATAGTCATGAGACCGAATCAAGTCTTGGTTTTTAATTACTTTTAAACATCTTTGGTTTCTTTGTTTTAGTGTCATATCAACCTTCCTGTGTAATTTAATGACAAAACAATATTTTTAGAAGGACAGTTGTAACACTGTCTAACTCATAGCAGAGAGGATCAAAAGGTTCATACGGAAGTGAACGGAAAAACGTTACTTGAGTTCGAACTCGTTTACTAAGATGTCACAGTATATTAAATATTATATTACTGGGATTCCCCCAACAACCTTTTATACATCAATAACCAAACAACGTCACTGATTTTTTTTTCATTTTCCACATGATACAAACAGCATCCGTTCAGGTTTGGTTTGGTTTGGTGGGTTTTATGGCGTATCAACCTTCGTAGGTTATTTAACGCCAAATCTATTTTTATGTAAATAATCTGTTCTATTTAAAACAATTCAGTTTAGCCTAAGTACGCAGATTAATTGTCAAAAACATTTCTATCTCAAACTATTCAAGCAGTTATATGTAACAATTCAGTTTAGTATAAATACAGTTTCAATGTCGAAAAGCAGTTCTATTTCAAATAATTCAGTCAAGCATAAGCACGCAATTTAAATGGAAGTACGGTTTAATTGTCAAAAACATTTCTATTCCAAGCTATTCAGTTTACTCAAACAATTCAGTTTAGCATAAGAATACTGTTAGTTCTATTTAACCCATAGATAGGGCCCTATCAGGTGCTACCATGTCGGGCCAGAGTGGACCTGGGAGCGATGGCAATGAAGTGGTACTCTGCATTTCCCAAACCTCCTGCACTGCTGGAACCTCACCATCAGGTTGTTTAGTGTCATATCCAGGACACTCATTGCGGGGGGAGGTCTTACCCCTCTGCAGAGAAGCAGTCGTTGTATTCTACAGCCCCAGCCGACTAAGCAAGCATCCGTTCAGAAGCTCTTGACTGTACAGAGTTATTTTTATATGGCTATTACTCTGTGGCTCACTCTGAACTTTTCGAACTTTCCACCAAGTCAGATTTGATGAAAAAGTTTATTTAGCGAGCTTTGTTTAGTTGCGGCACAAGGGTGGATGTATGGGACATCCAATGAAACTCGAAATCACCATTTAATGGTGCGCTAATCTAAGTTGATAACCATTCATCATCATATCGCACCATTAGCACGGATCGCCCTGACCCTCTCACACCACCCCGTCCATCGCTTCCGGTAGGTCTTCAATGCTAAATCTTGTATCGGCAGAGAGCTATTGTATGTGGGTTCTAGTTGGTCGTCCTGCTTTTGCTCGTCCATGTGAAGTGGTCCACAGGAGTATGTCGCTTATGAGCTTCTCCAACAGTGTCCCGCATGTCTGATTCGTCTAACTTGGATAGTTTTCGTGATGGGTGGTGAGTGGCCGCACAGCAGCTGCTTTGTGGGCTGCTGCCTCCAGGATTTGTTCAATATTGCTTGCAGCATTCTTGTGTAGTTGCCGTCAAGCTTTTTTTTTCTCCATACTTTAGTTAGCGTCTATGTAGCGCATCCATACAGCAGTATTAACACGACCGCTGCTTGGAAAAAACTGCGTTTTATTTTATCGGTCAGGTCTGACTTCCATATGACCGATAGCGTAAACCATTACTTCACGTAAAACACCCAAAACTATAGTGTTGGTATTTGTTAGAGTCAAATCGTAGAGACAGATACATGTATCTGAGATAATGTTCGGACTGATTTTTAACTACATTTGTACTTAAAACGTTAAAATTGGTATAGCTTGGTTTCTTTGTTAAATGGCATATCAACCTTCATAGGTTATTCAATGAAAAAGCCATCCTTGTAAAAGAACAGCAGTGATACTACATAAATCATTACTAAAAGAATAAGCGGGTTCGTACCTTTCCTTCGGTTATCTATATAGTCTAAAAGTGGACGTGATACCGCAAGTGGAGTTCGACCTCGTTTACTTCGAGGCAGCAGTCCAGCACTTTAGCCTCTAAAATATTAGTATTGCAACTAGGATATTATTACTTGTTTAAAACAATTAAAAACCTTAAGATGTTGGCTCTTTAAACGTTGATACTGCAAATATTTATGAAGTGTTTAACAATTTTAAATAATTGATAGAGATTATAAAATATTAAAAAAAAAAAAAAGATAGAAAAAGCAAAAACCGATTTCGGTATTGAATACCTCAACAAGGATATACATCATTTAGTGTCGTTAGTTTCCTTGCGATAATATTATTGCCGATAATTTTCAAAAGATTCTCAATTTGAGTACGATCTAATTTTCATCATGTTTATTTGTTTCTTTGTATAGGTTTTATAGCATATCAACATTAGTAGGTTATTTAATGCCAAATCCATTTTATTACAAAAAACAGCTCTATTTCAAGCTATTCAGTTTAGTCAAACAGTTTTATATCAAACAATTCAGTTTAGTATAAGTGTAGTGTTTTGTTTACACACAGTCAAATATCAAAACAGTTCTGTTTCTAACAATTCAGTTAAGCGTAAGTACAGTTTCAATGTCAAAAAGAGTTCTATTGGGAACAATTCAGGTTAGCATACAAAAACAGTTCCATTTCAAACAATTCAGTTTAGCATAAGTACGGCCTAATGAGTATAGAGTGCGCCAATGATCCGGAAGACCTAGTTTCAATCTCAGGAAAAAATATACCAAAGATTCAAAAATGGTACTTGATGCCACCTTGCTTAGCATTCAGTACTATGAGGTGAGGATCAAGGGCAAAGTG
>OY757910.1:75499946-75637446 GCA_963585895.1 Sepioteuthis lessoniana | reverse complement strand
TGTCATTGCTTCTTCTTCAATAAACAGAGGATGTGCAAATAGCGTAACCGTTATGGTCACAAAAAATGGAATCGGTGATTCAAATAGGGAATTCAATTTCTAGTAAAAGTTATTTGCGTTTCACTTCGCGCTAATACTCTTGAACACATCTGTTTTCCCGTCAGCTATGGATAAATAGTTGGGCAGTCTCGGTTATTTAGTCATGTTAGACAACCAATCTAGAAGAAAGAAAACTTCGAATTCAAATCAGTTTAGAGATTAGCTTTGTGACACATTCTACCCGTGACGGATGAATTTGTTAAATACATACATCAGAACAGATTATTTTGTATAAACCTACATTCGAAATTCCACGCAAGCTTTCATTTGAAGTGGGTAAGAGCCCCAAATTGCCTGCATTCTTTGTTCGCTAATTTTTTTATGTAGGCATTAGAGAATACATCCAGGTTCTTCATTAACTGCCATAAACTGAAGCTGCCAAAGTTACAGACCTCTCTTTCTACGGCTAGAGCTATTTTAGGCATTTCTCATTTGATGGCTAAGATAATCTGGTCGAAGAGGCCCCGGCCCAAACGACACGAGAACTCAAGACCCTTGTTACATCGAACCACAGTCATTAATGTAAAATCGATAAAGCAAACGCTGGCCGGAAAGGGAAACAATTCTATGAGCTACAAAACCGGAAATTGAAGCGCACAGAGGAAAAGAAATTCGGGGATCGACAGAAAAAAGAAAACGACGAGTGGTAAGAGGAATAAACGACTTAAAGAGAAGTCGGACAAATTTATAAGAAAAGATATAAAGGAGAAAAGCAAGAAAAAAGGAAGACAGAAGACAAGAAAGAAGAAAATGAAAAAAGGAAATAGGGAGAAAAAAAAAGCAAAAGAGGAAACAAAAACAGAGTAAATAAAGAAAAGAAAAGAAGAGTTAAGTTTCTAAATAATTAAAAAATACGGTAAAATAAACAGTAGTAAATGTTCGGGGAGTTAGTTCAGTTTGACTTCTTAATTTTATGGCATTTCAACTTTCGTGGATTATTTAATGCCGAAGCCATCCTTGTAGAAGAGCAGTAGTGGTTCTATTTAACCTATAGTTGAGAAGGATACGGAGAGTCATACATTTCTCCAAGGGTATTAGTCGGAAAGTGAACGTAATAGCTTAATTAGAGTATACCACGGGGACTCCCCATTAGAGAAAAAGGAAAAAGAAAATAAAAAAAGTAAAAAAGAGGGTTAAAGAAAAGAGAGGAAGAGCAAAAATAAATAGAAAAGAAAAGAAGAAAGGCAAAAGAAAGTAGTGAAGTTGGTTGGTTGGCTGGTTGTTTGGTTGGTGTCAGGGTTTTATGACATATGAACCCTTGTAGGTTATTTAATGCTTAATACACCTTATATATATATATATATATATATATATATATATATATCAACCGTTGTAAATAAGTTTGTCGAAGTTTTGCATTAATTTCTACATAAATAAGAGCTTGTCCATTATAAATTAAATGGGATGTTGGTTGGTTGGTTGCTAGATGGAATTTTATGGCATATCAACCTTTCTAGGTTATCTAATTCTAAATCCGGTTTATATATATATGATTAAAAAATGAAGTCAAATTTTGTCTGTATAATTTAAGATCTTTTCAAGTTTTCTGATAAGTGTCTTAATTTCTGGTTGAAATTGGTAGATGAGTAATGGCAATGAAGAGGCAATCCATATTATCTAAGGATACAGGACTGATGATTCACCATCAAATGCAGTTTAGTGTCGTATCGAGTACACTCAATGGGGTTTTTATTTCTCTGAAGAGATGCAGTCAGTGTATTCTACAACCCCAGCCAACCGGAGTGGAAAGAAGCGAAAGAAGAGCTAAGTAAGGAACAAATTATTCCAATGATATTCTCATCTTTGTTTAGGCACACCGTTTTCTTTGGTATAATTTTCTTTTTTTCTTCTCCCGCCTGTCTCTGGATTATTTTTTGCTTCATTTAACTAGATCCATATTCTAATAACAACCTGAATGAGGTTCTAACTATGAGCAGCTGAGACGTTGCGATAAAAACAAAAATAATGGGTTTATTAAACGAAATACACACAGCAGCATAGGGAATTTGATTCAACTCCGAATTTTGGGCAAAAGGAGATAAAACAGAAAGAAAGACGTCGATGGAATAAAATACGAACCTAAATCAGGAAGTCAATTGAAGGGAGAAAGACGACGGAGGAAATGAAGTTGTTTTTAACAAACACTGCTTCAATGAACGCTTGACACTTTTGGCGAGAACGAAGTTTCAAATCTGTCAAATGGAAAGGCCGGTCGCAAAATGGCTGTCTTCAATAGTCTGCAGTGAACAAACGACATTTTGACTCCTCTGCTACAGAACTTCTTTAGAGAGAGTAGGATGAGGAAAAGAAACGGTGTTTTCGATTTTACAAAAGAAAGTTAAATAAAAGAAAAAGATATACAGTTCATTTTTCGTTAGCTTTTGATAATGACAGTGTCACATGAAAAATATGATTTGATTTGATTTCTATATTTAATGGCATATCAACCAATGTGTTTAATTTAATGCCAAAGTCATCCTTGTAGATGAACAGCAGAGATACTATCTGAACCACAGCTGGGAAGATAAACGGGTCCAATACCGTTCCCAGGTGTATTCGTCCGAAAGAGAACATAATAGCGAAACTAGAATTCGAACACGCTTACCACAAGGCCACTGTTCAACACTTTAACTGTCATTTCATTTTTATTACTGTCTATTCTTACTCACATCTCCATTTGTTAGGTTTTTTAATTCCTTTCTTTCTTTTTACTTTCTTTAAATCCTTTCTGAATTTTCTTTTTCGTTTTTGAGATTCTTTCTTTCTTTCTTTCTTTCTTTCTTTTTACATTCTTTCAAGCCTTTCTGAATTTTCTTTTTCTTTCTTGAGAGTTTTCAATTCTTTCTTTCTTTCTTTCTTCCTTTCTTTTTTTTTTTTTTTTTTCACATTCTGTCAAGCCTTTCCGAATTTTATTTTTCTTTCTTGCGCGATTTTCATTCTTTCATTTATTTCTTTCTTTTTACATTCTGTCAAGCATTTCTGAATTTTCTTTTTCTTTCTTAAGCGTTGTTCATTCTTCCTCCCATCTTTTCTTTCCCTCCTTCTTTCTTTCTATATTTTTTTTCTTTTTACATTCTTTTAAGCCTTTCTGATTTTTCTTTTCTTTCTTGAGCGTTTTTCATTCTTCTTTCCTTCCTTCCTTCCTTCCTTTCTTTCTTTCCATATTTTCTTTCTTTTTACATTCTTTTAAGACTTTCTGAATTTTCTTTTTCTTTCTTGGGTATTTTTCTTTATTTCTTTATTTCTTTATTCATTTATTTCTTCCTTTCTTTTTTTTTTTCACATTCATTCAAGACTTTCTGAATTTTCTTTTTCTTTCTTGAACATTGTTCATTCTTCCTTCCTTCCTTTCTTTCTTTCCATATTTTCTTTCTTTTTACATTCTTTCAAACCTTTCTGAATTTTCTTTGTCTTCCTTGAGCGTTTTTCTTACTTTCTTCCTTCTTTTCTTTTCTCCTTCTTTTTCTTTGTTTCTTTCTTTTCCACATCCCTAAATTATTCATTTGTTTCTTTTGTCCCTCTTAATCTTTCTTTCTATTGCTATTTCTATAAGGCTTATTTGTCTTGATTTTTAGAAGCCTATTCATTTTCAATATTGCATTTGTCTTCCTGGGGGTTTTGCCGTCCCCATTTTCATTTTGTTTCTTCTTTTTCGAAACTTTCTTCCCTTTCTCTTTTCTTTCTTTCATAAATTCCTTTTCCTTTTTTCTTTCACAACTTTTTCTTTTTTATCGATTGATTGATTTTATTGCTTGATTGATTTTAAAGGTAAGTAACTCGTCTGGGGTTATTTTATATTTAGAGTTTAGTAAAAGTTCGCTCACCAGATGGAGACACAGACTACTTTGACATTGTCACAGGTGTGCTGCAAGGGGACACATTAGCCCCATACCTGTTTATCATCTGCCTAGACTGCGTACTTCGAACGTCGATAGATTTAATGAAAGAAGATGGCTTTACTTTGGCAAAGGCGTGAACGATTACGGACACAGATTATGTTGATGATATAGAGCTTTTGGCAAATACACCTGCACAAGCCGAATCCCTGCTGCATAGTCTGGAACGGGTGGAAGGTGGCATAGGCCTCCATGTCAACGCAGACAAAACAGAGTTCATGTTCTTTAATCAAAGTGGAGACATCTCCACATTAAATCGATCTCTGAAACTAGTGGACAAGTTCACCTATCTCGGAAGCAGCGTCTCATCAACCGTAAATGACATCAACACGCGACTAGTGGAGCTATGGACAGCCATCGGCAGACTCTCGGTCATATGGAAGTTAGAACTATCCGATAAAATAAAGTGCAGTTTTTTTTCAAGCAGCGGTTGGGTCAATACTGCTGTATGGATGCACCACATAAACGTTGAAGAAACGTATGGAGAAAAAGCTTGGCTGTTATTGCACAAGAATGCTTCGAGTTGTATTGAACAAATCCTGGAGGCAGCATCCCACAAAACAGCAGCTGTACGGACACCTACCAAGCATCTCGAAAACCATCCAAACTAGGCGAGCAAGACATGTGGGACTCTGCAGGAGAAGTAAGGCGAGGTCATAAGCGATGTACTCCTGTTGCCCCCTTCACACGGACGAGCAAGGGTAAGTGACCTGCTGTAACCTATCAACAACAGCTCTGTACTGATACAGGGTGTAACATGGAAGACCTGCCGAAAGTGATGAACAATAGGGACGAGTGGCGGAAGAGGATCAGGGAAATCCGTGCCAGCGGCATGCCATGATAATGATGATAATGTAATAATCACGTACATCTATATCTACATTTTTCGAGGACATGTTTCATTTGAGGTTTTTTTTCCCTCATAGTTATAGGATATTAAGTATTCCGACCTGATGTAAATAATTTGCACCCAGTTGTATGTGGGGTGCCCGTGGCGTAATAACTAGAGTGATTGACTTCATCCTCGAAGTAAGCGAGTTCAAATCCCAGTTGCGCTATTACGTTCACTTTCGGGCTAATAAATCAGGAAAGGTAAGAAACCCCTTATCCTCCTTGCCATGCAGTAATTAGTATTCTTGTTGTTCTTCTACGTGTATGGCTTTGGAATGAATTAACCAACGAAGGTTGATATGCTATAAAACTAAGCAGTTGTAGGTTTTAAAGTATTCTTATCTAATACTACTAATATATATATATATATATATATATATATATATATATATATAAGTAAAGTTGGCGACCGTAGTCAAGGGTGACCCAAAGGCTCTCTTTTCGATAGCTACTACACCAAGGTATTGGAGAGGGCGCTACTCCTTTCCTTGGATTGCTCCACTTTACCCTTGATTCTTACCTTATAAAGCTGAGTGTTAAGCAAGGTAGCATGAAGTACGATCTTTAAGTCTTCGGTATGACTCGACCAGGGATTGAACCCAGGTCTCTCAGGCCATTGGCGAACACTCTAACCATTATGCCAATGTCCGGTATTCAAAGCTTATAACTTATGAAAAAATTATGATCTCAAGTAACTATATCAACTTAGTAACCATTTTTTTTTGCACACTTATATGATTTTAACCAACAAATACTAATCTTTTGTAAAGAGTTTTTCTTCAAGTTACTATTCTTAATAAAATTAATTTGCACATAGTTTTATTTTACCAAGTATTCTTATTTAATACAAATAATTTTCAAACAGATGTATTTGACCCATCGATGGGGGCCCTGACATATACAACCACTTCAGGTCAGAGTATATCTGGGGGTAATAACAACTAAGGGGTTATCCACACTCCCTAAAGTTCCAGAACCAGATGCAGTTTAGTGTCATACCAAGGGTACACACTTTTGTGGGTTGGGGAGGTAGTCTTATTCTTCTGGAGATGATATAGCTTTTCTCTTTTGAAGTTTAGTTACTCCTTCTTAAATACATTTTTATAAATGTTTTTTTTTTCATTCTCTATGTGATCAACAATGCATATTTTGCATGTGTTATTCAAAATTTGTTAGCATCATTATTTAATTTGAGTAATATCAATTATGACGGTAATGCCATAGACTGGATCAAACTTAATATATGAACAGATAGGAAAACCATTCGTTTGGAACTGTATAAATGAAGGAGATTTAATTATACAAACAAATAATTTATGAACGACGCTTTGATTATCACTGGAAATAAGAATATCTTAGGAAAATAAGAAAGAAATTTGGATCTCTTTGACCAAGAAAACAGAGAAAGTTTATAATGTAATGGGAAGAAAAATATCTTGTAAGGTCGATGTAGACATTTCAGTAGATTGTAGGGGAGTATCAAAAAAAAAGTGGATGAAAAATACAAACATTTATGACCTTGCTAAAAGCCGAAGAATTTGAAGAGAATAAAATTGATAATGCTTTGAGTACTGGGAAGAGTTATAAAGCTTAGGAAAAATAAAGACAGTGGTGTAATTGATATCCCTGTAGGAAATGAACAGAGCACTCCAAGTTCAATTTCTAGACGGGGATGTTCTCATTTCACTTTGGAAAATTATGCATCCATCTTATCTGCCTCCAGGGATGAGTAAATGATAAAACAGACTGGGATCTTTTGTCCGTTATACACCAAATGAACAGTTGTAACAATACACCGCACAAATAGACGCTAGTAACGCTAGGGTGTTCAAATAGAAGTTCGTGCTGGTGCAGTTCCCATAGATATCTGTGCTACTACATGGACGCCTCCACCATCACGTGTCTAACTTGTCCATGAGTATGGTAATACGTCTTAAGTGTCAGTCGTACTTCGTGATAACCTCACCGTGAGAAAAGTGAAAAACACAAAAAAATCCCGTCTTGGTTCGCTAATAAAAAAACTTTATTGGTCTCTACACATTGTCGGGGAGAGAGATAAAGAATGTGAAAACTGAGTCGACCATGTTAGCAAGACAAAGAGAAACAAAATATTGTCAGAAAGAGGGTACCCTTAGACATTGAATTATCTTTCTGGTTTTCTGCTATGGTTCTGACGTGCTTGTTCACTAGCTTCGTCTTCACGGTTGCGCGTCTGGTGTGATATCCCTTTTACAGAACCCACCCCAAAATGGGGGACGTAATTTTCATCTTTCTTTACATAGTCGTGACGTGTTCAGTTCTCATCTTTACCTCGTTTCGTCTCCCAGCCAACTGACTATCTGTTGTGACCCCGGAAAAGCTTGCTAATGAAAACGCAGACATGGATATTTGGTAAACAGATTATATTGCACAAAAAGATGGAGTTAATAAGTCTCGTACTATTCCGGATAACTCCGGTATTGTTCGGCTGGCAGCGAAATCTCTCAGTACTAATAAAGGTGACAAGAGTCCATTATGGTGAGATGGGTAAGGCTCCCACAACACTTTTAAACCCAAGTTGCCCTTTACTTCCACCTATGGTATCAGGAGGTTGAAACATATCTGTTTCCGGTGGTTCCCCACCATTCACTCATGACTAGCCGACCGACAACGAGTGCTCTGCCTTGACTCACTCAGGGGCCAACGGAACGTTCGTAGACAGTCTGCTTTTTACTTCTTTTTTTTCTCTCTTTCTCCTTCCTTTGAAATTAGCTTCTGGCTCTCTTTCCAACTTTGACCCTCCATAAGCCTCTCAACCACGTTACACTTTAACAGAAAATTATTGATTGAATGGTGGATTTTAATAGTATGTCAACATGTATAAGATATGGCAACCGGGCTAGGAAAAAGGAAAACTCTGAATTCAAAGAACGCTAAAAATTGACCTTGTGTCGCATTCTTTACATGGGAGAATGGCTGGATAAATATATATATAATCAAGACAATCCGAGAAATCAGAAGGTGCTTGCAATAATGAAACTTTCAAATAAAAAATAAAGAGAAATAATCATAGTAACTAGGAATTGATCAAAGGACTCTCCAAAGAAAAAGGAATACACTAAAAAATAAAAAATAAAAACTCCCTACGATATCTTTTAAATAGAAATACATACTGCAGCAGATATAAGAAAAACTACGATATATGGTCACTGACAGGACATCTTACAAAGAAACATAATCTAATATCCAAAATAAATTGATCAGTAGCAATTATGTCAAGAAGTACAAAACTATTGAGAGAGAAAGAGATGAGATTTTAAACTATATCACAAATGAATATTTTAAGTAGACCCGAAAGGAATATAAAAACAGGGACCGCAAAATAAGGAAAATGATACGTTGCAAATTATGCCAGCAAAGAACAAAATTTTGGCTTTGAAACTGACTGACCATTCCATCGAAACAAGAAGACCAAATCTGATTGTTAAGAGGAAGATAAAAACAAGACTAACATACAGAATACGTAATTATGCCAGGACGTTGTAGAATTAAAATACATCGTCCTCGATGTATGCAAATTCGAATTCCAGTGGTGCTATCACGTTCATTTTCGCGCTAATACTCTTGGGAATGGCACGAACCCCTTCCTTCTGTCATCTTTGCATTACTTAATATCACTACTGTTCTTCTATAAGGATGGTCTTGATATTAAATAACCCATGAAGATTGATATGCCATTAAATAAAGAAATCGAAATTGTGCAACGTGATGACTAGCCTAATGGATATAATTAAAGGTGTATTTGGAAGTGAACCAAAAATAATCTATCTGTTCATATCTATATATTCATTTGTTTCTATCCCTCTCACTCACACCTACTCCCTATCTGTCTGTCTGTCTGCCTGCCTGTCTCTCTCTCTCTCTATATATATATATAAGATATATTATCACCCACTGAAAGACTGTTTCGTTGTATCGCAACTGTTCGGTGTGGCTTGACACGCGAAATGCTTCATGCTGTGATCGAAACCCAGCTGATTTAAAGTCAACCAGATATCTTACCCCACAGCAATTGTCATTCTCGGCATAAGCGAAAAATGTTTGCGTATATATTTTTACATATACGCTATCGGCTACGTGAGTGCTCAATTTATTAGAAGAGCTTTGTATTTACCCGTATGTGAATTACCCACTCGAGCGCTCAACTCACAGGGCAAGAAACATATATATTGTCATAGACAGATAAAATGTTCCAGGATATCACAACTCTCCTGTACAAAAGTCGTTTAAAAAGTCCTAAGCCTCAGCAAGAAAGGACTTTAGCTAAACATTTTTGTTATGGCAACATGCTACCACTTCTTATCGAACTAGAAAAACTAATTCAGATTTTTCTAGTTTTATACACTACAAAAATGTTCAACTATGTTCTTTCTGAATGGGGCCTAGACCCCTTTTTCATGTCCCTCATAAGTTTGACAGAATCAAAGATCCGAGAAAATATTGAGACTGCTCAGATCATATCAGTGAATACCGAGGAAGATTCTAATGATCAGAGAAGACTGGCTATCACGCAGTCTCCAATGACACCTTCCAAGCATCTTGTTTAAACCTAGGGACAGATATAACATCACGAGACGATTAATCGTCTAAGGATGATCGTCAAAATAAAAAGAAGAGAGAGAGAGAGAGAGAGAGAGAGTGAGAGAGAAAAGGAAGGGAGACAACTTTTTATTCCATGTGTTATCCAAGTGAATCACCTCAGCTTTCGTTTTTAATTTATCACATTGTTTCGCTCCACATAATTTTCGGCCTTCTTCATGCACACTTTTCTACTTTAAAATTTCATTTGAAGTACGTCCAAAAGCATATACTGATCGAAGCATTTTGTTGAAAGAAAAGAAAAATTAAGACATCAGTTTGAATAATAAAATCATGCAACTATTCTGTCTGAGAATTTCGAAGAACAGTTCGATGGGTTTTGATAGAGCCATGCACGCAAACACAAAGAAAAAAAGATTGAAAACACTCTTACTGATATATCTAGATTTCAGTGAGATTCTTGCCATAAGAAAAATAAAAGGATGCTTTCTCTTTCTTCTTCTTTTTTTTTTTTTTTTTTGTTGTTGTTGTCATCATCGGTTGAAATGTCTACTGAGGTATTGAAAAAAAGCAGTGTTCGTGTCTCTTGGTCAGGCTGGGCCACTATCCATTCCGGCAGATAAACATGGGACAAACATGAGAAAAATCGATTTCTCTGCGAAGAGACAAAGGAAAAGATAAAAGATCGTCAAATAGAGACACTTGCAATCCCAAACAGACAGTTCTTCAGAAATACAAGTTTGTTGGTTGGCCACGTTCAATGCTGACACTCTTTCGGCGCCATTCTTTTCTTTTTCACTGATATCCACTTCCATTCAGATTATTCTATTTGCCTTTATTTTAGCCCGTTGCCTCAATTTCTTTTCGATATTCTCTCAGTCATTATTCAGTTATCTCTCCTTAAAAGGAATTCTACCAGAAAAATATTCAATGATGAGGAAAATTTCAGAGAGCCTCAAAAATAATAATGAATAATCAAAAAAGAAATAATAAACTAATAATAATAATAATTCAAATTCAAAAATAAAATGAACATATTAGAATATGTTCAATTTATTTCTGAATTTGAACTATTATTGAAAGTCATTATTTTGAAATAAACTTTTCGTTAAGGGAATAATTAGTTAATGCTCCCATCGTCATAAGACTATATATATATATATAAGACTATATGTAAAAAGAAATTTCTTTTGTTTCTGTTGGTCCAAAGAAAAAAAATTAAATGAATAGGTCTCAAAAGAGATTATTTTTTAAAATGATTTATTTTACTCCTACACGTGTTTCAAGCGTTCTTGTACTATCTTCAGGGAGTCTTTAATGTTTCCTGGCGGTGTCACTTTTGATTTATATAGTGGCGACTTTTTTGAAAGGTTTGTTGCTCCTTTTTAATTTCGTGATAGATTTCTGTTTCTGCAGGTGTTGGTTCTCTTTTTCTCTTCCTTCCTTCCTTTTTTCCCTTTCAAGAGAGTGTACTCTGTGTTTGTGTGGTTCTGTGAGTGTAATTCTTTCCCCACCACAGTGTATGTGAGTTCATATGCCATAAAGTTTACTGGTGTCTCCTTTGGGTCATTGTGTGGTCGTGTGTGTGTGGGCGTGTGTTGGAGATGTAATCTGCAGTGGTTGATGTCTCATAAAATTCAAGTGACTACTATCATGTTTTTTGTGTGTATATGTTACTGTTTTCAGTGTGTGTGTGTGTATAGTTTAGCTCTGTTTGATATTTACTGAATTTTAACTGACTATAACCTTCTTTCTGATTGTGTGTGTGTGTGTGTGTGTATGTGTTTGTCTGTATGTGTATAGTTTGGTTCTGTTTACAATTGTTCAGCTTCAACTGACTATAACATTCTTCTTTCTGGTTGTGTTTCTCTTTGAGTACGTATGTTTTAAATTCTGTTTCATGTAAGCTTGGTTTTTCTATGAAGTTTTTTCTTTGATTTGAAGGAATGTATAGTCGTTAGTTTGGTATATTGACATTGGCATATCAATTATCATCGACTAATTAGGGAAAGACAAATTTTTTATAGAGGTGATCAAGAAAGAAACCACAACATGTCGTTATAAAAATATAACTCTCTTTATTCTTCTTGGAATCAATGCTTCTGGAGGTGTGTGAGAGACAGATGGACGGAGGGAGACAAATACAGATTGCCATAACGACCTATAACTTCTACTTCTTTTGACCATTCCGCGCTGTGTTATCTTTAAGCCCTCCCTAAGCACTTCAACAAACTCTGGCCAAGGGTACTCAACAAGAGGCTCGCTGTTGGCCGCTCAGTGAAACTTGACGCTTGCGGGGCGCCCAGCCACTCAAGAAGAACATTTACATGCTTTTCATATCTCACGTGGGCATCTTCATATATCATTTCATAACAGCCTTACATTTTTTTTCCACCGCAAGACTGGTTCTGCTTAATTTCTCAGGTGCGTCCTGTTTAGGGAATCTCTGACTGCTCGGTTAAGACTCAATATGCAATAGACGTACACTCACACGAACACACAAAGTACACTCTCGTAAAAGGGGAAAAGGAGAAGAAGAAAGAAAGAGAGAACCAACGCCGGCAGAAACGAAAATCTATCATGGACTCGAAAAAGAACAAAATCCCTAGCAAAATGGTTGCCCCTGTATAAATTAAAGGTGACACCTCCAGGAAATATTTAAGCCTCCTTGAAGAAATTACAATAACCTATTTATTTAATATATATATATATATATATATAGGGAACTCCTGGATACAGGGGTTACTTAGTTCCCCCCCCCTCTATCTGGTCATTCTGCTAATATATTACATATATACATACCCCGTTTTTAGTTAAATTTCCGGTGTCCTCAACTTGAAAAGAGCCGGGGGAAAGGGGTCCTTCGTTGTTTTACTTAAGTTCCCCGACTACAATTACCAATGGTGTCTCTGCTTATGATATTGTACAAATTTTGCTGTACACGTAATTTGATTATATATATATATATATATATATATATATATATATATATATATATATATATATATATATATATATATATATATATATATATATATATATATATATATATATATATATATATATATATATAATTTATTGTTTTAATTGAAGCAGCAAATATATGGGTGGCGTAATGGATAAAGTGCCTGTTTGTAACATCGTAGTAAATGTTCAAATTCCAGTCGCATTTTTACGTTCACATTAAGACTAATACCCTTGGGAAAGGATTGAACTCCTTATCCCCTTATTTAAAGATTGAATAGTACCACAACTGTTCATCTTTAAGGATGACTTTGGTATTTGAATTGCCAATTTGACATAAAACAAATAAAGTAACCAACTATCTGAGTGAAAGCGAGTTTCTAGTCAGTCATGCACAAAGATTTCTCGGTTTCTTTACACTTTTTCTAGAACCGATGCGTTTTTTTCAAGTTAATATTTCGTATGTTTCGCATAGGTGTGAGTGTGTTTGCATGTTTATGTGTGGATGTGTTTATGAATATGTGGGTGTGTTTGTGTATGTGTGTTCTTGTGTGCTTAAGCAAATGCATATATGTGCAAAGGTGCAAATAAGGAGAGAAAATATATTTTGGCATTTGGTAAATTCCTTTATATAAAAAAAATCAAAACAAAACAACTGAAAACAAAAAAAAAAAAATGCCTTGCTAAATGACTTCAGTTTCACTTGTTTTTGCTTTTATTTTGTTGTTTTTTAGATTTGTTTTTTTTTTCTTCTTTTTTTTTTGTTTTTCTTCTCTTTTTTTTTTTGTTGTTGTTTCTTTCCATCCGTTCATCAAAGGAAAAGTCGGAAAGGAAAAATCAGCGGCAATAAACGACAAATCGATGTGGACTCCTTCAGATATTGAGCGCCATTTAGCTTGTTCAGCATTTTCTCAACAGAAACATTAATATGAAGATGAGTAGAGAAATTGGCAGAGGCCTTAAGAAAAAAGATGTTCAAGTGGATAGCAACAAGAAAAACTTTTGAAGGAGATTTTAAAAAAATGGAAGAATGAATGAAAGAACAAATGAAAAGCAGAAACGAAGAAATCATGGAAGAAAAAAAAAAATCAAATTAAAACGAAAATAAAAATGATAGACGTTGATGCGTGCATTTCACCTGCGTCAGTATTTGCAGGTATGAAATCATATTTTCGAGTGCTGGCATTTCAAAAGAGAAGCCCTTCATATTTAGAATTGTGGCGCAAAACAATCTTCTTATCTCCTATTTTCATCGTCCATTTGCTTTTTGTTTGAGATATTTACAATTGGACTTGGTGATTGGAGCTCGAACCCTGACAAAAAATCATCAATGTGAATTTATATTACAGACTGACCTTCTCTACTTGCGATATTGTTGCCGTCTTTCTAAACTTAATTTTATTTTTAACTAGACAAAGTTAAGTAAATATCTTAATAATCAAATAAAGAAGTTAAAGCGATTAAAAATAAGTCAAAAGAAAATGGGTTGAGACGAACTTTGGATATAAAAAGAATAAAGTATTAAATGAAAAAAAAAACAATAAAAAACAACCCCCCCCACAAATCCAATGAATTAGATAAAACCCAGGCCAGTTGGTTGAAATACACCGACTGCATCTCTGTAGAGGAGTAAGACCCCATCCAACAAGTGTCCTGTTATATGACATTAAACAATTTGATGATGAGGCTTCAGTGATGTTTGGGGAATCCAGAGTTCTCCTTCATTGCCATCGCTCCTGGGTGTACTCTGACCCTGAAGTGGAAGCACCTGAGAGAGTTCTTCTACCTATGGGTCAAATAGAATGTATTCGACATTAAACTAAGAATATATAAGGGACTGATGCAAAATTGGATTGTTAGAAATTGAACTGTTGGATCATTTAATTGTGCGTAAACCAAAGACTGAAGTTTGACAAAATTATTAATGATACATACACAACTTGGAACTATCTAACATTGTTGAGTTACATTTACAAATGATATATATCTCTAAGACATATGAATAAAGGTTATGTGGCATTAAATAACATATAATGGTTGATATGCCATAGAACAAAACAAAACCAAAACTAGAAAAATAAGCGAAAATAAAAGAAACATGTTTTCTACTCTATGCATTAAACTCTACGCAAATGGAATGTTTTTCTGGAGTCATTCCAAAGCTACATCTTTGCCCAGTTGGTTGGGGCTATAGAATACGCCAACTGTATCTCTATAGAAGGATAAGACATTCTCCAACGAGTGTCCTGGATATGACACTAAACAATCTGATGGTGAGGTTCCAGCAGTGCTGGAGCATTGAGGAATGCGGAGCACCCCTTTATTGCCATTGCTCCCAGGGCCATTCTGACCCGAAGTGGTAGCACCTGATAGGGCCCTATCTATGGGTTAAATGGAACTAATCTGCGTAATTATGCTAAACTAAATTATCTGAAATAGCAAAGTTTTTATATTTAAACTGCTAAGCTGAATTGTCTGAAAGAGAACTGTTTTTGACATTAAAACTATACTTCGTTAAATTGAATTGTTCGAAAGAACAGTTTTGACTGTGCGAGGACAAAAAACTATACTATACGAAATTGAAATATGTAAAATAGAACTTTTTGACTAAACTGGATAACTCGAAATAGAAATGTTTTTTGACAATTAAATTGTGTACTCACGTTAAACTTAATTGTTTTAAAGAGAACTGATTATTTGTATGAAATGGTTTTGGCATTAAATAACCCACAAAGACTGATATACGATAAATCACGAACAAACAACGAATTTAAAATCAATCTCTCCAAACGATAACTAACAAAAAATAGATTAGCACATTCGTATTTTTCAAAAAAAAAATTAAAAAAAAACACAACAAGCAAAAAAAGAAAAAAAAAAAACGGTTGGCGGTGAATGAGGTGGAAGTTAAATCAATAAAAAAACGTCATTTTGAATAATCCTATCCAACGGCAGAGGTAATTTGCTTAATTTTCAAGAGACGATAATTCGGTGCCTGCGCCAAATAATGAACAATATGGGTCAAATCTTATAATAAAAGCCTATTTTAAGTAATTTTTATCGTCGACCTCATTTTGGAAAATAAAAGAAAAATGAAGGCAAAAATTTAATTTATAAACCTAACTTATTGGTATATACTAAACTCACAATAAAGCATATATACTTTGTAACTCTCCACAAAAAAAGAAGAAAAACAAGGCGCCAAATCATGTGTAAATCATCTTGTAGCAGAGCATCTCAATAGGAACAAATTTATGAATCGTATTTAATGCAAATATGAACTAACATTATTTTAGAGTAGCACATTTCATCTATAGTGCAAATTTTGCTTAAAGTATATAGAAACGATAAAGAGTTAGAGACGGAATTATTTAAGATCACTCTAAGCTTTCAGTACAAACAGGCACAACTTGATTGAGTGTGAAATAAACATGACATTGTTTAGCAGTTACTGTTTTTTTTACCGTTTTAAATCCATGTTTGCTTTATTAGAGGACTCTTATCGATCTGATGGTCTCCATCGACCTCTGAGCCTGTGTGATCGATCACTTACACGCCTGTTAACGGAAAGATATTGATCTGCAGCTGTCGAAGTTCGCTGGCGACTGTTTCGTGGCACTTGCTCCGATACTTGGTTTTGTAAGAACGTGAAATGAGTCAGTTCCGTTGTGTTGGTCGATATAGAGTTTAGTCGCTACTGAATCTGAGAGCCAATCACCCACAGGGGAGATCGAACATGAAGTTCACACGTACGTGTACAGACAGACACTCATGATCTCAAGATGATACTAACAACGAGAACAGAGAGGAAAACAGTGATACAGATAGATAGATAGATAGATAGAAATAAACTTAGACAGACGGATAGAGAGATCACCATATTCATGCACCAACATATGCGTTTATATATACTCTCAGACAAATATACACACACACGGACACTTAAAACATCACTGTTTGGTTTGGTTTGTTGGTTTTTATGGCATATCAATCTTTGTTGGTTATTTAACGCCAAATCCATTTTTATTTAGATAACCTGTTCTATGTAAAACAATTCAGTTTAGCATAAGTACACAGTTTAATTGTCAAAAATATTTCTATCTCAAACTATTCAAGCAGTTATATGTAACAATTCACTTAAGTGTAAATACAGTTTTAATGTCGAAAACAGTTCTATTTCAAATAATTCAGTTAAACATAAGCACGCAGTTTAAATCTAAGTATGGTTTAATTGTCAAAAACATTTCTATTTCAAGCTATTCAGTTTACTCAATTCAGTTTAGCATAAGTATGCTATTAGTTCTATTCAACCCATAGATAGGACCCTTATCAGGTGCTACCAGTCCGGGCCAGAGTGGACCTAGGAGCGATGGCAATAAAGGGGTACTCTGCATTCCCCAAAGCTCTAGCACTGCTGGAACCTCACCATCAGATTGTTTAGTGTCATATACAGGACACTCATTGGGGGGGAGGTCTTACCCCTCTGCAGAGGTGCAGTCAGTGTATTGTACAGCCCCAGCTGACTGGGCAAATCATTGTTTGAATTCTTTGTTTAATGACATATAAACCTTCTTGGATTAACTAATTCTAAAGCTATCCTGATACTATTTAACACAAAACTGGGGAGATAAAGGATTTCCTTACTTTCCTAAGGGTATTTGTCCAAGAGTGAACGCAAGAGCACGGCTCCGTGACGAGAATCCTACACTTTAGCTGTTACGCCATTGAGACTCCTAGATAGAGAGATAGATAGATAGATAAACCTATACATGCATTTACACATGCATAAGTACAATCAAATTTATAGACACACGCACTGTCAGTGAATGAAGAGTAACATATTCATAGACAGACACGCAAACACACATGCACACTCTTGATTACATATAGATATTTATTACATCTAGTTTACTCACGTACAAGCTCGTCATAATGAAGAAGAAATTTAATTTAACAACCAAGTTCTTCAAGACATGCCTGTTAATGATCGTACTATGGGAAGCACTTTGTTGATATGAAGTGCAGTAATCTTAGTTTTGAGTCTGGCCGTTTTGATTGAGCACTCAGTGAGATTTTAACTCCATACATTTACGAAAGGGTTTTGTGACTGGTTTGCTTAACACGACACTTTATTAGGTCATCACATTTACACCAATTGCCCAGTCAGCTGGGGCTGTACAATAAATCCACTTCATCTCTGCAGAGGGATAAGTCCCCCTCCCAACGTCTGTCCGGCAGATGACACTAAACAATCGAATGGTGTGGTTCAAATAATGCTACAGCTTTGGGGAACACGAAGTCCTCTTTTAGTGCCATCACTCCCAGGTTCACTCTGGTCTCAAGTGGTTGCACTTGATAGGGTCCTATCTACGAGTCAAATTGAACCAAAATTCGTACTCATGCATAACTGAATTACTTGAAATAGAACTGTTTTGATATTTAAACTGCGTACTTATGCTGAACTTAATTGTTTGAAATAGAACTGTATTTGACATTGAAACTGTACTTGCGCTTAACTGAATTGTTTGAAATAGAAGTGCTTTGACATCTAACAGTGTATGGACAAAAATATACATATACTAAACTGAATTGTCTGAAATAGAACAGTTTGACTAGACTGAATAGCTTGAAATAGAAATGTTTTTTGACAATTAAACTGTGTACTTACGCTGAACTGAAGTGTTTGATATAGAACTGACTATTTATATTAAAATGGATTTGTGTCATATCCTACCCGAGCGGAGGGGTTGGTAAATAGTATATTAACATGGATTCGGAATTAAGTAACCTACAAAGTTTATATGCCATAAAATCCAAACAAACACATATACTCCAACGTGTGAGAATTCGGATGCATTCATATAATCATATTACTGATTACAGATTCAGTAACTTTTCAAAAACAATCTACTTTCACTTATCTACAACTTAACAAGAATTGTCCCCCACGACTGCCTAAAATAATTCTTTTGTTGTTTATACACCGTTCATAGCAATTTATCCAGTCAAGAAAAAGTGGAAAGTGCCCTAATTAGCAACTACAATAGCATTGCTGCTGCTCCCGAGGCTGATATAAAACAAACCTGCCACCTACTAACCTCTACTAGCATCTGTACAGAGGCAGTTCCTTACCTAGAAGATACTTTCGCTGGATTATATATATATATATATATATATATATATATATATCAACCTCTCCACATAAGCAAGATGTGACACAAAGTTAATTTCTTAGTTGAGTTTAGCACGTTTGAATTCAGTGTTCTTCTTCAACAAGACTGGTTTCCATACCATGGTTAAAGAGCCCAGACAACCACAAAGATGCTAGTAGCGGTTAGTGAGTGGGAGATTTGTTTTTTAGCCATAACAGAGAGAGAATAGTTTAATTCCCAAATGTGACGTGGTATGCCACCGAGAGAGGAAAAGGGAGGATCAATTCCCCTACCCTCTGTGTTTGAACTAACCAGCCCCAAGAACTGACCGCTAAAGCAGTCAGAATGCAGGTCAAACGCTACCAGTACTCGATGACCTGTGATCGGTTGGATAGAGAAGGGAATGTAGGTCATTGAGTCGCATGACCAGACGAAATAGAGAGGAGGAAGAAAGAGGCCAAATGATTGGCTCAAGCCTTTAGCGCCGAAATATAGTACCTTTTCGTCAGAGGAAATTTGGAAAAGAATCTTGACTTTTAGGAAAGAGGTCGACGTGAAGAGATGTACTGAACTATCGCCAAAACTCCGGGCTCGCTCGCTCGCAAAAAGAATCTTTAGTTTTGGACAGACCTTGGCAAGAAATGAACGCCAAGTTAGCCAAGCTCCGGGAAAGAGTAGAACAGAATCTTTGGACAAAAGATAGCAAAAGGCGCCTTCAGCCAGATTCTAGAGAAATGCCGCTCGCCCGTAAAAGAAAGGAACCTGAGAAGTAAACCCTTCCAAAAGATAAATACAACTTAAACTATTTTTCCTTCTACCCTTCCTAAATATTGGAAATTCACAAAAACTATTCAAGTTAGACGAACCAGACATGCAGGACACTGCTGGAGAAGCAGAGATGAACTCATAAGAGATGTACTCTTATGGATCCCCACACATGGCCGCGCAAAAGCAGGACGACCAGCTCGAACGTACATTCAGCAGCTATGTGAGGATACAGGATGTTGTCCTGAAGACCTACCTAGGGCGATGAACGATAGGGAGGAGTGGCGAGAGAGGGTCAGGGATATCCGTGCTACCAGCGCGATATGATGATGATGATGATGATGATATGTATGTATATATTCAGAAAAGGAAAGAAAGAAACTGAAAAGATTTGTTTCATAAATCGTAAATGAATGAGTGGACTTAGCTACTTTCTCAAGTAAAAAAAAAAAAGTAAAAAGAAAGGAAAGAAGAAAAAAAAAGAAAGAAAGAAAAAAGGAGAAAGAGGAAAAGAACTGTCGAGAGAGACATTTGTGTTTCACACTGCCTACTTGGCTTAACTAAGCCGAAAGTTTAAAAGGAAAGGAGAAAAGAGTAGAAGGAACTGTTTCTTAAATCTCATAATTATTTGTTTGGTCGTCGCTTATTAAAATTTTGTTACATTTTAAATGCCCCCCTTGTGTTAAAATCTATTGGTTGTGTTGTTTATCTATCAAGTTGTCTTCTTTTGCACATATCTGTTTCAGCTTCGTATCGCTTTCATTTATTCTCACTAAATGTCTTATTCGCCTTAAAAAATCACAAGGGAATTTACAGTGAAATATATTTTGTTTTAACCTAGAAGTCCATACTTTCCGTTATCCGAGGGGGTAACAAAACGAAAGACTTGTTGGGGCAGGTAAAAGTGAAATTGGAAACCCCCTCACCAGCGTCGAGATCAGTCTAGCCCCAAATTAGCCCCCGCATTATTTGCCAGTTACCTTATGCTCGAAACAGGAATCTTGACTAAGACTTATTTTTGCGGAGGATCAAGTGCCAGACTGCCCCGACGTCACATGTGCATAAAATAAACTCTCGTCCTGGGATAAATATTTATGCAAAGTCACACAAGGGTATTAGCGCTATCTGAAATGTAAACAGCCTTGTCCAGGTGTTGTCACCGTTTCCATTTCTTACTTCAATAACAATTTTACGACGTGTAACTCCAAGTATATATATAGTAAAAAAAAGTAAAGTTGGCGACCATAGTCGAGGGTAACCCGAAGGCTCCCTTTTCGATAGCTACTACACCAGTGTGTAGGGGAGGGCGCTACTCCTTCCCTGGATTGCTCTACTTTACCCTTGATCCGTACCTTATAATGCTGAGTGTTAAGCAAGGAGGCATCAAGTACCATTTTTTGAGTCTTTGGTATGACTCGACCTGGGATTGAACCCAGATCTCCCGGGCCATTGGCGAACACTCTAACCCCTAGGCCAATTAGTTATTAATAAAAAATGCCAATATTGTACAATATTCAATCGTATATTGCAATACAACATATCCCTCGACCATGATATTTACTGTGATTCCGGCCTACCATACTACACTCGCTTATTCACGCTTACAAATCATATCTTTATTATATTTTCTTAATAATGCAATGATAATCACCTACACATATAGAAATAGATAAAGATTTTTTCTCGCCTCTATTGGTGCAAAGTTCGCGACAACTGCATTCTCCTATCCGGTAAACAACCTCAAGTTTAACGTGCTGCGCATGTATCTTCACATATACTAAACACCATTGACACATCCACACACAATAATACGCAACTATAACCAACACACAACACACACATACAAGCACACGTAAAGATTTCTACACAATCCCAACGGTTTTTGACTGTATTTTCGATTTATTCATTTCCATTAGTTATCTGCCATATAATTGTTGTTTGCAAAACTTCATAAAACCTTAGGTCATAGACAAACTTTCATGGCAATAAATATATAAATCTAAATATTTATATATATATATATATATATATGTGTGTGTGTGTGTGCGTGTGTGTGTGTGTGTGTGTGTGTTTCAGTAAATAGGATAGATACTTCGTGTCTTTCTATTCAATCTTTAATCCATTCGAGTCTTCGTATGAACCGTCTATTTTTGGATGGAATGAATTTAGGAAGGCAATGTATGCTTACCAAGTACTTTCGACCCCAACTGGAGTCATCTTCAGAAGAACTAATAATGAGATCACAAACACAATGACGAGCCAATTACATTTATTTAAAGATTATGCAGAAAAAACAAATGGGGGAATTAGCGGAAAATGTGCTATAGACATTTTAGAATATGGCTGCTATATATATATATTTTTTTTTGCTTTTTGTCATTTAGAGGTGTTTTCAGAAAGAATTTTTCTGGGTTTAGAAGCGTGTGTAAATGTGTTTTGAGGTGTGGTGGGTCTAGTGTTGTCTTAAACATTTTAACAGAGTTGTAGTAGTCAGACCTATGCAGCAATTTTCCACCAAATAAAATGATGTAAATATATTCGTCAACTTTTGCAAAATTAGGGTAAATATTGTTGTTTTCCTTAGGTCAATCATCCCGGAATAATGTACTCATTAAAAATATGCAGAAGTAAATTAACATTTTGCCTTTCAAGATTAGACAGAAAATATATTTTTCTGGTCAACTTTTAATAGAATTTCAATAATGATTGACATTACTGGGCATGAAGTTTCTATAAGGTACAAAATTAGAAATGGTTTGTTGTTTGGTTGGGTTTTATGGCATATCAACTTTTGTAGTTAACGCAAAATCCATTTTTATACAAATAGTTCTATTTCAAACAATTCAGTTTAGTACACAGTTTAATAGTCAAAAATATTTCCATTTCAGGCTATTCCGTTTTGTCAAACAATTCTAATTTAAACAATTCAGTTTAGAATAAGTATAGATTTTCTCCACATGCAGTTAAATGTCAAAACAGTTCTACATTAAACGATTCAGTTTAGCGTATGTACAATTCCATTTCAAACAATTCAGTTTAGTATAAGAACGCAGTTTAAATGTAAGTACACAGTTTAATAGTCAAAAATATTTCTATTTTAAACTATTCAGTTTAGTCAAACTGTTCTAATTCAAACAGTTCAGTTTAGCATAAGTATGCAATTCAGTTCTATTTAACCCATAGATAGGGTCCTACCAGGTGCTACCTCTCCGGGTCAGAGTTGACCTGGGAGCAATGGCACTGAATCGGTGCTCCGCATTCTCCAAAGCTTCAGCATTACTGGAACTTCACCATCAGATTGTTTAATGTCATATATCCAGGACACTCGTTGGTGGGGGTCTTACTTCTCTTGCCGACTGGACAAATTAGAAACGTGGGATACTATCTAATACATGGTTTCCATAATGAAAAGATTTGGGGAATATCATGCATCTACTAGCAGCTTTTTGACCAAGCCAATTGTTTCGAATGTTAACATATAGGAAGAAAAGAAGTGTAGACTTGATAACTGTGTTTGGATATATATTTAAGAGCTTTGGTGGACTACAAAAGAAATTTAGTTTTTTTTATTTATCGCATTATTATCTGCTATGATTGATAATACTTAAAAACCTATCTCGTTTGAATTAATTATCATATGTTTAACAATGTCAAATAAATTCTCAACTTGAAGACTTTTAGTTGGTATAACAAGCACAACATCCTAATATTATAAGAACACACCGCTTAACATAAAAGCAAAATCATTTGTTGCAGTTGTCAGAAAATTCAACAATATTACCACCTAAATAAAAAATGGAGGTTATTGTTGAATTTCCTCCACAAGTAAAGACACTGTCTCTACTAGTAACTTAAATCTGTGTTAAATGTACGGCTTTGGTTTTTTTGTTTAAAAGCGTATCGACCTTCGTGGGTTATTTAATGCCAAAGCCACCCTTGTAGAAGAATAGTAGTGATACTATTCAACCTATAGCTAGGGGCATAAGGGAGTTCATACTTTTCCCTAGTTTGAAAGTGAATTTAATAGCGTGACAGGCTTGAACCCGCTTTCTTCAAGGTCGCTATTCAGCATTTTAGCCATGACACCATAAGGATTTCCCTTTTTTTTAAAATATACATAAGATAGTTGTTATCATGTTGCTCAATGAAATGATTCAGATGTGTTGATATGGTTAAGCTTTAAATTGGTGGAATAGCTAAGTAAAATTATATTTTTGCTGTTGCTAAACAACCTGTACCATTTAGAAGAGCGTTAAAACAACAATGAAGAAAATATCAAATCTGTAGAATAATCAAATTTATTGTGTCTCTTATTGTTGATGTATAAATTTATTGTGTCTCTTATTGTTGATGTACAAATTTATTGTGTCTCTTTTTGTTGATGTATAAATTTATTGTGTCTCTTATTGTTGATGTATAAATTTATTGTGTCTCTTATTGTTGATGTACAAATTTATTGTGTCTCTTATTGTTGATGTATAAATTTGATTGAATTAAAGATTTTTTGATTATTCACATACCAATAGTAAAAATGACATTACCAATTTTAATATCGGAATTATGTTGGTTTGGTTTGCTGTTTTCCTTTGTCCGTTTTCTTCATGCTTTCCATCAAAATTTCAAGAGTATTTTGATCTGTTACATATTTAGGAAACTTTTAGTCCCCTATTGTATTCATTTCTACATCTCTACAAAACTCTTGTACTGCAAAATCAGATTCAATTACAAGAGACAGATTGATTTTTGAATATAGGGAATTGATGATGCCACTTATAATAATTGTCTCTTGCTGCCTAACAACACTCCAGTAATTTCAATCAAGAAAATTTAATTTCCCTTCTAAATCATCAATATTATGGGATTTCTTCTGCTGTTAGAAGTCATCAGCAATACTTTGATTTAAGCACTTTAAAGGCATAATTCTCAATAATCTAGTAACTCGCAAGACATGATCAGCGAAGATAAATATGGGAACAGTTTGGTAGAATTCTAGCATTAACATGAATATGTTTTTTGAAGTCTAGCTGCAGTTGTAGCTCCTGTTTTTTCATTAAAAGCTGATGATTCTCTCCATATGTCCTTAGGTCGAAAATGTAGTTTTAAAACCAAACCTATTTTAAATTCTTGTAAGAATCTAAAAGATAGAAAGCAAAAATCTGCAATACGAAGTATTTTTCTAACTATTCTAGGAACAATAAAGAGAATGTTCTGAGATATTTTAGGAATATGATTTAATCTTTTTTTAATTCAACAGACGATTGAGGAAGAGTCATTGGAAAAATAAAGAGAATTTTTAATGTTTATCCATTTTTTTAAAATTAGAATAAGGAATAAAGAACATTTTTTACGAATAAAACAATTTTAAAAATTGTTATAACTTATAGAATTATTTCTAAGCAATAAAAAATTGATAAATTTATATGTAAATTTTTAAGTTCATTTTTAAAATGCGATTTTTAACATTTAAAAACTTCGTAAGAATTATCTATCGCAACTTTATCTTAAAATGTTGTGAATTACAAGGTCATTAAATTAGTTCAATCATTAAACTTTCAATTAAATTTACTTGCTTTTTAGTATAAAAATACTTATTCTACAAAGTTTAGAAGGAGATAATACATTTGATTGTAGGCGTCCATATATCAGATAATCTTTTATCTTTCGGAAAAGAACATACAAGGACCTTAGGTTTATTTTTATAATTTCCTTTGCAATGAGATAGAAAATATCCATAAAGCATTATTTTTGTGTATAAATTCATTCAATGTTTAAAAGAAAAAAATCGACAAATGATTTTAATTCAATGTAGAATAAACACTTTTTAAGGAACGGTTAGCGATGGAAAAGTCCAATAACTAGACAGGTCGAATTATTTTATTTATTTATTTACGCTAATGGTCCGGGAGACCTGGGTTCAATTTCAGGTCGAGCCATACCAAAGACTCAAAAATGGTACGTGATGCCTCCTTGCTTAACACTCAGCATTATAAGGTGCAGATCAAAGGGCATAAGTGAAGCAATCCAGGGAAAGGAGTAGCGCCCTCCCCTACTTCTTGTTGTAGTAGCTATTGAAAATGGAGCCTTCGGGTAACCCTCGACTAAAGGGAGACAACTTTACTTACTTTACTTTACTTCTGGTGTTTTTTTTTTTTTTTTTGATAATTGTTCCAGAAATTAGGGAATCATTCTACATTGAACTCGAACGCGAAAGTGGACCCACCTTATAAAATGTAAAATAATTTCTTTTTCGAAAAATAAAAAAAAAAATGCAGTGAGTTCAAATCACAAAGAAAAAATATTGGAACAATTTTTTTTTTCCTGGTGAACTGGAACGGGGGCACCTGGAGAATAAAACTAACAATTTGTTTTGTGGCTTCAATTCAGGCTGCTGAACGATTAAGAAAAAGATGCTGTTGATAGATAATTGATCACGGTGAGGGATCCTCACAGATGTTCTGAACAGCCGGGGTTTGAAATCTCACAAACACATAAAGGAGTCCCTGTGACATTATGGAAAAAGTACTGGACTGTAGACTCAAAGTAAAGTGTTTGAACTCCAGTCGTGCTATAAGGTTCACTTTCAGACTAATAACGTTGGGAAAGGTGTGAATCTCCGTATACTTCCTGCTACAGGTTAAATGATATCTAAAAGGTTAGCTTAGGCATTAAATTGCCCATGGAGGTTGATATACTATTGAATAAAGTAACCAAGCCAAACGTATAAAAAGATTACTCACTAATCAATGTAGGGTCTACGATAACAAATTTGATGCCTTCAACTCGGAGAGAAATTGATTTCTGTCTGAGATGTCATGGGTATATCATATAGGATTTGTCCCAAGGCGTGTATGAATTATTTTCACAAGTTATCTAATAAAATCGATATTTTCCTGCCTAATTAGTCCAGCATTTCTCGATAACAAAAACGATAAGAGTTTCCTTAATGAATCCTTGTGTTTTTTATAATCAAAATTTTTTAAAAAATTGCGCAGATTTACGATAGTCGATAATCTGAAATATCTTGATCAGTTTCAATTCAGATAATGAAAAGACAGGAAATAAACAAATATATAGATTATCATTTGATGATAGGTTGGTTTTAACGGCATCTCCACCTGAATAGGATTATTTTATGTTTAGATGTTTGGGAATCACTTTCACAGTATGCTTATATTTACATTTTTGAGATTGTTTGTTTAAAAAAATTCGTACAGAGTTAAATTTTATCAAGTTTTTTTTTTTTCAGTTTTATGGCATATCAATCTTATTACGTTATTCAATGCCAAATCCTTTTTTTATATACAAATAAACAGTTCAATTTCAAACAATTCAGTTCATAATAAGTACACAGTTTAATTGTCAAAATGTTTCTATTTCAAGTTTGTCAGTTCAGTCAAACAGTTCTAATTCAAACAATTCAGTTTAGTATTCGTATAGTTTTTGTTTATACACAGCTAAATGTCAAACAGTTCAATTTCAAGCAATTCGGTTTAGCATAAGTACACGGTTTAGTTCTATTTGACCCATTGATAGGACCCTAACAGGTGCTACCAATTAGGGCCAGAGCAGACCAGGAAGTGATGGCAATAAATGGGTACCTTGCATTCCCCAAAGCTCTGGCATTAATGGAACGACACAATCTGATTGTTTAGTGTCATCACTGCAGAAATGCAGTGGGTGTATTCTACAGCCCCAGCCGACTGGTTAAGATATATTCTATCAAGTATTTCTATCTGATACAAATAATATCCATACTGTTGTATGGTTTCAAGTATTCCTATCTAATACTAATAACTATATAGTTTCAAGCGATTATTTCTATTTCATGAAAATCATTTATTTTCACACAGTTATACAGTTTCACCTTTTCTTATCCAATTTTCAGGTAGTTCTATTCGACTCATAAATAAAACGCTCACAGTTTATTGTGGACCTAGGAATAATGGCAGAACAGAAACCTCACCATCATATATACGTTAGTGTAATACATAAGAGATCTCTTTTTGGGGAGAAGGAACCTTACCTCTCATCTGGGAATACAGTCAGCTTATTTACAGGTAGGAAATTACCAAGTTTTTTGCTTAGATGTAGTACAGGGCTGCATGAATGGGGTACCTAGTGAGAATCGAACTCACTTGTGAAGTTTTGCCAGTTTTGCTTGCTAATTATTTTACCACATGAGGTGCCCCCCACACTCGATAGGTAGGAATAATATAATTAACGTTATTATTCATAATAATTGTTAAAATTAAAAATATAATAAATATTTTATTGATATTAATATAACAAAATTGATATTAATATTACAAATTTTATTATGCTACTAATACTGATAGTAAAATTCTTGGTCATAAACGTAAATCTAGCTTACTAAATCGTAGGAGTACTGGCATGGTCGAAAATAACTCAACAAATTTTCGATCTAAAGGAAATTGGAAACTAATTCGGATTATCGGCGCTTTTAAAATGGCAATAATACTAAAACGTTTACTGAAGATTGAAGAATTTTTTTCCCTTTATATCAAGTGATGACAAGCAATTAATATTTACTCGTGTTCTGGTCACCGAGTGATGTTTTGTACGCTAGTCTCATATACAATCTGTAAGAGTCTTGAAATCGATCAACGGTAAAGACTCGATTATTTTGAAATTTATGTCAAACTTAGCTGCACTGAGTAAAAAAAAAAAATTCAGCTACTTTATGTGTAATCAGAGCGTTGGCCTCATTTGGGATTTATTTATGAAAATAAATCAAAATAAAATGAATATAGAACTCAAATTGTGATAAAAATGATGTTCTTCATTAATTTTATGCATATTCAATAGAAACCAAAATTAATTTTCTCCAATCATTATTTCCAGTAATAAAAAGTCGTCTATTGCTTTATGATATATTCAAGGGAAATAACTACGTTTCACATTAAGCAGTAAATTCTTTTAAGAGGTAGGGAAGAGTGAAAGGAAGAGAAGGAGAGTGAGAAAGCAATATCGTGAGCATGTTTATGTGTGACAATCTCATTAAATTCACAAATTTCCACATGCGTCTACTTCATGAAGAACACGATAAGAGTCAATTCCGAAGATATTGTTGTCTACTTACAAAGAATCTTCGCAGTTGTATATTTAGGAAGCTTTTAGCTTTATAAACCATTCTTTCTCTCTTTCTCTCTTTTTTTTTTCTCTCTCTCTCTTTCCCCTCTGTCTTTGTCTCTGTCTTTCTCTTATTGCCAATTTATAAAAAGGATGTTTCGCATTTCGTTTTTTACGGATGATATTTTTGTAGGGGTTCTAAATTAGAGGAGAAAATGCAAGACAAATCATAAAAATAGCCGTACCAAAGAAACCAAAAATTAAATAGAATAAATTAATAAATCAATAAAACAATGCGAAACATCCACTGGTAAGTTTGAAATGAGCTGGAATTTCGAATACTTAAAAATGACTGAAAATTTTTGCACAGTACTATATATATATATATATATATGTGTGTGTGTGTGTGTGTGTGGGTGTGTGTGGTTAACACTAGTCAGTCACTAATCAAGTTTCCAGTCATTCTCAACGAGAAACTTATGTAGGCTCTCTCTTACACTTAAACAAATTAGGCAGATGGATTTGCCAGTATCCCTTCGTCTCCCTGAAACGTATGAGTTTTATGCCCCTAGTATGTCTAGTACTTCTTCTAGTGATTGTTTCATTTTCTGGATTACTTTGCTCTCCTTGTCTCTCTCTCTCGTATTTCTTTCTCAGGGAGATCTACATCTGTCCTGCACTGAGTTGTAATCAGGGTCGTCTTCAAGCATTATTTGATCTTCACCAGAGTTTTCAAACTCATTCTGGCCAATGTGATCATGCATTATTTCGTCTTCTGACGTTTCCTTTTGTAAAGGTTGCTCTAAAAAATCATTAACGGAAGGAATCGTAGAGATTTCTTCCTAATTTTGCTTTTCATATTCGCTCTAGGGCCTTATTTGATCTGCATGGGCTAATATACTGTTCCCCTTTTCTCTATTTATTATAACTGTATGGTGGCCTTTTTGCATGATAAATTTTGTCCTTTCTGGGTTTAATTCTTTGTTCTTTTTGTTCCACACTTTTTTATTTGTGGAATACGACATCATTAACAGAGCTCTAATTTGCCTTCCTATTAAAGCTGACGGGCTTTCTAGAGTTCTGGCGTGTGGTATTGCATGATAGCTTAAAAGCAGCCTTGATAGAAAAACTTCTATTTTTTTCTTTTTCCTGAGAACATGCTTTCAGTCCCTTTTTTATGGTCTGCACCATTTTTTTCTGCTAATCCATTCAATTGAGGGTGATATAACGGTATCTTATACGGTTTACACCCTATTTTTCCATACATAACTCAAGATCTTAATCACAAAATTCTGGAGCTTTGTTTGATACCAGGGTTTTTGGCATGCCGTTTCTGGAAAATATGACACTTAGAATCTGCTTTATTGGAGAACTTTTCTTTTCTGGAACACGAATTACTTTAGGCCAGCCTGAAAAAGAGACTACTAGTGTTATTAAGAGTCCAACTTCAGTAATGTATACATGATCCATATAGACAAGACTTAATGGCTCCACTTCACAAGGCCATGAATGTAAAGTAGTCTGTGTAAAATTTCTTAATTCTTTACATTTTTTGCATTTTCTATACATTCTTCAACATCTCTTTAATATCACGGCCACCATGCTTCTTATCTAATCCTATTTTGTGAAGCCGCTACTCCACAATGTATGTCATCATGTACACTTTTTATCAACAATTTTATTTGTGTTTCTGGGGGAATTATCAGATCTCCATTACAAATCACTACATGTTCAACCGTTGACTTATGTCTTATTTCTTTGTAGGGTCTTGCCGCCCTGGAATGATTTCCCCATATATTTTTTCTTATTCTCGATGTTATCCTCCTTAGTACTTGATCATGTCTAGTTTCTGCAGACAACTATCAAAAGACAAAACATCTATCTCTACCCAATGTAAAAATGTATCTTTAAATTCTTTTTCTGGTTTATCTTTTGACTCCTTGTAAAATTGCAATCTTGATACTGCGTCTACGTATGGAATTGAATTTCCTTTGACATATTCTAAATCAAAGTCAAATGCCATTAATCTTATTGCCCATCTTAGTATTCCCGATGTCGTGAATTTGGGTAATTCTTTTCTTAGATTGAATATAAACTTTAATGTTTTATGATCTCTTCTCAAAAGAAAGTTTTTCCAATTAAAAATTGTCGTGCCCTAGTGGTTGTCCACACAATGACCAAGCTTCTTTCTCAATGTTTGAATAACTAAATTCAGTGTTCGTTAGTCTTCTTGATAAATACATTATCGAATGTCCTAGTGAAAGTTGAATGTTCTCTTGCATCAATGGTTAACGTAATGTTTTCGAATCAAAAATTTTCACTACTGGTTTCTTTGCCATAATTACTTTTAATCTATCAAAAGCTTTTTGTTGCTTCTTAGACCAGATTAATTCAACATTCTTTTTTCTTAAATTTGCAAACGGCTCGGTCAAGTCCGTATATTTTTGTACATATCACATGTAGAAATTCACCAATCCCCAAAAAGATTCAAGTTCTTTTTTATTTGTTGGTGTTGCTATTTTTAGGATTTTTTCTATCAAGGCATGGCCTGGTGATATCCTTTTTTATAAAAATGATACAACCAAAAAATGATAACTTACGATTATTGTTTACGTATTTTTTCCATTTATTGTCATTCCAGTGTTTCTTTATCTATTCAAGACCATGTCGGTTTTATCTTTTAATTCATTTTCATTAGTAGCTCCCATGCATATAATGACTAGATAACAAACCATATTTTTATATCTTCTAGAACCTACTCAATAGCCCTTTGAAATATGGTGCTTGCTGTTTTTATTCCATATGGCATCCTTCTCCATTTCAGCAACCCCATTGGCGTATTTATCGTCGTTACTTCTTTGAAGTTATTGTCTATTGGTATTTGGTGGTATGCTTTTTTAAAATCTGATTTTGAAAAAAAAGTTTTATTAAACGACCATCCTAATCGAGTCAAAATAGAAATTTCCATATGATGATAAAAGCGGCCAGTAAAACTCATTCTTAACTGCAGACACCAAGCGCAATCATTACCTCACTTTTTTTAATGAAATATTTTAGCAGACAAAGGTTAAAATATAAACTTGAAAATTTAGGTTTTCTTTTCATAAAATCTGGTTTTTAAGTTTTGGAAAATAATCTAGATGTCGTAAATTAAATAGACCTCCATTTTGTAAATTTAATTTACTTTAAAAACTGAATAAAACATTTTTAAACACTAGAATCCTGACGTAAATTTTGTTACACTTATATTTTGAAAATTCTCTGGTTTTATTCTGGCAGACTATGAATATATAATGAGAAAATTTAACAGGGGATTCAGTCTTAGTTGCTGTAGAAAATTAGCTCCAGATTACACAAATCGATTTGGCAGACACAATGATCATCTAGGGACTGTGCAAGCAAATTGAAACAAACTATGGGATGTTTTCTTTTATGTGGTTATTTTTGTTTAATGGCATATCAACTTTCGTGAGTTATTTAATGCCAAATCCACCCTTGAAGAAGGACAGTTGGGATACTATTCGACACATCGCTGCAGGGATAAAGGTGTTTATACCTCTCCAAAGAGTATGAGTGGGAAAATAAGCATAATTGAATAACTGAAGTTCGAAATCGCTTCAAGAATGCAGTCCGATAACTCTTTAGATTTTAAACTTCAGATTACTCATTCAATTCATGCCAGAAAGAAAAGAAAAAGAAAATAAAATCTATCAGTTACCAGATATGGATATATAGAATACCAGAGAGAAAAGGAAACAGTGTTTTTTTTATTTTTTTAAAAGCAGGTAAGATATCATAACTTTTTCAGAGAATGAACACTTTTTTATCGAATGGTGTGAGATGTAGTTGAATGTTTGATCCCTAAGTGTTTTGGGGAATAGATAAGAATTGGAAATCCAAGGAAGAATTTAAACATTTCAAACAACGGCAGCTTTAAAATCAGTAAGAATACAAAAGACATTGTTAAAGTTATGAATACTTTCATCCGTAAAAGACAGCAGATATTAAGTTGAAATTGCAGTAAAAATAATGAGCAATTAATAAAATAAAGAAAAATGATATAAAAATAACATAAAGATAATGAACGATCGTATTGAATCTTTTATACTCCAGACACAGAAAATTTTTAAGTCTTCATAATGACCAAGAAGATCATTCAATTTAAAACAATCAATACCTTATTGTGTTTTTTTTTCCAACGCAGTTCTTGATTTATTTGTTGCTGTTTTTTAAATACAGTCTAATCGTTTAGCGTAATAATCTTCGGAAAAGCAAGGCTCTTAATATAAATGTAATTTCTATCATAACCAGTTTTTCTAGACATTGCTTTTTAATAACAACACAAAAGGAAAGAGAGTCAAAAAGTACAAGACAACTAATCTAATTTAATCATAAATGTATGTCAATATCTAAATTAAAGGGAACGAGTTTTATATTATTCTCGCAATTGTTTGGTTTGGTTTGTTTAGTTTGGTTTTATGGCGTATTAACCAATGTAGGTTATTAATGCCAAATTCATTTTATACATAAAACAGTTCTATTTCAAACAATTCAGTTTAGCATAAGTACACAGTTTCAATGTCAAGAAACAGTTCAATTCAAACAATAAAGTTTAGCATACAAAAACAGTACTATTTTAAACAATTCAGTTTAACATATGAGCACAGTTTCAATGTCACAAACAATTCTATATCAAACAATTCAGTTTAGCATAAGTACACAGTTTAGTTCTACTTGACCCATAGACAGGACTCCATCAGGTGCAACCGCTCCTGGTTAAAGCGGACCTGGGAGCGACGGCAATAAAGGGGTACTCCGCATTCCTCAACCTTACCATCAGATTGTTTAGTGTCATATCCAGGACATTTGTTGTGAGAGTCTTACCCCTTTGCAGAGAAGCAGTCGGTGTATTCTATAGTCCCAGCTAACTGGGTGAAGTCACAGTTGTTCAGCATATATATATATATATATATATATATATATATAATCAAGTCACGGTGATAGTACAGAGTCCATTGACTCTCTACATCTGTCCCTATCGGCTCTCATTCCTGGATGGTCCTTTAGACTGTATCTGATGTCGACACAAAACTGATCGTTGTAAGACTTTGCTGGTCGGTCAACTATGGTGGTTTCATGTGTAGGAGTCGATAAGAATTTGTCGTTACTTCTTCAGTAGTGCCCAGGCTGTAGTATTCATCTTGGATGATTAGTGAGATGGGGAGCAAGTGACTGTACAGCTGTTGCTTTGTGAGAAGCTGCTTTCAGGATTTGTTTAAAAAATTCTGTAGGATTTTTGTATGGTTCTCATTGTGAAGTACCAAAAGTTAATTACAGCTCTACATAGAATGTTTGCTGTTCTCTTCATTTAAGGAAGTGGTTTCTCTGCGATGCCGGATGTGTATCATAAAAAGTAAATGTTTTCTTTGTTTGATTGATTGATTGATTGATCTTAACGGCATGAAAACTCATCAAGGATTATTCTATGTCAACAGGTTAGGGAATCGCGTTCCTTGTATGTTCATATTAACATTTTCGTGGAGTTGTTTCTAAAAAGTTTTTTTTTTTTAATTTTTCTTTCTTCTTTTCCTTTTTTTTTTTTTTTGGTTCATGGTTCTACCGAATACGAATTTTTTTGCCCACGGTTCTACCAAATACGGATCATTTTTTTGAACAACGTTCTACCGAATACAATTTTTTTTTTTTTTCACACGGTTTTATCGAATAGGAACAATTTTTTTTGTACACGGTTTCACCGAATACAATTTTTTTTTTTGCACACGGTTCAATTGAATACGAATGGTTTATGCACATGGTTCAATTGAATATGAATAATTTTTTTGTACCCGGTTCTATCGAATACAAATTTTTTTTGCACCCGGATCTACTGAATACGAATAATTTTTTTGCACACGGTTCTATCGAATACGAATTTTTTCGCACACGGTTCAATCGAATACGAATTTTTTTTGCACGCGGTTCAATCGAATACGATTTTTTTGTCGATATACGAATAATTTCTTTTGTACACGGTTCTATCGACAAAAAAATGCAGTGAGTATGTAATCACATGACGTAATTATAAGTCTTATCGGCTTGTTATGCTTGTCATCTCAGTTGTCACCTTTCAGGCCCAGCTAGAATACAATGAGCTTTTGAATATTAATTTTCAGAGTAGATAGTGACTCATCAGAGGGAAAAATAACAGAGAAATATCTTCTGACTTCTTCTGTTACATCCATTAGACTTCTGTCTTTCTTATAGATGTTTTGTTCTCTCGGTCGTTCGCCGACTTCTCACTGCCATCTCATTCTCGCAAGCCCAAAGTCGTTCTGTTATTTTCTTCGCGACTGGATGTTCTTCAGTAGGTTGAAAAACTAGACAGTATCATCTTTTTTGTACATTACATATTCACATATGTATTACCGACCGTACGTGTCGGGAATTAGTCGGGGTATGGATCGAAAGGGGCAATGTATCAGTTCAGCCATTCCGGACAGACTGATTTAGAGTTACAATGTAATGTCTATTTTCTTGTAATCCCACTTGAACTCCTCAAATAAAAGCCAAGCTTTTAACTAGACCCAATCTGCCAATCACACTGATTTGACATGAGTGGTTACAATCTTTCAAAATCATTTACACTATCTTTCAAAAACTTGATACAACTAATCAATTTTCAACCCTGCTAAGCTGAGTAAGTATGAATTTTATTTAGCCTTTATTGAGTTTGAACGTTCTTGAGTTGAGATGATAAAAAGGTTTACATTTGTCTTTCAATGTCATAAGTTAAAACTGTAATACAAAAAGACGAGAGAATAGCTCGATGATCGATGTCTCTTTTTATTTAGGTTGGTCTATTGGTTATTTTGTTTAATGGCATATGAACCCTTGTGGACTATTCAATACGATATCTTAGAGGGTTTTTTTTGTAAATATGATATCTATTTGTATTAAATATTGTATATATACTTATTTGTATTAATATATAATTTTCATTATTTTCACATGTATCAGTATATTGGCATAAAAAAATAATCAATTGTTTCTATCGACGCAGCTGACCTTCAGCCACCAACTTCTTGCTTCTCAATATTAGAAGGGTTAGGTTTTTCTTTTTTGCAATGAGAGGAATTTGAAGAACACAATCAAAGCTAAATCATATAGGTGCTAGAGCTTGACATGACCAGCCAATTGGTTAAATCGGCCCTCTCCAACCACCAGTATACGCCAAGTAAGGACCGAAGCGGAGTGTTATAGGTATGTGACCACTTATTATCCGGTTTACGGACGGTTCAACTACCAAGATGAACTCCCTTACTCCCAGTTATGGGTTTAATAGTACTATTACTATCTTTCTACCAAAATTGTTCTGGTATTAAATAACCCACGAAAGTTGATATGCAATTAAACAAAGAAACCGAAACTGTTCAGCTACTAGGATCACGTTTTCAAGCATTGCGAGTTGCCATTCAAAGCTCACTTCATAGGGGTCTTACCACCCTACAAACGACAGAGTCGTTCTATCAAGGAGGATCCAAATTACTACCACAAAACTACATCTCTCCATTCTCTCATATTCTCACCATTCAACTGTGATTCCCCTGAACTATTTTCAAGCCAAGTTTTTTGTTAGCATTTCGCTTTCAAGTGTTACCATTTTCAGCTAAAAGCAATTTGTATGCAAATGATTATGTTAATCTTTTTGATATCCTCAATAACGGGCCAGTAATTTTTAGTATTTTTTAAAATTTACATAGGGTAAGTTTTCAAACGAAAATAACATTTTCCTAATTATTTTCAATTACTCAGAATGGTGTTGTAAAAAAATAAGTAAAATATGCTTATTTTCCATTATTACTTTTGTATGAAGAAGACTGATAACACAAAACCTGCAGACAACAGTAAGTTCATAAAATCTGGTTTTTCCTACAAGCACATACTTACACAAACACATACAAACAAACAAACATAGACATAAACAAACACATACAAACTAACAAACATAGACACAAAAAACACTCATCTTGGTTTGGTTTGGCATCTTTGTTTAATGGTATATCAACTTTCGTAAGTTATTTAAAGCCAAAGACATTCTTGTAAAAGAAAAGAAGTTGTAATATTTAATACATAGCTGGGTGAATAGGAGGTTTCAGAACTTTTCCAATAGTATTAGGCCGTCGGTAAACGTAGTAACATGACTGGAGTTCGAACTCATTTACTTCGATGAGGAAGTCCTGCACGTTAGCCACTACACCAAAGGGAGTCCTTCAATCACAGTTATATTGTGATTTTAAATGTCTACATTCCAAGAGCCAAAATATAGTTATCTAAATACTGTATATTACATTGATGAAACGTAAACTTTCTATACTATACAAGCTAGTCTTATATATATATATATATATATATATATATATATACAAAGCTAGAGTTCATTTCCACTTCCAGCCATGCTCAAATTCAGATTTTTATATCTAACACCAATGAAGGACAGAGAAATGTCCGA
Source organism: Sepioteuthis lessoniana (assembly GCA_963585895.1). Taxonomy (NCBI): domain Eukaryota; kingdom Metazoa; phylum Mollusca; class Cephalopoda; order Myopsida; family Loliginidae; genus Sepioteuthis; species Sepioteuthis lessoniana. Next base: position 75,600,502 of record OY757910.1, on the reverse strand, counting down.
AAATTTTGTACGTTTAGACCTCATTATCTTTATGTCATGCTGCTTGCACGGATATCTCTCTCTCTCTCTCTCTCTCTCTCTCTCTCTCTCTCTCTCTCTCTCTCACACACACACACACACACACACACACACCATTCATTTCTATCGTCCATTACTTCTAGCAGGTCTTCAAGACTACATCCTGTGTCTGTACAGCGCTGTTCTACATAGGTTCTGGCTTGTTGTCCAACATTTGCTCGTCTGTGTGAATATGTCCGTAGGAGAACGTAACTTAGAGTTCGTCCTTAATTCTTCAGTACTCTCTGGCACATCTTGTTCGTATAGAATGGACGGTTTTAGAGATAGGAGGTAAGTGGGTGTACAACTGGTGTTTTGGGGGATTTTGGTTCCTGGATACATTCAATATAGCTATTCTTGTGCAACTGCCGTCTAGCTTTTTCTCTATACGCTTAGTTGTTCCCCACGCCTAAATGGCAATAAATAGAAGGTTGGCAAATTCGAAAATCGGAAAAATGAATCTTGGACTCCTGTGTTTCAAATGAAAAAAGCGATATGTTTAATAGATTTTTAGTCTTAAAAAAACTATTTTAAATGTATGCTTTAGATTTTATTTTGTCAATGAAAGTATAATGTTGGCTGAATATTATCAGTGATTTAAATGAAAAGACGAATCTGATAATTTGGAGTTAAGTTTTTCAGGTGAATTATTTAAACGTAAGTTAAAATGACTTTTTAACTTCCGTTTGATTCTGTACAGTATGCTTTTGAATACATAAGTTAAAGTAAAAATCGAATATCTTGGGGATTGCTTGAATGGGTATAGAGGCATGTGTGGGAGGGTAAAATGGAAAACTCTGGAATGCCACCTGTGTATGTTTATAAATCTATGAAAATCCAAAAAATGAACACTTAACCTCATTCCCCATACCTACATGGCAATAGATAGGGGGTTGGAAGACCCGAAAATGGAAAAATGACTCCTTGGCTTCTGTGTTTTGAGTTTTAAAAAAAGCGATACCTCCTTGCTTAACACTCAGCATTATAAGGTACGAATCATGAGTAAATGGTACAATCCAGAGAAAAGAGTAGAGCCCTCCCAAACATCTCAGTGTAGTAGCTATAGAAAAGGAAGCTTTCAGATCGCCTTCGACTACAGTCGGCCTACTTGTCTCTCTCTCTCTCTCTCTCTCTCTATATATATATATATATATATATATATATATATATATATATATATGAACTGATTATTAGTATCATCAACCTTTTTCCAAGTTCAAACGAATGTATTCTTTAACACAGGTCAGTAAAACATGTTGAGTCTAGGTATTCCCTCTTTTACTCTCTCTCTCTCTCTATATATATATATATATATATATATATATATATGTATATATATATATATATCCGCATAAAGTCAATTTTTAAGTGGAATTTAACAGGTTCCAATTTAGAGGGTTTTTTTGTCCAAGACAGGTTCCCATACCTAAGAAAAAGAGACAGCCTAACCGACTTATTACGATTACGAGGATCATTAAATAAGTTTCCAGACTTTTTTCGTATGGGCACTTTTATTGATAGTACACTCATAAAACTCAAGTTCCCTTCGAAGTAATCTCCCCCGGCTGCAATGCACTTGTTTTATCGTTCCAATGCCTTCTGGAAGGCCCCATGGAAGTCCTCTTGTGTGAGTGTGTCAATGACCTTCGTCACAGCCTCTTTCATCTCCTCAATTGTCTCATAACGACAGCTTCTGAGCTTAGGGAATAACCAAAAGTCACAAGGAGCAAGGTCTGTACTATAGCGAGGCTGAGGAACTGTCTTGATGCCCATCTTGGTCAAATACTCAGTGACAAGGATGGAGTTGTGGACTGGTGCATTGTCCTGGTGGAAATGCCACTGACTCGATTTGACGAGTGCTCGTCTCTTCCGAGGGAATCTCTTGCTGAACTCCCTTAAAATTTCAATATAGTAACCCTAACCCTAACCCTTTGGTCTCTCAACACTGGTGTATTGACTTCCTTACTCCTCCCACACCTCTCATCATCCCTCACAGACTCCCTGCCTTCCTTGAATCGTTTATGCCACTTAAAAACTGATGCTCAATTCATCCAAGATGGTCGAAAATCAGTCTGAAGCATTCCATACGTTTCTGTGGCATTTTTTCCAAGTTTAAAACAGAATTTTATTGCATATCGTTCTTCTAAAGTGTCAGATTGGATTTTTGAAATTCACCAGCTGTGACAATCAGACTTTAGTAGGGTGTATTCCAATTGCTGCTGTAGCTGTTGATTTGAACCTGAAATCATAAAAATTGGTCAGTTATCTCATAAGTTATATAGCAATAACATACAGAATGTTCAAGAGTCTACGACAATTTTAAAAGCTTGTACAGAAAAGTCTGGAAACTTATTGAAGACACCACATAGCTGGACGAACAACAATTGGATTTCTACCTTTCCCAAAGTCAACAGAAATAGAAACAGCCTCATCCAAGATTTGAAATTTTGTCACCGTTACCCACGACGATAACCATTAAACTTCGAACATCTCCATCGACAATTAAATATATATCTTAAGGAGGTGCCCGTGGTGTAATGGTTATCGTCGTTGGAAATGAACACGGCGACACGAGTTCAAATCCTTTCACAGAGCATTAATACCCTTGGGAAAGGTATGAATCCAATTATTCTCCTTCCAGCTAAGGGTAAATAGTAGGGCAGACTGATTTCTTTAGCCTTGGTAAGGAAACTAGTCTAGGAGAAGGAAAACTCTGAATTCAAACCTGTTGAACTCCGCTTAAAAATTGACCTTGTGTCATATCCTGCCCGAGCGGAGGGGTTGGTAAATAAGATTAAATATATATCTCGACGTTACATAAATTAAGTTTTAAATAAGAATTCAAACAAAGCTGACAACTGTTGGAAATCACGATATTCACAACAAACGTGTTGCCTTCCCTGAAAAAGATCCAGAAGGTTTTTTGGTTCGTGGGTCGGGTTTTATGGCATATCAACCCTTGTAGGTCATTTACTACCAAATCTTCCTTATATATATATATATATATATATATATATATATATATATATATATATATATATATATATGATTTGTAATCAAATAGTTTCAACCCAACATTACTTTTAAACGAGCTTGAGCTCCACTGTTTGATCTCTTTAAATAGTTTCAAGGATTACTACCTAACACTAATAGTTTTTTGCTCACTGTTAAATGGAGCTAAAGACTTACGATGTAATCCAAATGATTTAATGGAACATCAATCATTTGTTTGCATACAATCAATGGTTTCAAGTTTAGAAAAAGATAAAATATTTTTATTAGACCCATTGATGAGACCGTAACCAGTTCTTCCACTCCGGGTCATAGTGGACCTTGGAGTAATGGCAATGAAGAGATTTTCCACATTCCCCAAACCTTCAGATCTGGAGCCTCACTATCAGACACAGTTTATTGTCATATCTAGGACACTCTTTGGGGAGGGGTCTTACCCCTCTGCAGAGATGGAGAGGAGTAATTATTATTACAGACGAATAGAAATAACTCTACAAAAAATATAGTGCCACAAAATGTACAAGAGAAAATGAATAAACAATAAATTCATACATGATTAAAATAATATTGAAAAGACGTATAATTACGAAGGCGAATTTAAAATGTTCATATATTTTATCCGAGCAGAAAATTTTCAAGAAACCTTCTCATCACCATCTTCATTATTAAGGTCAGCCGAAAACAAGTTATCCCTTTAATCTTGACATCTGTCTCTATTGGACATTGGTCTTAATAGGTCCACTTGATGGCATCGAGGGTTCACACTGAGCTGGTTTATGTAGGTTTTTGCAAGTCGGATAACATTGGTGTGTCCGTCTGTAGGAGTCTATTGGAGAATGTCGCTTTACTTTCTGCAACAGGGCTCAGCTTGTCCAAATAATCTCTCTTGGATGATTTGTAATATGGGCGGTAAGTGATCATGCAGCTCCTGTTTTACACGGTATCTGCTTCCAAGATATCTACGTAACATTGTGCAGTTCCAGTGAATAGCCCTAAAGATGGAAAAAAATGGTTTTCTACGGATGCAACTTGAAGAAAGTTGCTGATAACTCTTAGAGGATGGTAAATATAGTAGCTTTGATTATAAAGTATAGCAGATATACAAAATGTCTGCCAATGGTAGATTGCCCTCATTGCTTTTTCAGAAAGAATCAAAGTCTGAAATGCATCAAACAGAAGTTGTCATTTGTACAGTTTAATTTAGTATATTTGATTTTTGATTTTTGGATCGGCAATGCTAATAAACTAAAAAAAAAATGGTATTTTACAATAATACATTTCTTATTTAGAAAGATCGAGAAATGATAGGTTTTTTATGGTTTTTTTTATTGAGTTCGAAGGCAAATATGTTTATCAATAAGTAACACGAGAAAATGCGTAAAAATGCTCTACTTTCTTTGTTGACAGAAAGATATCCCTCAATCATAACAGTATTGAGAAGATCAATCAAGCGAGGCCTTTTCCAATACTCAGCGTTACAAAAGAAAGTAAACAGATAAGAACACACCGAGATAGATAGATAGATATGAACAGAGTGAAATGAATAGACAAAATAATATATATGAATCTACTGAAATAGATAGATAGATAGATAGATAGTGAAATAAATAGACAAAATAAAATATATGAATCTACTGAAATAAATAGATAGATAGATATGAACAGAGTGAAATAAATTGACAAAATAATATATATGAATCTACTGAAATAGGTAGATAAATAGATACGAATAGAGTGAAATAGATATACAAATAAATATATATGAATTTACTGAAATATGATAAATATGAACTGAGAAAAATAAATGAGTTGGCAACCGTAGTTGATGGTGACCCGAAGGCTCCCTTCTCGATTGCTATAACAAACACCAAAGTGTAAGTGAGGGCGCTATCCTTTTTCCAGGAATGACCCACTGTTACTCCTGATCCATATCTTATAATGCTGAGTGCTAAGCAAGGAGGCATCAAGTACAATTTTTTAGTGCTTAGTATGAATTGACCTGGGACTGAAACCAGGTCTCCCGGGCCATTGGTTTACACTGTAACCATTATGGCAATGTCTGGTCATGAAATTAATAGACAGATAAATATATATGAATCTGCTGAAATAGATAGATAGATAGATATGAATAAAGTGAAATAAATAGATGGATAAATATATATATGAATCTACTGAAATAAATAGATAGATCGATATAAATCAACTGAAAAAGATAGATAGATAGATAGATTAGAAACGCAGTAACCTTGAGCCTCACCCTACCTGCACCCATCCGCTTATTGCCAGCTAAAAAGATGTACGCCAACGCAGTTTCGAGCACAAATAAGCGTAGCGTTAAATAAAGAATGAAGTGTGCGTCAGATAAAAACGGCGCACGACGACGACGATGACGACGTACGAGATTAATGATCGGAATATTCACGCGAGTTTCGTTCAGTAATTTATTTATTTATTTTCGTCAGTTATCACGCGAGAATCCGCGAGAATCGATTGGGCGGTGTTGGCAGGCAGTGACACGCAAGCGGAGACGGTAAAGGAAACGAACAATGGAGAAAGAATCAGTGCTGAGGATGAGGCAAATAATGGAAGGAAATTGGAAGTGAAGAAAATGAAGTTGAAAAAGACAAAAGCTTGAAAGAAAAGGAAAGAGAAGGGAGGATAGAAAAAAAATCAGATGATCTTCGTGGAAAAAGAAAGAAAGAAAGAAAGAAAGTGAACGAATAAAAATAAATGAATATTACAATACTAGAAGCTTCTGAGAATGAACGAAAGGAAGAAAGAAAATCAAGAGAATAAAGTAATTTTAAAATGATCCACTAATAAAGAACGAAAAATCGAGAAAAACAAAGAAAGAAGAAAAGAAAAAAGAATGGTGAAAAAAAGGTGAAAAAGTAGGAAAATTTATAAAGTTAATGGGATATAACCTAAAAAGAAAGAATGACAAGAGAGAGAGAGACAGAGAGAGACAGAGACAGACACAGAGAGAGTTGTCTCGAGTTTGAGATAGCCGACGATTTCTTAGTGGTGGGTGTTCGAGTCCAGACAAAAGCCTGATTTTCAAAGCAGAGGTTGCAAACTTGAAATATTGTCACTATACAATCCTCTTTAGATTTTGAACGAACTATGGTAAACTTAGTTCATATGGCGAAAAAAAAAGAATAGAAAGACTAAAAAGAAGGGGAAAAAGACAAATGGAAAAACTTGAAATGAAAGGTAAAATGAAAATGGTATGAAGAGTAGGAAAAATAAGAGTAAATAGACAGGAAAGGAACATGAACAAAACAAATGAAAAAAAAAAAAAAAAAAAAAGAAAAGAAAATCTAGGAATGAAAGAGGGAAAAAAACGTTAATACTTAAATAGTTAAAAAAATGGTTAAATTATTATTATTATCATTATTATTATTATTATTATTATTATTATTTACTCATTACAGTTTTTCACATCAGCGTTATCTGATGGTCTTTCACTGGAATTTGAGGGACAGCAAGTCTCCTCAAGTCTCCAGAACTCTTCACAGTATTCTGGCCGTTCTCAATAATGCAGTAGTTTGGATGGTCTCCACTTGTCCGCCAACTTCCAAGTCTTCCAGTCCCTTTAGTAATTATTATTATTATTATTATTATTATTATTATTTTGAGAGTGCGTTAGCTTATGGTCTTCGAACATAAGTTTGAGAGACAGCAAATATCGTCAAGTCTCCAGGACTCTTCTCAGTATTCTGTCCGATCTTAATAATGCAGTCACTTGGATGCTCTTCACTCGTCCACTTCTTTCCAAGTCCTCCAGTCCCATTATCAATCCTTTCGTGACGGTACCAAACGCACCAATTATTATTATTATTATTATTATTATTATTATTATTATTATTATTAATATGTTGACTTCTTTGTGTATTCTTCACCAGATTCTTGATGTACGTTTTTAGGGGGTGGGGTGGGGGCTTTTTTGTGTTTTCAATTTTTTTTTTCGCAATTTCTTCTCAGTATTCTTACCTGTCTTTTAATCTTCTAATTATTTTCAACCTCCTCCTCCTCTTCCATCTTCTTCTTCTTCTTCTTCTTCTTCTTCTTCTTCTTCTTCTTCTTCTTCTAGCCCACTCGTAGTGAGAAAACATTTCTTTACTCCACGGAATGATTTATTTTCGTAATAGCCAAATTCAAATAAATAAATATATGAAAACAAGTTATAATGCAATTTGGTGCTTCAATGAAAAAAAAAAAAAAAAAATAGGCATTTCTACTTCGAAAAAAAAGAAGGAAATAAAGATCAGCGACACACACACATATACACACACACGCGCGTGCGTGCGTGCGTTCGTTCACAAGCAGACACATCAGCAATAACAGATTTTTGTCAGTACATGTATACACATACATATATACATACACTTTTATCCATATACATATACACTGAATGACAAGAACACATTCGATTCAAATAGAACTTGAAATGTGCAAAAACAGAAACAAAAAAAAAAGAAGAGAAAAAAAAGTACATAAAGGACAAAACAAAAAAGTAAACAAATTCATTAAATTCTAAAACAATTTCAACACTCCAGATCGTTTTCCTGATACTTTTAGAAAGACAAGGTTTTTTTTTTTTGGTTTTTTCCACATCAATTTTATTGAGCAGCAGATTTTTACTTTTTTTGTGTTACTATCTTCGGCAGTCGTTCAGTCAACTTCATTATTCCATCCTCCCAGAATTCTCAGTATTGCTTTTTAGGGAACCGTTTTCTTTTTTTTTTTTTTTTTTTTCATTCAGAGAATGAAAGAGTAGAATGACTATATTTAGGGAATACGGCCAATGAGCAACAACAAACCAGCAAGTAAAAGTAACTAAAGTAGGCAACCTTAGTCGCGGGTGACCGAAGGCTACCTTATCAATAGCTACTACACCGAGGTGTAGGGGTGGGCGGTATTCCATTCCCTGGATTGCTCCACTTTATTCTTGATCCTTACCTTGTAATGCTGAGTGCTAAGCAAGGCAGCATCAAATACCATTTTTTGTGTCTTTGCTATGACGACCTGGGATTGAACCGCGGTCTCCCTGACCATTGGTGACTCTAACAATATCTAACGACTTTTCTGTTAAACTTATTGATTGCGCATTCATAGGTATATGCCATAAACAGTTTCCTGTCTAAAATATATAGCAAGCTGTCGTCGCATTCTGAGAAAAATGAATCTCCTAACAAGTGTTTGTCATTTTAAATTTGAAGTTTAGCATACTTGAAGCAACTATTTTATGATTGTAAATGTTAAAACCTAAATAGTGACTGGGGCATTAATCAGCTATTTGTGAGTTTTAAAAAATCATTTCTCTGTGTTGCTGCTTCATATGTTGAATCTACAAACATTAACTTCGAACAGTTTTCGTTGATTGTAGCCTTCAGTTGGTTTATTTTGGAACAATCATTCGTTCCACGGTTAAAGCTTATAATAAATAACACACCTCATCTTGTTTAGCCCGGTTGGTAGGACTTAGAAACGTTATTTCTGCTGAGAGGAGGTACCCGTGGTGTGATGGTTATCGTCGTAGGAAATGGACATGGCGACACGAGTTCAAATCCTGGTCGAGACTAATTGCATTTCACATAGCACTAATACCCTTGGGAAAGGTATGAATCCAATCATTCTCCCTCCAGCCATGGGTAAATAGTAGGGAAGACTAGGTTCTTAAGCCTTGGTGAGGCAACAAGTCTAGGAGAAGGAAAACTCTGAATTCAAAACTTCGCTTAAAAATTGACCTTGTGTCATATCCTGCCCGGGCGGAAGGGTTGGTAAATATGATTCTGCCGAGGGGTAAGCCTCCTCCCTTAAAAAGGATTGTCATAGATATGACACTAAACTGCATTTACTGGTGTGGCTCCAATTCTGGTGTTCTAGCGAGTGTGGATTACCCCTTCATTGCCATTACTCCCAGGTCTACTCTTACACGGACTGATTGTACCTGTTAGAGTCCAGTCTATGGGTCTAATAGACTTATTTACAAATTATCTTTATTAGATGAGAATACTTGTGTTATATAATTAAGGAATGATTTTTTTTATATTAAACATTTTTCGTTAATCATATTTTATCATTCAGTTTGGTTGGGCTTTGAACTATTCGGGTTAACAGTCCAGGTGTATAGTCAAATGGTGCAGTTTACGCTCGCATGCAAAGGATATGACAATCACCATTGTCATAATAAACCCCCAGACAGGAAATGGGGCTGGAGTGTGGATGACATCATGCCCGGAATAGATGGTCCTGAGAATTTGAGGATTTTAAAAAGTGTCAGTTGAGATTTGAGATTTGATATTGGACCATGGTGGAGGCAGACAGTTGAGTTTCTGCCATTGAGGCACTGAGTTGAATTTTCTACCGTTGCAGTGGCCGTTAAGTTTTTCGAATCTCTACTGACAGAGATCTTAAACATCACAAGATGCACCGTGGATTGGGATGGGGTTAGCACTGTAAAAATTGTCTCTCTCCTCGTGTCGCTATGGGCCGAAATCAAGAAATTAATAAAACGTTCGTATCTGAAACGACAGAGTCCGCCTGTGTTTTGCATTTGTAAATGTGTTTGCATATGTGTTTTCGTATCTGTACTTGTATTATTATTACGGACATCACCAAATTATTCAACGCTTGATCATATTTCAGTGTGCAAAAAATGAGCGCGCCACCGAGATGAATATCTACAAAAGTCGCAAAGATGCTCTGAAATAATGATTGTAATTGTTCATGTCTTATAGACAGCTTGATACACAGATTGATAGCCCCTCAAATATTTTAAACACTACACAGGAAACCAGGGATCTTTTTTTTTTCAAAGTTTCATTAAAAACCAGGGATCTTTTTTTTTCAAAGTTTCATTAAAAAACGCAGAGTTCTTTTAAAAAAAAATTTCTCGTGTAGTCTTGCAAGTTTTTAAAACTTAGGTTTCTTGGTTAAATGGCATATAAACCTTTGAGTGTTATTTACTACCAACCAAAGCTATTCTTGTAGAAGAACAGTATTTATACTATTTAACATATAGCTTGGGGATTATGTGTTCCAATGCCTTTAAAATGAACGGAATACTGCAAGTGGTGTTCAAACTCGCTTACTTCGAGGCCACTATGCCACGAGGACTATCCCTTTACACGTTTGTGAGATTTCTTTCTCCACCCCCATTTAAATTTGGTTACTGGAATAGAGTATTCACCAATGACCCAGGAGACCGGGTTTAAATCCCAGGTCAAGTTATACCAAAGACTTAGAATGGTACTTGATACTTCCTTGCTTAACACTCAGCATTATAAGGTACGTATCAAGGCTAAAGTGGAGCAATCCAAGGGAAGGAGTAGCCCCCTCCCCAACACCATGGTGTAGTAGCTTTTGAAAAGGGAGCCTTTTAGTCTCCCTCGACTATGGTTGTCAGTTTTCCTTATAACTAGATAAAGCATTATCAAAATAACTGAGGAAAATAACGTATGACACACGTTAAAAGAGCGAAAGGTCTTCGGTGATTTTTATCTTTAGGAATCTGGAAATATAAACCATTTTCCTTGGCAGAAGGTGAAATGAGATGATTTGAAAGAAAAAGAGAGAGAGACAGTGAAACAGAGACAGAAAGAGAGAGACAGAGAGAAGCGTGGATATTTATCTAAAGAAGGAGCAATATTTAGGGCACGCCCAATTTTAACGATGCTTTCCACCATTCACAGAGTTGTAAATTGCAAGGATTAACAAATCTGGAATTTTTACTTCTTTTATGAGAGAAGATATTTTTCATAAACAATATAATAATAGTTGAAAGTAGGCTAAAGAATAAAGATGACTTATTTTTAATGAGCACGAGAATCTTGCTGCAGTAGATTACATGAAACAGAACACAGACCTTAGCAGAAAATCATAGCGACAAAATCATAGATAGACATAAGTTAAGCTAGTTGGCCGATCGTAGTCGACGGTGACCCGAAGGGTACCTTTTCAATTGCTTCCACACTTAGGTGTAAGAGGCGGGGTTCTCCTTTCCCTGAAATGCTCCACTTCTCCTTGATCGTTAACTTTATAATGCTGAGTGTTAAGCAAAGAGGCATCAAGTACCATTTTTGAGCCTTTGGCACGACTTGACCTGGGATTGAACCCCGGTCTCCCGGATCATCCGGTGAACATCTAACGATTATACAAATAAAATGATTTGATGAGAAAGAGAATTTAAACCTTTTCTTTTCTTAATTTTCTTGGTCCCATTTTTAAATGAATGTGAAATTGAAATTTTGGTCATTGATTATAAATAATTGAATTAAATTAGCAATAAAAGTCAGCAGTTGATGGGCCAAAACTTAATGTAAATTTGTTAGTAGACCTCAATATATATATATATATATATATATTGACTTTCATTTGATATATATATATATATATTGACTTTCATTTGATATATATATATATATATATATTGACTTTCATTTGATTCTTTCGTTCGGTTCGGTTTCCCCGCTTAATGCCATAGCATCATTTGTGCGTTACTTCATACCAAAGCCAACTTAATAGAAGAAAGGTAATAGTACGATTTTACCCATATGTGGAGGAATAAGCGAGGTTCATACCTCTCCTTGCCCAGTTGGCTGGGGCTGTAGAATACACCGACTGCTTCTCTGCAGAGGGGTAAGACCACTCCCAACGAGTGTCCTGGATATGACACTAAAAGATTTGATGGTGAGGATCCAGTAATGCTGGAGCTTTGTGGAATGCAGAGTGCCCCTTCGTTGCCATAGCTCCCAGGTCCACTTTGGCTCGGGGTTGTAGCACCTGATAAGGGTCCTCTCTTTGAGTCAGATAGAACTAAACTATGGTTTCGAGATTTTCTGTTTTTGCATTTAAACTGGGTATTTATGCTAAAAAGAATTGATTAAAACAGAACTATTTTGACATTTAAACAGCGTACTTATGCTAAACTGAACTGTTTGACATAGAACTGTTTTTAACATTGAAATTGTACACATGAGATTTTTTTTGACATTGAAACTATATTTAGCTAAACTAAATAGTTGGAGTTAGCACTGTTTGACTAAACTGAATAGAATGAAATAGGAATGTTTTTGACAATTAAACTGTGTACTCATGCTAAATAGAGTTGTTTAAAATAGAACTGATAATTCTTATAAAAATTGTTTTGGCATTAGATAACCTACAAAAGTTGATTTGTCATAAAACCAAATCAATCGGCCAACCTTAACTTTCCCAAAACTGTTAGTCCGAAAATGAGCGTAATAACACGACTGTAGTTCGAACCTGCTTACTACGATGCCACAGTCCTGCACATTAGCTACTATATCACTGGGAATCCCATCTAATTTCAGTTATATCTCTCTCTCTCTCTATATATATATATATATATATATATATATCCGAAAATAAGGAAGAGAAAGGAAAAAAATTGATCGGAATTAAAAAAATTATGAAAGCTGTAAATATCGACCAATAGTGGCATGGTATACTTCTAGTAACAGCCAGAATAGTCTTGATATAGAGTACATGTTTAACTGCTATAATACAACAGAGGACAAACATAGAAATGTTTAGTTTAATAAACGCAGAATCCAGCGAAAGTTTTACTTTGAAACTGTAGCTGTGAGTTGGGAACATTTATGGGCAGGAAAGAGGTATCCGACTGGCACAATACAATCGCAGTCGAGCGTCATAATCTGCAAAGCAAGCCTCATAGAGTGTATCTATGTTCATCAACAAAAGAAGACAACAATGCATGAGCTGAAAGTTTGATGCAAATTAATTGTCGATGCAATCTTTTGAAATATGACTGGGGAAGTTGTTGATCCATAAAGTCACCCACAAATAATTAGGATATCAAAAAATGCTATCTCGTTGTGTCCCAAAGGAAATGACAGAGTATACAAGTTCCAATAGATGCATTTTATTTCAGTTTTTGGATTTGTATAGAATGGTACCTTTCTGGTTGATGAAACCTGAGTGCGTTCTGTGATATGAAAGATGTTTTGCTTGAGGACTTTATATATTTATGGTCAGACAGTTAATGCAGCCAAATGCTGTAAAACTCTGGGCAGACTGTTTCTTGGAAAAGATTTGCGTAAAGGTGTCATTCTGCTGCACGTTAATGCAGACTGATATAGAGCCAACCTCACAAAAGATTGTCCCTCACGATATCATTTGGATATTTTACCGTATCCATCTTATAGACTTGACTTGACCCTTTCAATTTATAATCTGTCTAAACGCCTCGGACAATATTATTCACGTTAAACTCGAGTAATGGTGTTACTACAGATGTACACGTGTGTCATTTATTGATTGAAGCTACGTTTTTTGGGGAGAGTATTTTTATGCTTTTGCACTAATGGGACTTGAGTATTAATCTCAGTGGCGAACTATGAAAAAGTAGCATAGTAGTCCTGGTAATGTATGCACAATGTTTTATTGTTCGGTTTTGGAGAAGTCAGGCTGTACGATTTGCCTGGGTCTACGGATAGCACCTGGAACTTTAGACTGCTTTAGTAAACTTAGTGACCTTTGCTTAAATTTGTAAACTCACTCAGAAGTATTTTCATTTAACAAATATTTTGATTTTAATGTTTTTCATTTTAACGAAATTATTTCTTCTGAATTACAAAAAATAACGACATTTGTTTTCTCGTTTATAATTTTAACGCCTGTGGAAATCAACGTTGTGTAATATCATAATAATCTGATATAATTTGATAAAAAGTTATGGAAAGAAAATATGTAAGTAAATACGTATGATGAATTAGAATTTGTCTCGTCTTATGCCGTCGAGTAGATCCCGCCAAAATTTGATGACCATTACGAAAACACCAGGTGTTAGTTGCAAATTTCGTTTTTTTTGTTTTATGGCATATCAACCTTCATGGGTTATTTAATGCCTAAACCATCCATTAAGAAGAACAAAAGGAGTACTCTTTAACCAATAACTAAGAGAGTTCAAACCTCTCTCAAGGGTATTAGTGAACGTAATGACGAGACAGGGGTTCAAACGCACGTACTTCGAGGTCTAAGACCAGCAATTTAGCTATTATGCCACATAGACTCCTCTTTAGCAGCAGTTTTGAAGAATCCATTCAATTCAGTAAAATCAGGAAAATAATGAAAACAAAACCTTTTTCAATATTCCTTTTGTTATCTCCTTACTTCTGTTTATCTCTCTCTCTCTCTCTCTCTCTCTCTCTCTTCTGACTGTTTCTGTATGTCTCTCAGTTTCTATCTCTTTCTCTGACTCTCTCTCTCTCTCCCTCTCTCTTCTGTCGGTTTCTTCGTCTCTCTCAGCCTCTGTCTCTTTCTCTGACTCTCTTTCTCTCTTCAGTCTCTGTTTCTGCATCTTTCTCAGCCTCTGTCTCTTTCCCTGACTCTCTCTCTCTCCCTCTCTCTCTCTCTTCTGTCTCTGTTTCTGTCTTAACCTCTATCTCTTTCTCTTTCTCTCCCTCTCTGTCTTCTGTCTCTGTTTCTGTATCTCTCGCAGCTTCTGTCTCTTTCTCTGACTCTCTCTCTCTCTCTCTCTCTCTCTGACTGTCTATATGTCTCTCTTAATCTCTATTTTCTACCTCTTCTTTCTGTTCATTATCAATTTTTTATATTGATCTCTAATCAGAAAATCCAATAAGAATAGTTTTATAAACGTGTTTTCTATTTATGAAAAGGAGTATATGCTATATATATATATATATATATATATATATATATATATATCATCATCATATCGCGCTGGTAGCACGGATATCCCTGACCCTCTCTCGCCACTCCTCCCTATCGTTCATCGCCCTAGGCAGGTCTTCAGGACAACATCCCGTATCCTCACATAGCTGCTGAATGTATGTTCGTGCTGGTCGTCCTGCTCTTGCACGGCTATGTGTGGGGGTCCATAAGAGTACATCTCTTATGAGTACGTCCCTGCTTCTCCAGCAGTGTCCTGCGTGTCTGGTTCGTCTAACTTGAATAGTTTTCGTGATAGGAGGCAGGTGGCCGTACAGTTGGTGTCTTGTGGGGTGTTGCCGCCAGGACTTGTTTAAGATTGCACGCAGCATTCTTGTGTAATTGCCGTCTAGCTTCTTCTCGAGCCGTTTTGTTAGCGTCCATGTAGTGCAGCCATATAGCAATATCGATGTGACCGCTGCCTGGAAGAAACTGCGTTTCATTTTATCGGTTACGTCTGATTTCCATATAATCGATAGCCTATTGATAGCTATCCATGCTTTCGTTAACCTGGTTTCGATGTCCTTTTTGGTTGATTCGACGCTGCTTCCTAGGTATGTGAATTTATCTACTAGTTTAAGAGGGGTTCCTTCTAGAGTGGAGATGTCCCTCGTTTGATTATAGCACATATATTCCGTTTTGTGTGCATTAACATAGAGGCCTATGCTTGTTGCTGCTCGTTCCAGACTATGCAGTAGTGTTTCGGCTTGGTCAGGTGTATTTGCCAGTATCGCTATGTCATCGGCGTAGTCAGCGTCGGTAATTGTTGTTGCGGGGTATCTTCTGCTTCTTTTCTTCGTCAGTTCGAAGCCATTCTCTCTGATTTTGTCAATCGATGTTCTAAGTACGTAGTCTAGACAAATGATGAAGAGGTACGGGGCCAGCGTGTCCCCTTGTAGTACTCCTGCTACAATGTCAAAGTATTCTGTGTCTCCATCTGGTGATCGTACTTTTACTTTAGTGTTTCTATAGAGAATCGTTATTGCCGCTACGGTTTCTTTAGGTATGCCGTACGCTAGTAGGATTTGTTCCATCTTTCCTCTGTGAATGGAATCGAAAGCCTTGGTAAAGTCAACAAATATTAATGTCGCTTGTAGGTTTTTTGCCCGTACACCTTCAAGGATTCTACGGATGGTTAATATTTGTGAGGTCGTGGATCTATTTCTTCGGAAGCCATTTTGGTTTTTTCTAAGTATGTTGTCGATTTTGGGTTCTATGCGGTTTCGTAGTAGAGCATTGTAGATTTTGGCTGCTATGGATGTAAGTGTTATGCCTCGGTAGTTTTTGGCTAATCCAAGGTCCCCCTTTTTAGGGAAGGGGAGTATGCATCCCTCCATCCATCTATCTGTCGGATTTTGATTGTATACTGCGTTGCAGTGTCGGAGCAGTATGTCGTCGAATTGTCTGGTCTTCCATACTTCCGGTGGAATTTCGTCCAGCCCTGCAGGTTTCCTATTTTTAATTTTTCTGAGAACTTCTTGTGTGAACGGTCCTAGTTTAATGTCTAATTGTTTGCTAATTATTCTAGTGATTGGTTCATGTGTTATTTTCGTGGGTTTCCTAGTAGGTTTTCGAAGTGCTGTTTCCACAGTTTTATTCTTTCTTGTTGGTTTGCTGCTTTCAGTTTTGCTTTGGCTGTGTTCTTTCTTCTACTCCCTTCGTTTATTGTTTGCCAGGCTATCCTAGATTGTCTATCCTCCACCGAGTCTCTCATCTTATCTATCTGATTTTGAATGTATTCTGTCTGTTCCTTTATATATATGCCTGCTAATTGATATTGTGCCGTTTTTAGTTTTAAGGCATTTGTGTTTGTTGGTTTTTTTTCAATAGTTTTTGGAGGCTGTTTTCACTAGTGCACGTTTGTCTCTCACCGCTAAAGTTTCCCATGGGACTCTATATTGTGTGTATGTGTATGTGTGTATGTATGAGTGTGTTTAATAAAAACACTAACATCGTTCGGTTAAAAGCTAAAGCGACAGTGCAAACACGTTGGTTGCTTGTTTGGGTTTAATACTATTTTATTACTATTTTTTTTCGGTTATTTAATAACAAATCTACTTTATATATATATATATATATATGAATTTTAATTAAATATTACTTAGGTAAAATTTTAAATAAGTCATAGCTCCTTAATAAACAGTAAATGCTTTCAAGTATTGCTATCTAAGACTAATTGTTTTATTTGTGCATACTTAAAGGGTTTTAGATATCGCTCTGTAGCACTGACGATTTGATATAACATCAGTAATTTGTTTGCTCACAGTTAAATGGTTAAATAGTTTTATTTGACCCATAGATGAGACCCTAACAGATAATGATACTCTGAATCGAAGTGAACCTGGGATTAATAGCAATGAAGTGGTACTCCATTTTCCCCATAGCTCCAGAACAGGAGCTTCACAGTCACATAGTTTAGTGTCATATCCGGGACACCTCTGTAGGGATGCTGTCGGCGTATAATACAGCCCCAGCCGACTGTTCTGAGAACCAAGAATAGTGAATAAATATCATAGTAATAATATGAGAATCATATTTACCAACCTGCCTGAGCAGAGGGGTTTGTAAACATGAGTAATTATATGAGAATAATATTCTTGATCATTAGAGAAGTGTTCGTGATCGCCACCATTTACCCGAGGGCCACGAAATAGTAAAACTTAAAGTAATATGTTTGGAAATAGTAGCAAACCTCTAACATTAACAGGTCAGTTCACATACCTCAGTAGCAGTATCTCATCTACTGTAGTAGGTAACCAGTCAATAATAGTCTCACCATAGGTAACCTGCCGATAGTAATGCACATCTTTATAAGGCGTGTACTGCTATTGACATGGTTATCGATTATTTGAAAATATGATCAATCTTATCAAAGAAAACGAAATTTCTTCCAATCTGTGGTTGTGTCCGTACTACTATATACATTCACTACCCATAGAATGCTAATGAAATGCTTGGAGAAAATGCTAGATGGGAACTACATGAAAATGTGACGTGCTGTTTTGAACAAATCCAGTTAGCAACATCCTACAAAACAGCCGCTGTACCGTAACTTACCTTCGATTTCTTAAATCCTTTTGAAGAAGGGAGGACGAATTCATAAGTTTTGCTATGGACTCCAACGGATGGACGCGCAAGACCAGCAAGAAATTACATGCATTAGCTATTTGCGGACACTGGATACAGTTAAGAAGACCTGCCCCGAGCGATGAACGAGTGTGAAAAGAGAGTCTGAGAACAATGTTATCAGTGGCACTTAAGGAATATATATATATATATATATATATATATATCATCGTGTTATCAATAAAACTTGATGATATCTATATCTATATGTATATATATGCCACCAGCCCGGATACACGATTTTCGCTATCCCTCGTGTCAGTTATCGTCTCGGTTAGCCCTTTAGACGGCATCCAGTGTCAGTACAACGCTGAACGATGGAAGATTTTGCTGGCCGTCCAGCAATTACGTGTTCATGAGTAGGAGAACATCTCTCATTATTTCGTCTCATATATATATGTGTGTGTGTGTGTGTTGAGAGAGAGAGAGAGAGAGAGAGAGAGAGAGAGAGAGAGAGAGAGTTTGTGTGTATGTGGGTGTGTGGGTGTGCGTATATATCAGTATTTTTTCATATCTATTAATCTGTTTTTCCTCCAGTCTTACCTCAATTTCATTCCTTGTTGATCTTCTTATCATTTTCAAATTTTTCCCTTTCTCAACCTTTTACCACATAATTCCGGGACTTGTGTTTATTCGGGAGGCGGGCACTCCTGGGTTTAAAATAGTCAAATAGATCCACTGTCTTTCGTTTGGCAAGGCTCCACTCTTCCGTCATTCTAAAATTTAACGAAAAAGTAAAATACATTTTTTAAAAAAGTGCGAAGATTCGAAGTGATTGTCGTCGACTCGTCGAGGCAAAACAGAAATTGTTAGCTCGATGGTCGCCTGGAGCACTCATTACGAAGGTGGTGGTAGTTGGGCAGGGTAGGGCTTGAGCCAATAAGGGAAAATAGACTGAATGTTGGTGAAAGAGGGTTATAAGTGTCATGGGGCTGCCGTTAACCCTTTCTTGCAAAACTGAAAATATTAAGTACAGTCTGAGATTGCGCAGAAGAAAATGAGTGAAAGAGGGTAGTGAACGGGTGTTGTGGACTTAAGGAACGGAAAAGTCAAAGGGTGAGTGGACTGTTTTAAGACAGGCACGTGGAAAACAGAAGGCAAAGAAGGAGGAGGAAGCAGGAGGAGGAGAAGGGAAGGAAGAGATGGGTGAAAATGCGAAGAAAGCAGTGGAGGAATAAGTGAAGGACACAGAAAGAAGAATAAAACAAGAAAGCGAGGGAGTACGATCAGAGAGAAGAGTATAGAGAAATAAAAAGAGGAGGAGGACGACGACGACGAAGTGATGGTGGTGAGAAAGAGGAGGAGTAAGAGACTCAAAGAAAGAAAATGAATATGGAACGGGACGAAAAATAATTGGTTCGTTGTTTGGGTTTTATGACATATCAACTTTTATAGGTTATTTAAAGCCAAATCCATTTTTATACGCACAATCAGTTCTATTTCAAACAATTCAGTTTAGCATGAGTACACAATTTAATTGTCAAAAACATTTCTATTTCAAGCTATTCAGTTAAATCAAACAGTTCTAATTAAAACAATTCAGTTTAGTATAAGTTAGATTTTGTTTACACACAGTTAAATGTCTAGAAAATACTATATTAAACAAATCAGTTTAGCCTAAGTAGAGTTTCAATATCAAAAACAGTTCTATTTCAAGTAATTCAGTTTAGCATCAGTACGCTGTTTAGTTCTATTTGACCAATAGATAGGACCCTATCACGTGCTACCACTCCGGGACAGAACCGACCTGGGAGCGATGGCAATGAAGGGGTGCTCTGCATTCCCCAAAGATCCAGCATTACTAGAACTTCACCATCAGATTGTTTAGTGTTATATATAGGACACTCATTTGGGTGGGGGTCTTACTCCCCTGCAGAGGTGCAGTCAGTGTATTCTAAAGCCCCAGCTGACTGGGCAAGAGATAAAGGAGGCATTTATAAAAAGATGGAGAGGAAGATAGAGACAAAAAAGAGTAGTAAGAAATGCAAGTGGGAAAGAAAAGGACAAGAAAGATGAAAGAGAAGGAGATAGACAGGAAACGGAAGAAGAGAGTAAAAAAAGATTTAAAAAAAAAGGAGTGATAGACACTAAAGAGAAGAGAACAAAGAAGAAAAAAAGAGGATGAAAAAAAAAGGAAATGTCTTGCAAAAGAAAAAGCTGCAAAAAAGATGGCGGAAACCACAAGAGAAAAAGGTTATCATCGAAGAAAGGAATGTTGAGGAGACTGCAACATGAAGAAGTAAAGAGAAAAAGACAAGCGACAAGCATATAAGATGGACAAGAAGGAAGGGAGGGTCCCTTCCCCACCGTCCATGACCACGAAGGTTTCACAGAGAAGCGACACCGGATACTAACATGGTCAATGCACTGAAAAACTGGCAGGAAGCTGCAGAGATACTTTTGTCTTCTACGCATGCGTGTGCTCTTGTGTTGAGTACGCGCACGCGCGCGTGTGCAGGCTGTTCGTGGAAAGGAAAGGACACTCTTTTTTCTCCTCTTTGAATGCAGCAATAATGCTAAACAATTGCATAAACACGCGTGTCTATATTTACATACGTACGACCACCTGAGTAATTGTTCCGTGTGTTTTATTATTTGTGCCTCGTTTCACACACACACACACACCCACACACACACACATATATATATATATATATATATATATATATGTATGTGTATAGATATATATATATATATATGTGTATATAGAGAGAGAGAAATAGAGAACAAGAGGGGAAAAGTGTTTCAAATGAGTTTAGATGAAAGTTTAAAATGCCCTATTGAACCAACCAATGAGAAACAGCTGGGCTTGAACACTGACCAGTTAGCATTGCTTAGAAATGGAGAAGGATACTATCATAACTCACTTTCCAAGCTCTCTCTCTCTCTCTCTCTCTCTCTCTCTCTCTCTCTCTCTCTCTCTCTCTCTTTCTGTCTCTCTCTCTCTCATTCCTATCTTTTTCAACTTGGTTTTGAGGTCTAAATAACAAATGAAATGTGTGTGGTACCAATTTTCTAATCATGAACGCCTGCTCGTCTTGAAAATCGGTATACAAAATCCTGACTTTTCACTTGACCTCAAAAATTGAACACTGAAGACATCTGCGAAATACGTATCTATCTAAGTAATAATAAAGACCTCACTGTCTAACAGTCTTTGCCTTATGTAACGTATCAAACTATTAATCTGTGAGAATTTAGGTTTGGTCCGTAGGTTGGTAAAATTGGACAACACTAGACTCGTTCATAAGATGGAAATACTGAAGCAAAAAAAAGAGAGGGAAAGGAAAAGCAGATTAAGGTGGTCGTGGGAAATGTGTACGCATAAAACATAAATAACGTTGAGATTGAAAGCAGCTCTCTTCAAACTATTAAAACACTCCTCTACAGACACATGTAGATCGATGGGAATATATAACAATTTAGTTAAATATACATATGAATGTGTACATCAGGGTTTGTTAAATACATATCGTTCCATTTATGTCTATGTAGCATGTGCATACACATTAAATTTAAATGCATATATGTTCTTTGCCTGCCTTACTTTCTACGTCCCTACATACATATGTGCATGTATTCCGATCTAAGTGCCTGTCGAAACCTGTCTATTTCTTTCTATATCAGTTTTTTAAACTATCTATCTATCTATCTATCAATTGTTAGGTCATTATTTTAGCATATATATATATATATATATATATATATATATATATATATATATAATGTATATATATATATACATAATGTATATTTATATATATATATGCATAATTTATATATATATATATATATATATATATATGTCAGTGATAGAGCATATATATCTAATACAGAATAACACAGACACAGAGTCAGCTGCGCTTTATGATTGTCCATTTGTCGCCTACGTAATCATCAGACCAAATGTGTATATATATATATATATGGTGGGGGGGAGGTGATCCTATCTTCATGTCCGTCTGAGTCTGTTTATGTCTATCTGGATCAATTTATTCATCTCTCTCTCTCTCTCTCTCTCTCTCTCTCTTATTATCTCTTTCTACTTCTCTCTGTCTCTATCCCTCTCTCTCTATCTCTAGCTCTGTCAGTCTGTCTCGGTCTCTCTCAATATATATATATATATATATACATGTCTGATGTGGGGCAATTATTTTAGTACGCTACTCTCTAAGTATTTTTTCGGCACTCGTCTTTATTATTACTAGAGGATCTTTGCTACATTTAGGAACACATACACTCATACACACACACACACACAGAGAGAGAGAGAGAGAGAGAGAGAGAGAGAGAGAGAGAGAGAGAGAGAGAGAGAGAGAGAGAACTGGATTATGCATGTGTGTGAGCGTGTGTCTGTCTGTGTATAGGAGAAAGTTAATGTTCCAAAAGTCAGCTAAGTTATTTAAGCATTAATATTTTTATTAATACAGGATTAAGTTCTCTTCCTATGCAATCTCCATGATTCAGATTATTATTTGTCATAGGTTAAAGAGAGATGATGGTAACCAGCCAAAGAAGGGTAACATTGCCTCAGATCACATCCAATTTTACCTCTGGTGATGTTCAATCCATCATTCAATGCACTATACAGCGTATACCTCATTCTAATTTCGTAGTCGTCAACCAACAAAAGTAACATCACTGACACCCCAGCCTCAGTTACTGCACCTCACCATGGCCAGAGACCATCGTCAGTGGACTGTGGAAGATTGGTGCATTGTCTCTAAAGTAGACCAGTATTCCAACACTTTAGGGCCGACGGTGGAGAAAACTACATTAGGCAATGATTTTAGCCCGTTAGCAGAAGGATGTACAAGCCGATAATGGCTTTGTAAGTGTATGGAGTGTGTTCTATTGGAATTGGCATGGACTACTAATGCTTTTGGATTGAGATAAGCAAATCTTGCTGTAAACCACTTGTAACGTTTTCTAATGGTGATGATTTATTCCAAAATGACACCAAACTGAACGTTGCAGATTTCCTGAAATTCTGGCACCTATACCCAGTTAACACGACAAAGATGTAGCACTTGCCCTCATGGAGTTGGATATGCCCACACTAATTCCTTCAGCACGTTGTAGACCCTATGCCATACTGTCATGTTTCAAAGCCGCTGTTATTCTGTCCGAGGAAGTTTAGTGGTTGTTTAGGCTGCGGGTAATAAAGATTCAACAAGACAAAAATATATTAAAATGAATAAACCAGTCTACATAGATTTAAGAATTAATTTTTATTTATTGCGGACTTTTTGTCCTCATCTTGGTAGTTTTTGTGTTGTTTCTTCTTTCACTACGTTTCGGCCAAATTTCATCTCTGGCCTTCTTCAGGTGATTAATTCTCAGATTAAGAAGCCTCATCTCAAAATGATTCCAATTAAAGACAAGTACATAGATTTAGTTGGAAAATTACAAATAGCATGGATTTATTACAAATAGCAATGAAAGTGCAATGCCAAGAAGAGAAATATGTAAAAATTTCCTTCTGCAAATAAGAGTTTTTTTTTTCAAACGAGAGTCTATCCCTAGAAAAGAATGTTTACAAATAAAATTCTGTTCGTGAGAAAAAAAGTTTGTTTTTAAAGAACAGTCATTTGAATAAAGTATGTTTGAAGGAAAGAAATCAAGTTTTACACTTGCAAAAGTGAATGTCCTGCACTTTTTTTTACTTAGGCATAAATGTGTTCAATACTTCACAATCTACTCTTATTTGTAACGGCAGGGAACCTCAGCGATAAGAGCGTTAGCTCTTGAAGTATCAACATATCAACGATGTACAAAAACTATATCTGCTGGGTGTTGTTGATATAATTTGACGATTGGAGATAGTTTAATTATTTTTGATAACACAAGGTGAATGGATTGGTGCTTAATAGTTTTAAGTTACAGTCTTTGTTTTTGAGTTCAGTAAATAGAGTGTCAAAAATTCCTGCAGAAATCGTGAACTGAACTGCCGGGCAAAGATATTTTCGTGTATTTATAGGTTTTTGAACTTAGAAAGTGAATCAACTTAGGATTTTTGTATTACAGGGGAGAAGCAAGGTTTACGCCCACAAGTGTTTTTTGGACCAATCGAAAGTTGGGGTGATTGTAGTATTTCGCCGCTGTTTTGGATCCTAAAATTGGATAATATTTTACTATTTTTGTTTCTGGCTGAAGTGTAGGGTTTACGAACAGAAGTAGTGAGAAATTATCAGGTATGTATTCATCCACGCCCCCGCTATGAGCGGGATGTGATACAAGGTCAATTTTAAACGGTGTAAAGCTGGTGTGAATTCAGAGTTTCCCTTCTTCTCGACATATTTCTTAACCAAGGCTAAAGAACGTAGTCAGCCCTATTAATTATCCAAAGCTGGAGTGTCGGGCAAACAGATTGATCCATGCCTTTCCCAAGGACATGAGCAAGAATTGAAACGCAGCCGCGTCCAATATTTGAACTCGGGTCGCTGATTCTATTTCCTACGATGACAACCGTTACACTAAGGACATGTGCATGTAAGAGGTTATCAAGTAGTTATTCCTAATTGTTTGGGACTCTAGTGCACCCCTCTACGCACAAACTCGTTTAAATATACACACATACAAACTCACGTACATTCACATATAACCACAAACATTCTCCCACACACGCATGCATATAAGGTGGAATTGAAGCAATCTAAACATTATCTCCACGAACACCATTGACTCTTCTATTATTCTACCTCACAATATATATATATATATATATATATATGTATATAAGTTGGCGACCCTAGTCGAGGACGACTCGAAAGCTTCCTTTTCGATCGCTACTACACCGAGGAATAAGGGAGGTCGCTTCTCCTTTCCTTGGATTGCTCCACTTTACCCTTGATATATACCTGATAATGGTGAGGGTTAAGCAAGGAATTTTCAAGTGCCATTTTTGAGTCTTTGGTATGACTCGACCTGGGATTGTACTCCGGTCTCTCGGGCCATTGGTGAACACACTTCCCAATAGGCCAATATATATATATATATATGTGTGTGTGTGTGTGAATTTTATCGAAAAGATATGTAAGAAATGCATTTTATTCCTAAGACTTTTTAAAGAAACAGAATTTTTAAAAATGACAAAATTATGAAACTAAAGGGAAAGGTTTAGAATGTCAAATTCAGATGGCATTTGAAATAAAGGAACATTCACCCATTTGAAAATAAGATTAAGACATAATTCCTTTTTTCTTGTTTTAGTTTTTTCTCTTTCCTAAATACTCGAAAACCCTGTCACCCCCTACCTTCGCTAAACTGACCACCTAGACTGCACCGTTAGAAGAAACGATTTTGTGACTGGCGCAGAGAGGGTGTTATTTGT
Organism: Sepioteuthis lessoniana; assembly: GCA_963585895.1. Lineage (NCBI taxonomy): Eukaryota > Metazoa > Mollusca > Cephalopoda > Myopsida > Loliginidae > Sepioteuthis > Sepioteuthis lessoniana. The sequence continues at coordinate 75,575,256 of OY757910.1, read as the reverse complement.
TGGCAAATGGTCAAGTGGTCGGCAGAAGCTGAAGTAGTCGACGGTCAGCAATGTGAAGAACGAAGCAGAAGGAGTGGCCTGCGGCAGATGGGCAGGGCGGTACGTGCACTTTGAGATGGAGTAATTGAGGTCGTTCTCAGTGGAGGCTTTTAAGGACGATCTTACGTCGACGAAGAAAGTGTGGTTAAGACTGCACTGAGCTACAACTGATTAGTGTTACCGCGGAGGACTAGAATTAACACATTGCATGGCGGAAGAGGTAGGGCCTGCCGATATACAATCAGATCTATATACACACGAATATACATTCGACTTTATTTACTAAACTTTCCTTCATCAGACAGAAAGCCCAATAAATTATCCGATTCTATTGCCATTATATCGAGAAATTTTGTCCGAAACATTTTTAAGTTGAAAAATAAGATGCTGGGCATACTTTCTCGCGTTCTTGGAGCTACTCGTGGCGTAATGGTTATCGACTTTAGAAATGGGCTCGGCGTACCATGTTAAGATCCTGAATGAGGCTGTTTGTATTTCACATAGTGTTAATACCTTTGGGAAAGTTATGAATCCAACTATTCCCCTCCGCCCAGCTATGGCTAAGTTGTAGGGCAGACTGGACTCTAACTTTGGTATGGCAACCAGTCTAGGAGAAGGAAAACTCTGAAATAAAACCATTTGAAAACTGAGCTCTTGTCGCATCTTGCTCGGATAAGGGGGTTTTGGTAAATGCAATTTTTATTGCACTTTTGCTGTGCATACAAGAAAATATTCAACTATGTCATTCTTTCATTTTTTTTTTTGTTTTCGTCTTTTTTTTCTTTTTCTTTCTTTTTTTTTTTTTTTTGTCCTTGCTCTGTGAATAGCTAATGAGGATTTAGTGCTAATTTGGAGGATTTTTACGATAGGTTTATTCATTCAGTTACTATTGAAAATATATTTTGTATTCATAATTTGCCTAGTTTGAATTTTGTTTATTTGTTTTGATTTTATGACATATCAACCTTTGTAGGTTATTTAGTGCGAAATTTATATACAAATAAAGTTATATTTCAAACAATTCAGTTTAGCATAAGTACATAGTTTAATTCTCAAAAACGTTTCCATTTCAATTTATTCAGTTTAGTCAAACAGTTCTAATTCAAGCAATTCAGTTTAGTATAAGTATAGTTTTTGTCCACTCTCAGTTAAATGTAAAAAATAATTCCATTTTAAGCAATTCAGTTTAGCATAAGTACGTCTTTAAATGTCAAAACAGTTCTATTTTTAACAATTTAGCTTAGCATAAATACGCAGTTTAAATACAAAAACCATAAACTCTCGAAACCACAATTTAATTCTATCTGACCCATAGATAGGACCCCATCAGGTGCTACCAGTACGGGTTGGAGTGGACCTGGAACGGGTGGCGATGAAGGGGTAATCCACATTCTGCAAAACACCAGTATGATTGGATACTCACCATCAGATTGTTTAATGTCATATCCAGGATACTCGTTGGGGTGGGGGTTTTACCCCTCAGCAGAGGTGCAGTCGGTATATTTTACAGCCTCAGCTAACTGGGAAAAATTTGCCAAGACTCTGAATCTCGAACGTCGATTGATCTGATGAAAGAATGGTTTTTCGCTAAAAACCGCAAGAAGCAGACGATACCCCGTACAAACTATTACGGACGCTGTCTACGCAGATGACATAGCGCTTCTGGCAAGTACACCTACCCAAGCCGAATGCCTGTTGAATAAACTGGCGCAGGCAGCAGGTGGCATTGTCTTCCAGTGAATGCAGAGTAAACGGAGTATATGTGTTTTAATAAAAAAAGAGCTATCCCCATACTAATGGTGGCACTCTGAAATTAGTAGACAAGTTCACTTATTTCGGAAACGGCGTCTCATATACTGAAAATGACATCAATGTGCGACTAGCGAAGGCATCAACTAATTTTGATAGGTCATTCATCAGATGGAAGTCAACCCTATCCTATGAAATAAAACGCAATTTTTTCCAAGCAGTGGTGTCTCAGTTCTATTATATGGATGCACCACATGGACGCTGACTTAGCATATAGTAGAAAAAGTTAGACAGGAATTGGACGCTGACTTAGCATATAGTAGAAAAAGTTAGACAGGAATTGCTCAAGAATGCTTCGTGCTATATGGAACTAATCTTGGAAGCGACATCCCACAAAGCAACAGCTGTGCGGGGACCAACTTCTCATCTCTAAAACAATCCAAATTAGATGAATAAGACATGCAGGACACGGCTGGAGAAGTAAGAATGAACTCATAAGCGACCTTCTCCTATGGACCCCTTTACATGGGAATGCAAGTATTGAACAACCAACTAGAACCTATCTACTTCAGCTCTGTGCAGGCATAGTATGTAGTCAAGAGAACCTGCCCGAAGCGATGGATGATAGGGAGGAATAGAGAGAGAGAGAGAGAGAGAGAGAGAGAGAGAGAGAGAGAGCGTGTGTGTTTGTGTGTGCGTGTGTGTTTATGTATCTGTGTGTGTCAGAGAAGTCCGTGCTAGCAGTTAGACAAGAAGATGGTGATGATGATCGTTAGGGAAATACCGATGACTTATAATGGCAGACAAAGTATTATGTTGTATAATTTGGTGACGTACAGATACGAAAACACATTTACAAATACAAAACACTGGCGGACTCTGTTGTTCAGGTACGAACGGTTTATTAATTTCTGACTTCGGTTCTTCGACACAAGGAGAGAGACATAATTCTTACTATGCTGACCATAGTATCTGACCCTACCGACGCGCCTCCATGGTCCAATCTCAACTCTCAACTGACTCTTTAAAAAAAAACCTTCAAATTCTCCGGACCATCTCTTCCGGGCATTTCCTGTCTGGGGTTTATTATGACAATGATGATTGTCATATCCTTTGTGCGCGAGCGTAAAACTGTACCCAATGACAATGCACCTGAACTCTTAACCCGAATAGTTCAAAGCCTTACCAAACTGAATGATAAAATATAATTAACGAAAAATGATTCATATAAAAAAATCACTCATTAATTATATAACAAAAGATGAAAATAACTCGCAAGTTGTCGGTGAATCAGATGTTTCGTTTCGTAATAAATCTACCGCATAAATCTCTGAGGTAATTACTCAATTGGTTAAAGTAATGATGATTTTTATGCAGCGGATGAATATGAATCCATTCTCAATAGTCGGTAATGGTGCAAAATCATCATCTTGCATTTCCACTCTTTTTCTTTTCGCAGTGATTCAGGTGTAAAAAAAAGTGATATTAGAGATCGAATAATCCCATTCTTTTAGATTGCTCCAGTTTCTTTTTTGAGGAGGGAAGAATTGTTAAATGATAATTGCGAAAAAACTTACAAATTTACGACTCAAACTAGTGCTATGAACTTGAAAGACATATCACACATCTAATTTACAGAAAGGAATCGTTGATGATATATCATTATATAAACAATAGATATCTTTATATATTACCTTATATATATCTTTATATAAACCATGGGTATTCTGTTTTGTTTTGTTTTGTTGGAGGGGTGTGTCATTTTTTTTACTTAATCTTTTTTTTTTTAAAATCTTTGTTCGGGAGTATTTTTTACTTTTAAATGCAGGAGACAAAAAAGGAAATAGCACATTCTGAATTGACGTACATTTAAAAATAAATGAAGTAAAGTTGGCAAACCTAGTCGAGGGTGACCCAAAGGCTTCCTTTTCAATAGCTACTACACCAAGGTGTAGGCAAGGGCGCTACTCCAGTCCCTTGATTGTTCTACTTTACCCTTGATACATAACTTACAATGCTGAGTATTAAGCAAGGAGGCATCAAGTGCCATTTTTTCAGTCTTTGGTATGACTCAACCTGTGATTGAACCCCGATCTCCCGGACCATTGGTGAACACTCAACACATTAGGCCAATGGCCCGGTAAATAAATAAATAAATAAATAAACCTTATTCTAAACAGGAAGAAAAGCCGAAGAACAAACGTTAAAAAACTTAAGGAATACATTCATGCATGCATACATAGATTCATATATACTGGGTGGAACGATGAAATTGTCGTCCTAAAGAAAACAACAATACAGATTTATTTTAAAACTTTTATTGAAAAAATCAATTCAGGTAAATTAATTATGTAGAAGAGCAGACATCTATTCAATGTAGCCGCCTTCAGCCTCAATCACCACCTCGATACGGATCCGGAACTGGGAGAATGCCTTTTCCACAGGCGCCGGCAGGACCTCGGCGAATACTTGGCGAATGGCAGCAATCAGGCCGGCTTTGGTGTTGTGGGAGATCATGTTGGTGATGTTCTCGACGTATGACCAAATGAAGTAGTCCAGCGGGTTCAGATCGAAGGAGGAGGGGGCCAGTGAGAGAAGGGTACAAAGTCGTAGCACTCCTTCTGAAGCCAAGCCTGGGTCTCTTTGGACTTGTGGGCCAGCGTCGAGTCCTGCTACAACACCCAGGGTCTGCCACCGGCCACCTGATTGCACCAGGGGATCACCACACTCTTCAGCACATCCAGGTACACTTAGGTGTTGACTTTCAAGCCGACTTCGAAGATGTGAGGTGGCGTGATGTGGCCCTCATTTGAAACCACACCAAAGACCATAACTGTAGCTGGAAACTTTGTTTTCATCACCCTGTGCACGTCCCTGTTATTCGTGGCAATCCAGATTTGCATTTTGAGGGTGCTGGCAATGGTCCTGTTGTCATAACTTGGATTGGTAGAGAGCATGGGTTGTACAGCGGCGCATCTCCGATTTCGCTCGTTGAACATTGTGTCACTTTCAGACATAATAGAAGACTCCTATCGCTCTTGTGATTTGTACTCAACTGGCCAACTAGTAGGTGGTCTGCAACAAAAAAAAAAAAAAAATAAAAATAAAACCGGTTTTCTTTAAACGGAAATGGAATCATGTCGTCTTTTCTTGGGCGACAATTTTAACGTTCCACCCTGTAGATATCTTCGTGGTATAATGGTTACCGATTTGGGAAATAGACCCGGCGACCCAAGTTCAAATATTGGACGAAGGTGTTTGCATTTTACCTGATAATTGGATTTATACCTTTACCGAGAGTATTAGCTCATACGCCTGGTAAAGGTATAAATCCAATTAGTTTGCCTACAGCTATGGGTAAATAGTGGGGCAAATTGTTTTTTTTAACATTGGTATGGCAACCGGTCAAAGAGAGGGAAAACTCTAAAATTAAACCCGTTAAACTCTGTTTAGAAATTGACCTTGTGTTACATCCAGCTCGTGTGGAAGAGGTTGGCAAATATATAAATACATACCTACACACAAATATACAAACTCTTACATGAATGCATACATAAACCCCCAGGTATGTGATAAATAGTGTCACTGCTGTTCTTCTACAGACATGACTCTGGTATGAAACAACCCATGAAGGTTGATATGCAATTAAACAAAGGAACCTTACTTAATCAAACCAAGCATAAATCCATCAAGTGAAAGGAAAATTATGATAGTATTTAAAAAATTTTTAGTCTGCTGATGGAATACGTAAGAAATTTCTTTGTCTTGACGTTTTCGTAAATATCATGTTACAATAAATTATTCCATTTTCAATCGGTTAAGTCAGAAGGGGATTTTTGTCCAAATGTTCTTTTTAAGTAGAAGATGCACATAATGACAGTAGTATTTTGGTGAATGCAGTATAAAAGGGATCCAGTGCATGAAAATTATTGTATAGTATGAATGGCCACCTCGAATTGTATTATAGTAACCAAGTTAGACTAGCATACGTTCACTAGTGAATTCGAGTCTCATTGTAACATGTTGACCTCCGACCCGACCAAGCTGTCAGATGAGAAATGCACCTGTGTAAATAACAGGTGCATCCGGTCGAAGATATCGGGGGATAACCTTGACTGTCGACGGGTTGTATTCAGTGCGAATTGTGACGCCACAGGAAGCAGGAGGATGTCAAACAATTTTATAACCCGGGTGCGACAGGAAGTCAGGAGTTTGGAGACAGAGTTTGGAGTCAGTTGTTCCTGTTCGAGAAGAGAGAACCAGATCCCAGCAGCAGCTGGGCCCTCAGGCCCCCGATAGAGCAGCCCAGGAGAATGGGAAAGAAATGCTGCTATAGCTGGAAGAGCCGGGGGTCAATATGTTGCAGTCTTCGTTCAGTTTCCAACTCACCTCTCACACAACAACCCTTTCGTAACCCTTTCGAATAAAGTGTGAGGTATATTTTTCTAGGGAACTGGGTCCGTTCGTCTTTATTGAGTTGACTATGTTTCCGCATGCATATGAGTATGTTATATCATTGGTTGCTTCATTCATACAGTCTTGTGCGACATCTAAGAGAAAAAGTTTGCTAAGCGACTATAGTATGAATGGGTCAGAAAATGAACTAGAAAAGATATTTCCAAGAACAGCAATATTATTCACAAACCTCTCCTTTTCCACTGTCTCACAGGGTTTCGGGCTTTATACTCAATGGTAAATGTTAAAGCATTTTTGATAAATAAAGAGAGGTTTTGTTCTAATGTCAAAACGATGGCATTTATTACCAAACCCTTTAATTACTGAATATGAAAAGTTAACAATATATTTTTTTAAATTCTTTTAATCAAAATAGGTGCAGATGGATTAAAAAAAATGCCTAGCAAGTGTTCATACAGATGTGATAAATTTAAACATACATGAAAATCAAAGTATTTGTCAGATATTTACAGCTCAAAAGTTTATGCAATCTATTTTTAGAGACATCACGTTTAGCTCTTAGCTATGAGATCGAAGTGGAGACCATAGCGAAGTTGGTAAGTGGTGGTTTTGAGAAAAAAAAAGCGATGTCTTGCCGTAAATGATTCATGACAAAAGTTGCATAAGCATCATTAGAGCAAGTTCTGATGGTATAGGCTTGTGAAAGCCGCATACTTTAAATCATGACTGCAATTTGATTTGAATACCAAAAGGTTTCGGTCTAAAATGCTGTTATAAAAAATATCATGCATTTATATATACCTACCAGCAAGTAAGATGCAAAACAAAGTCAATTTTTAAGCGGAGTTTAACAGGTTCAAGTCCAGAGTTTTCCTTCTTCTAGACTGGTTGCTTTAGCTGGAGGGAGAATAATTGGATTCGTACCTTTCCTACAATCTGAAATGCAAACAACATATATATATATATATATATATATATATATATATATATATATATATATATATATTGTTTGCATTTCAGATTGCGGGAAAAGTTCGAAAACAAGGTAAATTTTTAAGCAGAGTTTAGCTGGTGGGAATCCAGAGTTTTCCTTCTTCTAGAGTGGTTGCCTTAGCTGGAGGGAGAATAATTGAATTCGTACCTTTCTCACAATCTGAAATGCAAATAACATATATATATATATATATATATATATATATATATATATATATATATAGGAGTGCATGTGATTGCCTGTGCGTATGTGCATGCATGTGTGTGCGTTTGCGCGCGTGTGTGGGTGTGTGGGTGGTGGGGTGTATATGCAATGCATTCTGCTAAAGAACACATCGGGGTCATAAATTGAAATATCAATCGGCAATTTTCCTTTTAATCACATTTGTATAAAAAGGACAAAACATTGCATGTGTTTAATTCTGATCTTGTACATTTGGTTCCATTAAGTAGCTATTTCTCGTCATCGATGTTCCATTTAAATTTACTGTATATCAAATCATAAAAATTGTTCAAATCAAGTTCTTTTGATTTAAATTTCCAAATATCTTCTATCATCTCTTTTTGTTGATCAAGATATCAATCGAAAAAGTCTACCACAAGAAAAAAAAAAAATTATTCATGAGGTTTGATTATCAACGTTTAAAATCCGATTTTTTATTCGTTTTTTTTTTTTTTTTTTTTTTTTTACACAACGCTCCAACTTACTTCGCCTTCCCATCTCGTTTCTTCCACACTGGGATTTTCACAAGCTAGAGGTTGGACGGCAATGATTTCGGGCTTTTTCGGACAGCAGTTTGATATAGAAAAGACGAGGGCGATTAAAAACAGAAAAATTGACAAAATAAAACAGATGATATAATTGATTTCCAAGCCGTTATTTAAGCAGCTGTATATGGCCCAAAATAATAGAAATAAAGCGGTGATGATGCCAATAGCGATCACAAATCCCGTGGTCACTAGATTATTAGTCAGACCTGGTTCCTCAGAAGTATCACAATTTGAAAGGGGCGATGGTTGCGATGATACAAAAGGTCCGGAACTTTCATCATCAGCAAATTCGCTATCCTCATTTAAAGATGTTCTAATGTCTTGTCGTAGGTGCGAAGACTGATTTGTAGTCCAGCAAGAAGTGTTAGAAGATGAATAACTTTTCTCTTTAGAACCATTTCCTTTGCCATCTTTTCCGCCAGCCGACATATTAACTGCTAGCTTCATTAATGGGACATGGGTTTTGTACCACCCAATAAGAAAGTAGTATTGAATACTTCTTGGGTTTGTTTTTGAAGTTTTTGAGTCTCAAGTCTCAAGCTGAGAAAACAATAGCCACGTTATTTCTAGCAAGTTTCAAACTTTTGTTGATGATGTGTGTGGAAGCGTAAAAGACGTTATGCGGTTGCTATTCAACGTATTTCAACAGTGAAATATTCATTTTCAGTCTCTTTTAAGAAAAGTTGAATCCTCTTGTTGAAAAACGGAGAAGCTGTCTTACATTTGAGAGATTGTTTTTCTTGCGTATTTTGGAGAAGACATACCATTTTTTTTCTTTTCGGTAAAATTCAACGTCAGTTTTCAAAATTATTCAGCAAAAAAAAAAAAAAAGGAAAAATACCCCCCAAAAAAACAAAAACCCCAAAACGTTTTGAATAAAAATACTGATCTTTTTTTAGTCACCTATGAATGCGCCTCTTCATTATGGATGAGGTTATTATTTGATGGGAATAAGAACTTAGTTTAATTGTAAAGTTTTTACTCGAAAAGCGAATACAAACTCTAATCTTCTGATATAGGCACAGAAATCTCAATTGATAGCATCAATTCTCATTTTAGAGTTATGACGCAAAAACCGATGATGTCATAAATAGATTAATTAATAAAGAACTGTTTGACTTACTTCTAAAAATATAACATAGAAATGAATATTGTATTTAGAAAAGAAGTGGTTGTGTAGGTCCACCGAGACGATTATACAGTCATCCGCTAACTCTTCTAGGGTTAACGTATCTGGATGAATATATCAACTTCCTGTTTTACCTGCAAATATGTTCATTTCAAATTTGTAAATATATTAAGATAGTTGAATTCTTGTCAAGGAAATATTATAGCATGGTGAATGTTAATACAAGCTATTCGCTGAAATTTAATTGCTATAATCGCGCTTAGGTCACGAAATAAACAATTAAGATTCTTAACGGTGAAAAAATTGTGTTTCCCCTCACACAATTTTAGCCTTGTGAAGTTTTATTTACTTTTTCAAAATAATAAAAAGAAACTAATGAGTAGAGTGTTCGCCAATGGTCCAGGAGACAATGGTTCAATCCCAGGTCGAGTCATACCAAAGATTAAAAAAATGGTACTTGGTCCCGCCTTGCTTAACACTCAGCATTATAAGGTACGGATCAAGATTATGTGGAGTAATCCAGGGAACGAAGTAGTGCCCTCCCCTACACCTCGGTGTAGTAGCTATTGAATAGGGAGCTTTCGGGTCTCGACTAAAGTCGCCAAATTTACTTACTTATAAAAGAAATACCATAATAAAAAGGCTGTGAGCATATGATCCCCACTCAAAGAAACTGTGTAATGATGCTTTACTAAAACACGAAAGCAATGGTTCGCTCACCCGATGATAACACCAACCTCTGTGACATTGTCACAAGAGTTTTAAAAGAAGATATATGAGTATTATATCTATTTATACTCTGCTGAGATTTTGTACTCCGAACGTTAATTGATCGAATGAAGAAAATGATTTCTTAATAAATAAATAAAACAAAAAAAACAGACAATATTCTACAGAATCTATGACAGTTGCAGACTCGGCAGATGATCTAGTGCTTATTGCAAATACACCTACTCGTGTTGCATTGCCCAGAGCAAGCAGCAATGTGCATTGGCCCCTACGTGAACGCAGATGAAACAGAGTTAATCTTTTAAAAACGATGGAGCCACCTGTCTCTTAAATTAGTTGACCTGTTCACGTGCCACGGCCGCAATATCTTATTTACTGAAAGCTGTATTAACATAAACATAAGGAAGGCATAGACTGCTATTGATAGGTTGTCGATCTTATAGAAATCTGATCTTTCTCATAAAATAAAACAGGATTTCGTTCCAGCTGTAGTAATGTCGGTGCTGATATATAGAAGCACTACTGAACTAAAAAAACGCTCAGAGAAAACGCTGAAAGGGAAATTACACGAATTTTCTATTTCGAACAAATTCTGAAAGCAGAAGTCCATAAAACAGCAGTTGCACGGTCATTTGCCTCTCATCTAACAAACAATGCAAATAAGACAAACAAGACATCTTGATAATTGCAGAAGTAAGGACAGACTCATAAGCGACATTTTTTAATGGACTCCTACACATGGTCTCCACAGTGTTGGCCGACCAGCAATACTTATATACATAAGCTATGTGCAGACCACTGGGAGGTGCTCGTGGTGTAATGGTTATCGTCATAGAAAATGGACACGGTGACACGAGTTCAAATCATGGACGAGACTGATTGAATTTCACATAGCACTAATACCCTTGGGAAAGGTATGAATCCAATTATTCTCCCTCCAGCTATGGATAAATAGTAGAGCAGACTGGGTGAGGCACCTAGTCTAGGAGGAGGAAAACTCTGAATTCAAACCTGTTAAACTCCGCTTAAAAATTGACCTTGTGTCATATCCTGCCCCAGCGGAGGGGTTGGTAAATATGATAAGCTATGTGCAGACACTGGATGCAGTTCGAGGATCTACCTGCCAGGAGCGATGGATGATAGGGACAGATGGCGAGAGAGAGAGAGAGATTCTGGAAACACCGTGTTATCAGCACAACATGATGATGTTGATGATAAAGAAAATGGAAGGGATGCCCTTAAAATAATGTTTCCTACCCGTTCCCACAGAAATGACAACAGACACAGAGAGCAATGTTGTAGCTTTTCAGTCTCTGTATGCACATGTGTAAGTGCAATAATACATATGCAAGTAGCCACAAGCTTGTCTATAAAAATATACCAGCATATAAGCGAAACATATATGTATGTACGTGTATGTTATTTACTGCTAGAGTCATTCATACTAAAGAACAGGAGTGGTATTATTCAACCACTTGTCGTTATTATTTAACCTATACCCTTTCCAAGGGGTATTGGTCTAAAAATGAATTGTATAGCATGACTGAATTTCGAAGTCACTTACTAGGATATCATAGTCAAGTAGGTTAGCTGCTACGCCACAGGTCTTCCCCGTGTACACATATAGGCGAAGCGTATATACATGTATGTGCATATACATGTAATTGTGGGTATAATTGCTTAAAGGGTTAGTAAAACAAGTCAAAGAGGTCGGCAGATTTTAAAAGCTAGTATAATAAAAAGAGAGGTTTCTTCTCTCGATAGGAAAGGAAAAGTTATTTCTTTAATGCCCATAACTAACAAAAGTTTTCAGCACAATTATCTTCTGAGGTCAGTAGACAAGGTGTTCATTTTTTAAATGTATTTCAATACTGTGAGAAGCAGGCTGGAAAAGCGCTTTTCCTTTCCGGAATTCAAGGCTCCATATATTCAAGAGAACTGTTTTGGTTGACTGTTAGGCTTTGGCTGTTAAATACAGAGATCAGCCAGGTTTAGTTGTGACCAGCTCGCAGTTCGACTAGAAGTGGGTCATCAGTAGCTGTGTAGCTGTTGTGAGCACTTAGGCATTTGACACGGAATGAGATAGAGAACTGTCCAGCGCCCAAGCTTCTTCCCCTGTCTACATCAAGATACTTTGGGTCTACTTAACCAAGGCTGTATTCAAGAGTCCATTTTGTTTCTATTGTGATGCCGCAAAAATGATTATCCCAGGACGAGAGTTGATTTTTATGCGCATGTGACGTCGAGGGCAGTCTGGCACTTGACCCTCTGCAAAAATAAGTCCTAGTCAAGACTCCTTTTTCGGACATATGGTAAACTGGCAAATAATGTTGGGATTAATTTGGGGCTAGACTGATCTCCGACGATGGCGAGGGGTTTTCCAATTCACTTTCACATACCCCACCAAGTCCCTCGTTTTCATACCCCCTCGGATAACGGAAAACATAGACTTCAAGGTTAGAAAATATTAACTGTAGTCAAATTTCCAAACTTTCCTTGTAATGTTTTAAAACAAATAAGACATTTAGCGAGAATTGATGAAAGCGATACGAAGCTAAAACAGATATGTGCAAAAGAAGGCGACTCGATAGATAAATGACACAACCAAAAGATTTCAACATAAGGGTGCATTTAAAATATAACAAAGTTTTAATAGGTGACGACCAAACAAATAATGATAAAATTCAAGAAACAGTTCATTTTTCTTTTCTCTTTACTTTTTAAAATACCGGCTATATTAAGCCAACGGGCAGTATCAAACATAAATGTCTCTCAACAGTCCTTTTCTTTTTTCTCCTTTTATCTTTCTTTCTTTTTTCTTTTAATTGAGAAAATTGTTAAGTCACCGGGCTGAAGCATGTAACAAAGTTCATTCACTATTTTACTGTTGATGAAACAGAATCCTTTCAGTTTCTCTCTTTCTTTCTTTCTTTTTTTATGATACATATAATTCCAATATTTAGGAAGGGTAGAAGGAAAAACAGTTTAAGTTGTACTTATCTTTGACAAGGCTTAATTTTCAGTCTCCTTTCTTTTACGGGCGAGGGGCATCCCCAGAATCTAGCTGAATGTGCCTTTCAGCTGTCTTCTGTCCAAAGATTCTGTTCGATTCTTTTTACGGGAGACTTTCCCGGAGCTTGGCTAAATTGGCGTATATCTCTTGCCTATGTCTGCCCAGAACTAAACTTTCTTTTCCAAACTTCTGCTAACGAAAAAGATGGCGTTTAGTCTATGAGCCGATCATTTGGCTTTTCCTTCTCCCACCATTCCATCCGCTCACGATAATCGAGTGACCAGCATTTCCTTCTTTGTCCAACCGATTACAGGTCATAGAGTGCGGGTAGCTTTGGCCTTCATTGTCCTACTGTTTTAGCGGTCAGTCCTTGGTGCCTGTTGATTCAAACACTGTCGGGTGGGGGAAATGACCTTCTTTTCCCTCTCTCGGTAGCATACCACGTTACACTATTTTCCTTTTCGATCCAAACACGTGGCTTTTAGAGTTTCGACTAAAACTACTGACCGACCTCTTTAAAAAAAAGAAGAACCCATGCACATACGTGAGGTTGAGGGGTCGGTTAGCAGGCGAGACTGTACGGATTACGGATTGGTAATACCAATGTAATATTGTTTATTGTCACAAGTTTTTAGCCACTAAGCACAATTCGTCCACAGTCACAATCGCTCCGAAAGTAATGCCTCTATCACATTATATTGGCAAATGACGTCAGAAGCAGATAGCGGTTACACTTATTGATATTCATCAACCCTTGCTTAACGTATTGGAAGCCAAACTGTGGATTTTAAGGAATGTGATCAAGAACCGAGGAACTATGCGGATAATATCACTGTCATGCAACAGTGAGTCGTCTCCATTGCAGCAGATATTTATGATATTTATGAACGCAGCTTGTGTTTATCACTAGTGAAAATGCGTAGCCAATGGTGACGAGTATATGGGAAAATAGTATTTTGTAATTGAATATTTCCTCTATTATTTGGTCGTAGTGTAAGCGTTATTGTCGAAGAAAATTAAATCATTGTCTCGAGGTCGAATACTGAACGAGGCTGTTTGCTTTTCACGTAGCGCTAATAATACCATTGAGAAAGATGTGAATCTGTTTTCTTTCCTGCAATAATTAAATCGTTGTGGAGACTGGGCTCTTTAACTTTGGTATGACAAAAGGAAAAACTCTGAATTCAAACCTATTAAAATTGACCACATGTCATATCCTGTCTTTTCTGAGAGGTGGCTAAATACATATACATTTAGTTTCTGTTGCAGTTTTCTTCATGATCATCAAGTCGTTCTGATAACACGTAGTTCCATCATACTTTCTCCCACCTTTACTCCGCCTTAATGATTACATATATATATATATATATATATAATCCAGTTCTACTCATAGCTTTACGTTCCGTGATTCTCTCTCACTAACTGTCCCTATCGTCCATCGTCCTTGATAGGTCCTCTACACGGCATCCAGTGTCCATACAGAGTTGAAGTCCTTACTGGTCGGCCAACACTAGCGCGTCCATAATTAGAAGAGCCTGTCAATTGTGAGTTCTTAGTTACTTCTTCAGCTGTGTCCAGTATGTCTTCTTCGTATAACTTGGATCATTTGTGAGATGGGAGCTGAGTGGCCATACAGCTGTTATTTTCTCAGGTGTTGTTTCCATGATTTATTCAAAATAACACGAAGCATTCTCATATAGTTACTGTCAAGTCTTTTCTCCTTACCTTTTGCTAGTGTCCAGGTGGTTTGTTTTTTTGGGTTTTATGACATATCAACCTTTGTAGGTTATTTAATGCCAAATCCATTTTTATACAAATAAACACTTCTATTTCAAATAATTCAGTTTAGCATAAGCATGCAGTTTAATTGTCAAAAACATTTCTATTTTAAGCTATTCAGTTTAGTCAAACAGTTCCGATTGTAACAACTCAGTTTAATATAAATATAGTTTTTGTTTACACACAGTTAAGAGTCAAAACAGTTCAATTTCAAATTCAGTTTAGATTACAAAACCAGTTCCATTTCAAACAATTCAGTTTATCATTAGTTCGTAGTTTAAATGTCAGAACATTTCTATTTCAAGCGATTCACTTTTGCATAGATACGCAGTTTAAATGTCGAAACAGTTCTATTTCAAGCAATTCAGTTTAGGAAAAGTACGCAATTAAGTTTTATTTGACCCACAGATAGGACCCTGTCAGGTACTACCGCTTTGGGCCAGAGTGGACCTGGGAACGATGGCGATGAATGGGTACTCCACATAAAATTAGCGAGGGTATTAATCTAAAAATGAACGTACTAGCGCAACTGGAGTTCGAACTCGCTTACTTCGAAGGCGAAGTCTAACACTTTAGCCACTATGCCACTAACTCCCCCCAAATTATTGGGAGCATGGTGAATCTCAGCTATTTATGTAACAAGTAGAACTAAACTATAAAGACATTTTTTCTTGCTAGCATGGATTGCATAAGAAATAATTTTGTAAAATGAAAAGTATCTAAAAGAAGTTAAAATGTTGACTCATTTGTTTTCCCCGTAAATTTACGCAGATTCTCTTACAGAAAATCAATGAAAATATTTGTGAGTGTAGAAGCTAATAATAAGGGAAATCTTCCCGGCCAATGAGTTAATAAATTTAATGAACTATAAGTATCTTAGGTTTCATCCAGGAATTACGTATAAAAAGATCTAATCCAATAACAGTTTAGATGAAACATTTACAGAAAATTCATCACCTTAGGTCAGATACCAAATCTTAAAAAAGTATTAGACTATGATATTTAATATTTGATTTAAATAAATCTCAATCATTTCATTATTTCAGACTTCTATTTACAAAAAAGTCTAAAAAGAAAAAAAAATCAACTTGAAAAAAGACTATGTAGCGATGAAATTGAAATTAGAATCGTTAAGAATTTCAACAATCTTAGGAAAGTCTTTAAGAAACTAGATGTTGTCATTTATATGAGAATTAACCAGCCCATTAGCCTAGTGAGTAGAGTGTTCGCCAATGGCTTGGAAGACCAGCATTTCAGTCATTACAAAGACTCAAAAAACGGTACTTGATGCCGCCTTGCTTAACACTCAGCATTATAAGCTACAGATCAAGGGTAAAGTGGGGCAATCATGGGAAAGGAGTAGCGCCCTCTCCTACACCTCAGTGTAGTAGTTAATGAAAAGGGAGCCTTCGAGTCACTCTCGACTAGGTTGATAACTTAAGTTTACTTTTATTTGAGAATTACAAAGACGGACTTTCTCATGCTCATTTCCCGTAATGTTAAAATGATGCTATTCCGAATTAAAAATTCTGCTCATGGCAACCGATAGAGGAGAAGGAAAACTCTTAATCCAAACCTGCTAAACTCCGATTACATCCTTGACATTGGGTCACATCCATCTCGTGCAGAGGGGTTGGGTATATATATATATATATATATATATAAGAAAAACCTGACCACTAAAATCAAAGGTGTATAGCCAGAAAATATAAGGACGTATTTAGAGAAATGAGGAAGTAAGGAATCAACAGCTTTTATCAGTGCATTTAGTAGAGAGTAAATCACCTTGCAAAATAACAAAAGAATACCATCCAAATGGAAGCATCGTTATGAATAACTATAATACCGAGAAGGATCCTTAGGTATAAATTGCTGTGTTGATCTTTAGTGGAATTCCCCGATTACTACTATTGAGAAAAGTCATTGAGTACAAAAGAAAATCATCAAATTATCCAACCATCAAAACTAGACTTGCAATTTGGGAAGAAATAATGTCAAATGCTGGGTGTTTCTATTTCAGCAGACTCCAAGATGAAAATGAAGTTAATGTAGAATATAAAACTACAAAACATTTCCGGAGCAATGACATGTGAGATAAAAGTGAACCTTGCACTCTTAATAATTGGTAAATTAACTAATAGCCCAAAGAATATAGAACCGAGATGGACGGAAGTAGAGATCCAAAGAATAGTCTTATTTATTTAGATCCTGAGAGTATCAGGGGAAGCGAGAGCGGTGCTAATTCGAGGAAAACCCAATGTAACTTGATCTTAAGCAACTATTACCGCACACATCTGACGGGGAAATATGGACACCAATAAGAATAATAATAATAATAATAATTATAATAATAATAATATTGATGATTATGAACTCCTCTGGATTTTGAGATACAAATGGATCACTTAATTTTGATCTATGATTCATTCTTTATATCTTAAAACGAAACAGTAATAATGCATTATTTTCAAGTAATTCATCCAACAAAGTTTTCAATTCTAAAATAGGGGTTAATCTGTTGATAGATTGATATTTGTTTTATAAAAGACAGAGTAATTCAATTTGTATGATTTTCTCTTTGTCAAACATTCTACTTTTCCCTCTCTTTTTTATTTGATGAGTCAAAAGTCTTGCAATATTCTGATAACGTAAGGCAAAATTCGGCAGCTGTAAATGTTTTTGCCGAAGTCGTTAAGTTAACAAAACACCCTGGACTGTGAGATGTAAATCTAGCCTTATACTCTCTGAGCGATACAAGTCGGATTATAATCTAGGACATGGAGTACAAGCTCGGAATCTACGCTTTCAGACCCACCTGATCTTGCCTGATCATCGATATTCTTGCAACCCGAGTAAAACTTCTTCAACCACCTGGTTACTCTATTCTGATTGACTGCTCTTCATCAATTAATATTTTTTATTTGCTTCGGCTATGTTTTGGCCCAGTTCGAATTCATAAAACAAGTTCCCGAATTAGACTACATTCTTCTGTGTAACTTTAGGATCACACACGGAATGAAACAATGCACAATGTGAAAGTGCACCAATCACCAATATACTACTAACCACTGACGGTACCTAACCAAGGTTTGGTCACGTGATGTATGTGTCACGAACTAGCACGTAGCAAAATATTGCAAAACTTTTGACCCACCAATTGTATATATTCTACTTTACATGGTTTAAAATGAGTAAAGAGCAGTTGGGAGTAGCTAAATACTTGCTGTCGAGAATATATTCACAGTTTATGCGAATGATTCTTGACTTTATTCATTATCAGTATAATCGCATATTTAAGTTCCCATATTAACCGAATGTGGAGTCCCCATAGCAAAGTGGTTAACGCGCTGGACTGCAACATTGAAGTTAATTAGTTCGAACTCTAGTTACACCATAATATTCACTTTCGAACTTAGCGCCTTTAGAAAGACATGAACTCCTTTATCTCCTCAGCTATGTGTTAACTAGTACCACTACTGTCCTTCTACAAGAATGCGTTTGGCACTAAATAACCTACTAAGATTGATATGCAGATAAACAAAGAAACCAAAATATGTAAATGAATTTATTGATACAATGAATTTAATTATCAAGGAATTCATTCTATTTACTTACTTTCAAGACTGTATCATCCCATTGTACTCTTGATAATTCATAGAAAGAAAATCTAACCTCTAGAATTCTGAATGTATTTTTGGTAAACGATGTAAATACGAACTAATTTAAAATTTAACAATACTACTAACTGGTATATGCACAAGCCAGAACCTAATCTGAAGAATGAGATGCATAAAAGTCTCTGGGATTTCGAGATACAAACTGATCACTCAATCCCAGCCAGACGACCAGACCTGGTGATTATCAACAACAAAAAAAAAAAAAAAAAAAAGAAAGAAAAGAAAAAAAAGAAAAAGAGAACCTACAGTAGAGTGAACTTTGCTAATCCGGTGGACCACAGAGAGAAAATCAAAGAAAACGAAAAAAGAGACCAAGAATAAGTTCAGCCATTATGTGTTGTTTATTTCGTAGTTTATAAAAGTCGTGTTTAAGTCTTGTGTAGTTATGTCGGTAGTTTGCATGAAATATGACTGTCTCAGTGACAATTTGCGTTTTTTTCCAGTTACCCCTCAATTCCTGAGAGGTTTGCAACCAAAACCATCAACTATAATTGTCATTGGAGAAAGTCAAAGTCTTTTGCTTAGAAACTGTTTTCTCGATGAACAAGATGACAATATTATCACACGATTCGTCTCAACCTCAAAGTTTTCCGGGGTGTTAGCACCTGATAGGGTCCTATCTACGGGTCAAATTGAATTGCAGGACAATTAAACTGTGTGAAAACAAATGACTAATGATAAATTGAACAGAGAACTAT
This sequence comes from Sepioteuthis lessoniana, assembly GCA_963585895.1. Classification (NCBI taxonomy): domain Eukaryota; kingdom Metazoa; phylum Mollusca; class Cephalopoda; order Myopsida; family Loliginidae; genus Sepioteuthis; species Sepioteuthis lessoniana. The sequence continues at coordinate 75,556,263 of OY757910.1, read as the reverse complement.
TTGGCCAGTTAACTGTGTGTGAACAAATGACTGATGTTTAATTGAACTGTTTGAGATACAAAGCAGTACTTGGAACCATTTAACTGTATGCTAACAAATGGGTGATGTTGAATTGCATTATCGGTGTTGATTTGCAATACTTGGAACTCTTTAAGTGCGTGCCGAAAAGGAATTGTTAAAGAACTCATATAACTGTGTGAAAATAAAGTTATTTATGTTAGATAGCAATATTTGAAATTATTTAAGTGAACTCTAATAAATTAGTAATTCTAAATAGAATTATTTGTGGTAAAATATTTGGATCAATTTAACTGTATACTCACAAACGAGTGATGTTGAATAGAATTATCAGTGTTGATTAGCAATACTTGAAACTTTTTAATTGTGTGCCTAAAATGAATTGGTAATGAAACTATTTAACTGTATGCAAAAAAAATTATTTATGCGAGAAATATTTGAAATTATTTAAGTGAACGCTTATGAATAAAGAATATTAAATAGAACAATTTGTGGTAGAATATTTGGAACAATTTAACTGTGTGAAAACCATAGTTATACTTGTGTGCAAACAAATTAGCGCTGACGCATTTAAAAATATGATTACCACCAAACTACTGACTTAAAAAAATCAAATATAAAAGCGATTAAGGGTAAGCTAAATAATGAGATCTGGCTCTTTTAGAAATGTCATCAACAAACTGTGCTTTTACAAATCATACATCAATAAAGAGGATTTAGCATTAGATAACCTAAAAAGGTTGATACGCCATAAAACCCTACCAAACCAAATCAGAATCTCTCTCTCTCTCTCTCTCTTTCTCTCTTTTGCCACCCGTTCCTATTGGCCATTGCTCCAGGCAGGTCATCCAAATTGGATCCGGTATCCGAAATGAGCTGTTGTATATCCTTATTGTCGGTCAACACTCCACGTGCCGGAGGCCATAAGAGAACATCGTTTATGAGTTCTTTACTTCTTACGTAGTGCACAACTGACCTTGTTTATCTTACTTAAATGGTTTATGAGATGGGAGGTCAGTGGATGTACAACTGCAACTAGTTCTCTTTGGTGGTACGTACGTAATGAAAATAATAAAGGGGTTACAATAATTGTTAGTATGTTTATGTACGATGATGATCATGACTGAAGATCAAAGTTTTGTCCTTGTAAAATTAAGGAAATTGATGAAGGAAATAGATGGCGAACTATAGTATATATAATATTTATACAACATTTCATCAATTTATTGTTATTACATTCTAGTCCAATCCCCTTCCCTAAATATTATCCAACATTGTACAATATTACATTGTATTACAATGTACCCTTACTTATACCCATTGTGATTCTGGTCTACCATATTATATCCGTTTAAATACACTTACAAATCAAATCTTTATCCACCCACTCGACATGCAAAGATGATGTTTCGTTCCTTAGCTATAGTCACCTACACATAGAGAAATAAAACAATGTAGCGAAAAATGAAGATACACCTACGAATTCACACCCTCTTATACAACGCACTGCGTTTGTAAATTCACTTAAACTCAATCAACACGCATTAATACGCAACTATAACCCATACATGCATAAGCACGCACGCACGCACGCACGCACGCGCGCGCGCACACACACACGTAAACATTCATACAAAATCTCGACGGTTTTTGACTGTATTTTTTCGATTTATTTCATTTTTTTTAACTGCCTGATGATTGTTGTTTTGCAAAAAACTCCATGAAATCCAAGGGTTGCAGTCTAAATTCCATGAATTAAATATATATGTCTAATATATATTTATTATATATATATATATGCATTGGCTAACAAAATCTTTTTTGAATTTTCATTTTCGCTCTCAAATTAAGCGTGTAAGTCATCTGAATAGACGAAGATTATAATAATCTTCTTCGCCGAAATAAATTTTTAATGATAATTTAACCAGGTTTAAGTTTTCTTCCAGTTACCTTGTATATGCTAGGTGAGTTTTATTATATAAACCTGAAAAGGAATATATAACAATAGCCATACATCGAGCACTCCTATAGATTTATATGAAATTCATCATATATTCTATACGCGAATAATCTTTCTCACTCTCTCTCTCTATATCTATATAAGTAAAGTAAAGTTGGTGACCTTAATCGAGAGTGACCAGAAGGCTCCTTTTTCAATAGCTTCTACACTGAGGTGAAGGGGAGGGCGCTACTCCTTTCCCTGGATTGCTCCACTTTACCCTTGATACGTAACTTACATTGCTGAGCGTTAAGTAAGGAGGTATCAAGTACCATTTTTAAAGTCTTTGGTATGACGCGACCTGGGATTGAACCCAGGTCTCCAGGACCATTGGCGAACACTCTACACACTAGGCCACACACACACACACACACATATATATATATATATATATATATATATATATATATATATATATATATATATATATATATATATATATATATATATATATATATATATATATATATATATATATATATATATATATATATATATATATATATATATATATATATATATATATATATATATATATATATATATATATATATATATATATATATATATATATATATATATATATATATATATATATATATATATATATATATATATATAAAGCCTGCAACATCGTGGTAAGTGAGTTCGAACTCCAGTCGCTCTATTACGCCGCTTATATATATATATATATATATATATATATATATATATATATATAAAGCCTGCAACATCGTGGTAAGTGAGTTCGAACTCCAGTCGCTCTATTACGCCGCTTACTTTCAGATCAATCCTGTTGGAAAAAGTATGAATCCAATTATTCACTCTCCAGTCATGGGTAAATAATAAAGCAGGTCAGGTTTTTAACCTTGATACGACAGCCGATCGAATCAAAAAATATTCTGGCTACAAACTTGTTAAACTTCACTGAAAAATTTAAATTGCATTGCATTGCATCTTGCTCGTTTGGAGGTGTTGAGTAAATACGTGTGTATATAAATATTTGTGTGTGTGTGTGCCGATGTGCGTATTTGTACACACACACACACGAGGACACACAAGTATAACCCCAAACATGCATATATATATATATATATATATATATATATATATAAGCCAACTGATATGCTTATAGGTATGGATGGAGGTAGAGGAGTGGCGTCTTTGTCATCTTGGAGACATAATTACACATTTTATTGCAGACGTGTGTGTATGTGTGTGTGTGTGTGTGTGTTTTATTCTCCTCACCTCATACATCTGTACTTGTTGACTTGGCACGTATCAGATTCTTGCCCAGCGGTCATATTTCTTCTCTCATTTTGTGTATCTTGCGTCTGTTAGTCAAACCTCAGTCTTTTTTACTTTTTGTTTTTTTTTGTTTTCTTTTATTTTTGGCACCAAATATCTCCCGCTTTCGCCTTTCTGATTCTAGAAACTCCAACAACCTTGCATTTTCTCGATGTTATGACATTCATTCTTTCAATCTTGTGACCACCAGGAACAACAGAACCAAAAGAAATATTTAAAGTTGGGCGATCCGAAGGCTCCCTTTTCAATAGCTACTACACCGAGGTGAAAGGGGAGGACGTTAATCCTTTCCACACATGCTCTACTTACCCTTGATCAGGGATTTATAACACTGAGGGTGAAGCAAAGAGGAATCAAGTACCATTTTCTTTGGCATGACTGCAACCTAAGATTGAACCCCGATCTTCCGGACTAATAGCAAACACTTAAACCTTTATGCCAATGGGTTATGAGCCAGGGTTTCAATATAAATATAACCTCCGAAGGTTGATATACCATTAGAAACAAAGGAACCGAAACCAAAGCTACTGTTCTACAAAGTTCAAATCTTGCATCGAAATTCATTAGCAGATTTTATAGGAAATTTAATATTTCATGCATACCTCACTATAACATTGTGTAATGGGTGGTAAGTTAGACTAGCAGATCATTGCTAGTCCCTGGGTTCAGCATTGACTGAGATACCCATATTTCTTACCTTGTGCCAAACTAATTTAATCTTCATGCGATTGTGTAAACGAGTGAGAGTAACCGTTGTTATCCACCAAGTCTAATTTTTTTTCTTGAAGTAGCATTGGAATAGGCGTTTGTGTCTCAAACTAATAGATGTCCTCTACGGCGAAAATAATAATAATTCCTTAAAAAAGAAATTATTATTAAAAAATATGAAGAAAAAATCGTTCTGTGTGTATACTGTATTTGGTAAACTTTTTTTATAAATTACGTGCATGTTAAATGAATTGAAGATACTTATTGCATCCTACCTGTTCAATAGAACTCTTTTCTGTACAACACAGAGGCTATATTTTCTTACTTGAAGACATCTTCCTTCAGGCAAGAAATTTTCAATTAGGGATCAAACTGAAAACGCGCCCGAATAATATATTGGTTCTTTGAACGCAAATTTTTGATCGAAAATTGAAGACTTGAAACGTGAAAAATATATAAAAACAAAGAAAGCATATTATTTAAATTGAATATATATATATATATATATATATATATATATATATATATATATATATATATATATATATGGGTATGTGTGCGTGTGTGTGTATATATGGGTGTTTACTAACCAGCCCTTTGCCCAGTTGGCTGGGGCTGTAGAATACACCGACTGCACCTCTGAAGGGGCGTAAGACCCCAACAATGAGTGTTCTGGATATGACACTAAACGATCTGATGCTGAGGTTCAAGTAATGCTGGGGCTTTGGGGAATGCGGAGCACCCCTTCATTGCCAGTGCTCCCAGGTCCACTCTGGCCCGGCGTGTTAGCACCTGATAGGGCCCTATCTATGGATTAAATAGAACTAACGGCATACTTATGCTAAACTGAATTGTTTGACTAAACTGAATAGCTTGAAATAGAAATGTTTTTCACAATTAAACTGTACTTACATTTAAACTGCGTGCTTATGCTTAACTGAATTGTTTGGAATGGAAGTGTTTTGACATTGAAACTCTACTGAATTGTTTAATATAGAACTGTTTTGGCATTTAACTGTGTGTAAACAAAATCAATACTAATGCTAAACTGAATTCGCTAAATTAGAACTGTTTGAATAAACTGAATTGCTTGAAATAGAAATGTTTTTGACAATTAATCTGTGTACTGATGCTAAACTGAAATAGAACTGGCTATTTGCATAAAAATGGATTTGGCGTTAAATAACCTACATAAAACCAAAACAACCAACCAACCTAACCAGTCCTGCACACACGTGCAGGACTGGTTAGGTTGGTTGGTTGTTTTAACACTAGGTCAATTATTGGTTGGTTGTTTTGACACTAGGTCAATTATTAAACGGAGTTTAACCGGTTTGAATACAGAGTTTTCATTCTCTTTAATCAGATGCAATACCAAAGTTAAATCTGCCCTGAAAATTTATCATAACTGGAGGGAGAATAGTTGGATTCATGCCTTTTCTAAATGTATTAGTACTACGTGAAATTCAAACAGACTCCTAATGGATTTGAACTGGGGTTGTCGTTTCCATTTCCTCCGGTGATATCAATTACATGACGGGCGTCTCCCAAAGGTGTGCGTACATGTATGTGTATGTATGTGGGTGAAGTGCATATATAAACATATATACGCGCGTGTGTGTGTGTATGTGTGTGTGTATGTGTGTGTGCGCGCGTTACTAAGACGGTTTCGGTTTCTTTGTTCAAAGACAAAGCACACTTCCAAAGCCATCTTTGACGAACAATATTGGTTGGTTGTTGGTTGGTTGGTTGGTTGGTTGGATTTATGACATTAACCTTTGTAGGTTATTTAATGCCAAATCTATATTATTACAAAAAATATTTCTATGTAAAACAATTCAGTTTAGCATAAGAACAGTTTAATTGTCAAAAATATTTTTAATTCAAGATATTCAGTTTAGATAAAGAGTTCCATTTCAAACAATTTAGTTAAGTAGAAGTATAGTTTTTGTTTACACACAGTTAAATGTCAAAACAGTTCTATTTCGAACAATTCAGTTTAGCATTAGTACAGTTTTAATTTCAAAAATAGTTCTATTTCAAACAATTCAGTCTAGTATAAGTAGAAAGTTTAACTGTCAAAATCATATCTATTCCAGGCGATTCAGTTTAGCATAAGTACGGATTTTGAATATCAAAACAATTCTGTTTCAAGCAATTCACTTTAGCAAAAGTACGCTTTAGTCTATTTGACCCATAGATAGGAAACTATCAGGTGCTACCACTCCGGGCTAGAGTGGACCTGGGAGCGATGGTAATGAACGGGTACTCTGCATTTCCCAAAACTTCAGCATTACGGGAAACTCGTCATCAGATTGTTTAGTTTCATATCAGCACACTCGTTAGGACTGAGGTCTTACCCCTCTGTAGAGATGCAGTCAATGTTTTCTACAGCCCCAGCCAACTGGGCAATTGACAAACAAGAGTGATATCTTTATGTTACTCATACCTGGGTATAAATAAGGTTCATTCTTTTCTAAAGAGTGTCAGTTCAAAAGTAAACATAATTTTGCTATTGGATTTCGAACTTGCAAGCTATAATGTCACTAGTTGTCTAAATTTCTGAGACGAAGCTTGATCCTATTTACCCAACCCCTCCGCTCGGGCAGGATATGACACAAGGTCAATTTTTAAGCGGAGTTTAAAAGGTTTGAATTCAGAGTTTTCCATCTCTTAGACTAGTTGCCTAACCAAGGCTGAAGAACCTAGTCTGTCCTACTATTTACCCATAGCTGGAGGGAGAATAATTGGATTCATACCTTTCCCAAGGGTATTAGTGCTATGTGAAATGCAATCAGTCTCTTCAAATATTTGAACTCGTGTCGCCGTGTTCATTTCCTACGACGATAACAATTACACCACGGGCACCTCCAAAAGAGACGAAGTTTGATGGTTCTTATCATTAAGGGTTTTCGGACTATTGTCTTCATCTTTATTGTTTTTTTTTTCACAAGTTTTCGGCCGATATGTCCTCCGGCCTTCTTCAGGTGTTTGTCGAACTCGGGAACCTTCATGGAACTTCGAACTACGTCCTTTATTGAATCCACGGGGGTCGCCTGTTCTGATTCTGTTGGCCACAACCGGGTACAAGTGTTAAGTATTCCTGTATTATTACTCGCCTGCAGTCAGGATTGAACCTGCAACCTCCAGATGATTGTCTCCAAAGAAGCTTAGGGAACATAACGTAACGGTTATCGGTGTAGGTTCCTGAGTTCGACAAACACCTGAAGATGGCCGAAGGACATATCGGCCGAAACGCTGTGGAAATAACAATAAAGATGAAGACAATAGTCTGAAAACTCTTAATGATAAAAATATAATGTCACAGTCTAGCATGTTACCCACTACACCTCCGCGACTCCTCTCAAAACATACATACTGAAAGCTAAATGCATGACATCTAAAAAGTGCCACGATAGATTGAGAGTTCGACAAGTTTATAAAAATGAAAAATTTATGTAATATAATCGAAAGAAAGAAAGAACCACAAACTACCAGTTTCTTCTTTCTTTGTTCCTTGTCCAATAGGTTTCCATCCTTTTTCACATTTCGCCTTCGTCATTCAATTTGATACAATAAGATGTGGTATTTAAAACTTTGCAAGAAAGACCAGTCTTTCTTCACTATAATTATGAGGAGAAACAGCAAAAGATAATTGCCAAACAAATGAAAGAAATATGAAAACAAATGATGCAAAATCAGCTTTCTAGAGACCCATAGCATTTTTTTTCGTCTGTGAATATCTTGTCCCCCCCACAAAAAAAATTTTCAGTATTAAGCAAAGACAAATATTTATTGACTGATCGATGGTCCGTAATTCCATGTGAATTTCATTAACTCGCTCGTTAGATTCCCCGACATTGAGCAAAGAATGTATCACATTTGACTAATTCCACCTGCCATAAATAACAGCGTAAACTTGTAAGATTTTTCTGAAGTTGCTATATAGCTGCAAACTTTTGTGACATATTAAACATTGAAATCAACACAAAGATTAATGTTTTATGAAACAATCTTATTAGCACCATGACCAAAATAAGACATGAAACGTTTTATTTCTCAAATACTAATTCTTAAATTTCCACCAGCTTTGACGTTCGCATTTCTCCTATGGTTTTTTACGATTCAATTGACGGAAAAATCTACAAAACATTTTATCTAATACATACAGAAATTTGTAGTTAAGATGATTTTGTCATAGTTTTGGTAAGAGTTTAACTATTTGAGTTATTTCGGGTATGTATTGAATGTTAAGAAAGAGAAAACTTTTGTCTAATCCTTAAGAAGTGCTCATTAGAGAGAATAACGGTTTTTCCATGGATCAAAAATTACTGAACAGCATAAAATAGTGAATAGAACTGTCTTTTATCAGATTTAGATAAACAAGCAAAAAATAAGACGGCATTGGCTTGTTCTTTAGACATGGCAGGTCAAAGGTCAGAAAAAGTTTGAACGAGACTTTTTCCAATCCTTATCTTTGACAACATTCGCAGAATTATTAGACTGGCCAGAAAACACTTACCAATGATCAGACTTGGACATCAACTTCCTTCTTTCTTTCTTTCTTTCTTTCTTTCTTTCTTTCTTTCTTTCTTTCTTCCTTCCTTTTAATTCCAATCTCTCCTCTTTCTAATGCATGCCTTTACTTCTAATGAGGCAGGAGAAGGCAGGTGGTGCCCTCTAGCGGACAACTGTGGTAGCTTGCTCGGTCGCTTTATTTCATTATCTAGTCACTTTCCAACGACCGGCATGCAACGGGCGCCGACAACTGATCTTGGAGGGCGCCACTGCAAGGCCAGAGTCCAGCATCGGCAGATAATATCTTATGTCACGCGGATTAGGTCCAGCCATTATGCGTTGTTTAATCTCTTCGCTCGCACTCGGCGAACGGACACGGCAGGCCGGACATGCTGATCCGGAGTCGCCAGACAATATCAGTATCAATGGCTCCAACTGGTCAGCGAATTGCACTACGAACAAACTTACTCAATAAATAGACGCCGACAGAGCTAATCAATTGATAAATGAATTTATACGTACTTCCCTGTGTGTATGTACTTGTGTGTGTTTGTGTGTGCGTGTGTGTTTATGTGTGTATGTGTGTGTTTCTGTTGTGTATGAATCTGTGTGCATCATTGTTAATCCTGTGATAGTGACGAAATCTATAAGAGTGTTGTCACAGTTCTCTTGGATAAAGCGAAATATTCAGAAGAATTCTACAATATGATATTTTTCGTTTTAAGTGAAATATGCTGTAAGTTATGAACATATTTGAATATACTTAGGACTCTTTTATAAATAATACACACACCCAAACGCATAAACATATATATATATATATTATTAACTATTATATATGCATATTATGCTCATTCCTCTTTCATCTATCTGCATATATATCCAATATATATCCAATATATATATATCCAATATATATATATATATATATATATATATATATATATATATCCGATAGTGAATCAGTGAAAAGATGCAATGAATATTCATATTTCTCTCTTGTGTCTTTCTTTGGATTTTATGGCATATCATCATTTGTGGGTTATTTAATGCCAAATCCATGTTTATACGAATGAACAGTTCTATTTCGAACAATTCAGTTTAGCCTGAGTACACAGTTTATTTGTCAAAACATTTCTATTAGAAGCTATTCCTTTTAGTCTAACAGTTCTAATTCAAACAATTCAGTTTAATATAAGTATAGTTTTGTCCACTCACAGTTAAATGTCAAAACAGTTCTATTTCAAACAACTCCGTTTAGCATACGTACGCAGTTCACTTGTCAAAACAGTTCTATTTCATACGGTTTGGTTTAGCGTAAGTACGTTGTTTAAAAGTACTCGGTTTTAATGTAAATACACAGTTTAATTATAAAAAAAACATTTCTATTTCAAGCTATTCAGTTTAGTCAAACAGTTTTAATTCAAACTATTCAGTTTAGTATAAGTATAGTCTTTGTCCATACATAGATAAATGTCAAAACAGTTCTATATCTAAATATTCAATTTAGTTTAAGTACAGTTTGAATGTGAAAACAATTCTTTTTCAAGCAGTTTAGTTTAGCATAAATATGCAATTTAGATATCAAGACAGTTCTATTTAAAGTAATTCGGTTTAGCATAAGTACGCAGTTTCGTTCTATTTGACCCATACATAGGACCCTATCAGGTGCTACCACTCTGGACAGAGTGGACCTGGGGGGATGGCAATGAAGGGGTGCACTGCATTCCAGCATTATTGGAACCTCACTATCAGATTGTTTCGTGTCATATCCAGGAGACTCGTTGGCGAGTCTAACCCCTCAGCAGAGATGTAATCATTTATATATCTACCAATCTGTCTGTCAGTCTCTCTCTCTCTCTCTCTCTCTCTCTCTCAGCAGAGATGTAATGATTTATATATCGATCAACCTGTCTCTTTCTCTCTTTCTCTCTCTCTCTCTCTCTCTATATATATATATATATATATATAACCATTTAATGGCCGGCTTCTGGAATTTGTTGACCAGTCCACATACCTCAGTAGCAATATCTCATCTACTGAAAGAGATGTCAACATACTCGTAGGGAAACCATGGACTGTTATTGACAGATAATCAGTCTTATAGAAATCTGATTTCTTTGAGATATCTTCTTAGCTGTAGCCATGTGGGTACAACAGTATGGTTTCATCGCTTGGACTCAAACAAAACAGTTCTTTTTCAAACACTTCAGTTTAGCATAAATATGCAGTTTAAATACCAAGACAGCTCTCTTTAAAGTAATTCGGTTTAGCATAAACCAGCCAACTGGTCAATTCTCTTTTCTAATCATATGCTATTTCTGTTGAGTTCATCAATGAGCTGGTCTTAGATTAATTGTTACTACAATCCTCATAACTATTTTGTAGTGTTAATTTAGTTTATTAATTCATTCTTTCTGATATTATGATACTCCTGTCTAATTTTGATAAACTGGCGTGCGGTTGCATAAGCAGAAATAGTGTAAGTTATGTAGAATACATTATCATATATATATATATATATATATATATATATATATATATATATATATATATATATATATATCGGTAGCCGTTAAACGGATATATGTAAACAATAACAATTGTGATTCATAACCGCTTAAATTTCCTTCACTTGCGCTGGTTTCCTCATGGCTGAATGGTACAATCTTGGATTGGCGTTTGAGTATACCGGGTTTCGATCCCAGCTTCAGGAATCAAGCCTGTCTAGCCACACTAATGAGGTCTGATAGAACGAAACAGATCTGTCTGTGGATGAAAATATATATATATATATATGCTCCCCTACCTCAGTAGGGTTGAGCTCTCTAGCAAATGAAGTAATTGTGTTGCCATTAGCGTCTATGCAAGGCTCTTCATATGAATCGAGCTCTCGGTAGCCGTTAAGTGGATATATATAAACAATAACAATTTTGATTCATAACCGTTTGATTTCCATCGCTTGCGCTGGTTTCCTCGTGCCTGAGTGGTAGAATCTTGGATTGGCGTTTGAGTCAACCGGGTTTCGATCCCAGCTTTGGGAATCTAACCTGTCAAGCAAAACCGATGAGTTCTAATAGAACGAAACAGATCTGTCTGTGGATGACTATATATATATATATAATCTTTAATTCTGTTGTAAACCAAAAACAGATTGTACAATTTGCAAATTCTACAAACTGATATCTGGGGTTAAAATTGTAAAAATGAAAATCATAATTAAAAATAATCAAGTCGCACTTATGTCTAGTAAAAAAAAAGCACCAACAGAATTACCTAAGCTAAAACGTAATAAAGTGCTCTATACATGAGATAAAGCTAATATTTAAAAATGATTCCTACATGGACAAGAGCGAGTTTAACTAGGTTTCACCAAACGGCTCTTCAGGATTGCTCTGGCGAAGTGGGTTGGGATAAAATACATTTAATTGGTTAAAAAAAAACCTTTTTCCTTTTTTCTTTTACATTAATCAATTTTTATCAATCCTTTTATCAACTAATTAACCAATTCCATGTAGGAATTTTTTACACACACACGCACATATATATATATATATATATATATATATATATACATATGTGTGTGTGTGTGTGTGTGTGTGTGCCTAGGGAGTACTTGTGTGCATGTTTCTGTGTCTCTGTGTAATTTTGCAAGCATATGTATTTACTTGCACGAGATTACTTTGAATATATTTCCCTTTTTTTTCATAATTTAATACGTTAGTCTCTACACGACACACTTGGGGGTCGTAAAAGACAGCTGTGATATACCGAACGTCTCACCCGTGGGTCGGATCTAGTGCAGTCATTTCGAGCGAAACACACTTAGATTCTTTGAATGAGTGTGGAATATTATATTTTTCTATTCATCCATATATTTTTTTTCAGATGGTTTGTTTTGCTTAACGTGTTTTGCTTAGCTGTTATTTAAAAAAAAGTTGGTTTATTATATCCCTGATCGAGTATTTTGGTAAGGTACCTACTATGCTAAATGTTTAAAAGTATCGCGACTGTTGGCAGCTGATTTGGTTACGTGAAAATAAACCAAAAAAGACAATGAAAAATTTTATCTAAATTTATATAAAGAAAAGTCGATGTTTTTTTTTTAATCTAAAAGTGATTTAAGAGAGCGTGACAAAGTGAGATGACCCACACATATGCCATGTGCCATGTGCCAAAAAGTACTTTTAAAACAGCTGGGACTTGTATATAACATAACCTGAAACATTTCTAATATGACTGATGTTGAAGTTGAAAATGGAAATCTTTATGATTGAAGAGACAAGGCACAAGATAGACACAGCACTATATTTGCATAATTGGATGGTTTGAAGTAAAATTGATGTATCCCTGTAAAGACCATTTATTTTCATGATTAAGAAATGATTATAAATGCCTTCGTAATTTTTTTAAATGCACATTCATTTGCGCAAGCCAGTGTCTCTGTGTTTATTCACCAATTTGTATGTGTATAGAAATTTATACATGTTCCCATTTATGTGTCGTATGTGTTGGAGGGTCGGGTTCAGTGTTCTTAGCGCTTAAATCAACATTCCTTTTGTTGTATTTATTCTGTTTTGCTGCCGGCATTTCGGCACCAGACAATTCCTTTTTTTTCTGCAACCAATAAAAGCCATAACATTCTTTGATCGAGAATCTGTTTTGTCTTATCAGACCATTCTCTACTCGTCTACGAGTTGAAGAAAACGAGCTAGGTTTTCAAGAATACAGTGACACCATACAACCATTTGGACAAATGATTGGTTTTAATCGCATATCAAACCGTCGAGGGTTATTTTATGCCTAGAGGTTAGGAAATTGTATTCATTGTACGTTTATATTTACATTCTTGTGTTGTTTTTTTCTTCACACTGTTCTAACGAATAATACCACACCAAGTCAGAGTGAACCTGGGATTAATGGCAATGTTAGGTTACTCCACAATCTTCAAATCTGGAACCTCACTATCAGATGCAGTTTAGTGTTATGCAGATGAGAGCCAAAAGACACAAATACCCAACTCCCGTTTCGATCAAGCAGAATTAATTTTAACACCTTAATAAAAGAATCTCCTAATACTATAAAACGCAACTGTTCTGTGTGTACATCGGTGTGTCTGTACACATAATATTTAAGAAAGAAAAAAGAAAGAAAGAAAGAAAGAATGGAAGGTGATATCTCTGACAGTTTTTGTTATAATCTTTAAAAAAAGAAAAAAAGAAAAGTGGGAAAGAAAGAAAGAAAGAACGAAAGAACGAAAGAAAGAAAGAAAGAAAGAAAGAAAGAACGAAAGAAAGACTCATGTGATTTGTAGCTTTTTGCATCAAAAGAGAGAAAAAAGCAAACCAATCAGCAGTCGTCACATCAAGCTGACTTGAGAACTAGAAAGAAAGAAAGAAAGAAAGAAAGAAGGAAAGATCCTTGACATTTTTATTGTAATCTTAAAAGAAAAATTAAAATCAAAAAGAAAGAACGAAATAAAAGAAAGAAAGAAAGAATGAGTGGAAGGTGAGATCTCTGATGTTTTTTGTTATGATCTTTAAAAAAAGAAAAAATGAAAGTGAAAAACAAAGAAAGAAAGAACGAATCATGTGATTTGTAGCTTGCTACATCGAAAGAGAAAGGAAAAGAAATCAGGCAAGTTATCGGGAAAGCAGGCTGACGTCAGGACGGAAAGGTCTCTTCGATTTCTGAGTTCGTCTGCTTGGCTATGTATCTTTTGAATCTACATTGACAGCAACAAGGAAAAGAGAGAGAGAGAGAGAGAGAGAGAGAGAGAGAGAGAGAGTGTGTGTGTGTGTGTGTGTGTGTGTGTGTGTAAGAGGCTTCCATTTTTTAAAGATTATATAAAATTCAACCGTCATTAACGGCGGGTGCATTCTGTTTTTATTAATAAAATGCTTCAAATAATTCCAACCAATTATAAATTGTACTCAAATGTAGAATTTTATGACTTTGTTTTTCATTTGATATAATTTTATCACATATCATGTAAAATGTCGGCTGTTAAAATTTCCTGTCTTAACAAATATGAGTCAACCCACAAACATTTAAGTTATTTATTACATACAAGGGTAAGTCAAAAGATTTGAAAATTTTTGGTAAGTGTTGGTTTGCATCACGGGACCGAAACAGTTCAACCCATCAGGGGTACCAGTTATTGTTGGTAGAATCGTGATAGTTGGTGCGATAACACTTTATGCATTGATTCACTTCGTGTGAGATTTAAAATCCACACAGATGAACGTGTAACGTAGTCTAATACGTTAACTTATACTTACTTGTTCGAACTTGGCCAAAACGTTTAGAAGCGCATAAAAAACATTTGTTGCTCGAAAGGTGAAGGTCCAGTTGATCATAGTACAGTAACCAGAGGGTTAAAGAATTTTCACTCGGGTCGTAAGAACCAAAACGATCAGGCAAGGTCAAGTAATCCTAAAACCATATATTCTGCGGCCGTGCTCCCAGCTATAGAGAGCAAATCCGGTGAATAGTACTAGGAGAGTATCAGGCGAGATCAGCATCTCAAAGTCCAGTTTAGATTTACGACCTTGACAAAAGCAACAAATTGAACCTTGTGTCACCAAAATAATGCAAAACCTTTAACTCACCCTAGAATTATCTAACTTATCATCAGTCTCTAAGTCACACAGAATTATCTTCACGTTGTTTCAACAGCAACAACATAGCAATTCATCTAGAAAGGAAATCAACATCTGAAGACAATTCAACCAGAAATATTTACAAACTTATGTAGCAAACATTTTCTGTTGTACATCAGAAATGTCTTTGCCGTTTACGCCAAAGACTTAATGGACAGTTGGTTGGCATTCCGTTCGGCGAAGACTCAAGAGACTTTTTTCTCGTTCCGACCGTCAGAAAGGGTCGAGTGTAGTATCTTCAAGCGGCACGGCTGGGCGGCCAAAAACAAAATTAACTTAGTCATCCCGTGGGCGGCCTGCGTTAGGGCGAACGTGACCTGAAACCTCACCTCCTCCTCCTCCTCCTCCTCCTCCTCCTCCTTTTACTGTGATGTAGCCATTGGCGTGACTATCGATCAGTCACTGGGCGAAAGTAGATCGATACTAACACCTAACATCATTAATAAGTATCCGTCGGAGTAAAAGGAAGAGAAAAGAATTATATATATATATATATATATATATATATATATATATATATATATATATATACACTTATATATATTTAGGTCTGTGTAGGTGTGTTTACGAGTCTGAATGTGGAAATAGTGTCTTTATTCATTTGTATAAATGTTTGCACAAATATATTTGTACCTATACATATGCGTATATATAATATGTTTGCCGGGGGGGGGCATTTATCTACTAAATTCCAGACTTGCTTAAAGAATATTTTATTTATAGAGTTGCAAATGTGGTGATTGCTAAAAACATTTAAACCGAATTATATATATATATATATATATATATATATATATATATATATATATATATATATATATATATATATATATATATATATTTTTATATATATATATGTGTGTGCGTGTGTGTGTGTGAGAGAGAGAGAGAGAAAAGAGAGAGAGAGGGAGAGAGAGAGAGGGAGAGAGAGAGAGAGATCTGTTGTACTCTCTATGAATCAACAATGACTTATAAATTCTACCACGGATCATCTGTAGTAGCAAAAACATTATTTACCTTTTAGAATTCACATGTTGTTCCAAACAATATAGAGGCATTTGGAACATCTTTTCAGTTTTAAAATAGATAACAAAACATGCAGGTTTAAATCTCTAAATCATAATAAACTTCCATTTGAACAACATTTCTGCCTGAGAGACAGACCTTTACCCTAACCACCACGTTAATTTACCTACCAGAGAGAAGAATGAAAAATTGATTATCAAACATTAGAATACCATGACGCGTAAACGACAGATTAAACCACCAAAAATGATAAATTTTAATCTCCCAACACATAGATTCTCATTATTTTGAATGAAAAAACTCATAGTCTAAATGTATTTCTCTTCATCCCTTGACTTTTATCGATTGGATTTCCTACTTAACGAGATCTTCGAATAAAAAAAACCCCCTCAAAACTAAAATCATTTTCCAATTGTAAATATTTAAACTATAACCAAGCTTCTTATTACGGAATGAAATGTCTTTAGAAATATTGATTTTTCATACTCAGGCGAACGCTAATACCTTAGCGTTCGTAAGTCTATTAGTCTTCAAGTCTAAAGTCTTGAAATAACCCTCACCCCTGGAATGCACAGAAGATGAAACTGGCCTGAATTAGCAAATTTTTACGATTTATCTATCAATTTATACGTTTTTGTTGAATACACGTTCATATATACACATAGTTCACACACACACACACACACACACACACACACACACATATATATATATATATATAATTTTATTATCTATACATTCTTTATCAGGTAGGATCAATTAGCTTGTTGTTGTTTAATTTTATCCCACTTTTACGGTACAATTTTCGATCGGTGGGATTAACATACACCGCTAAATTATGAGTATTAATCAATGCGAAGAATACATTGAAAAATAATATATTTGTTGTATAGAATTAATGCTTCTATTTCTAATTGGGTTGTGTAGTTTTTGTGTACCTCTGTATAGTATTTTCTCCCTCTCTCTCTCTCTCTCTCTCTCTCTCTCTCTCTCTCTCTCTCTCTCTTTCCCACTCTCTATGTGTGTGTGTGTGTGTGTGTGTATGTGTGTGTGTGTGTGTGTGTGAACATATTCATGTCTAAAAAGACATAACAGCAATTCATATCTTGTCGAAAAACATTGCTTCAGACTTTAAAAATGCTCTGCGTAACATCGAATTGGTTATTCTAATTGTTTCATACAATATATGATATTTTAAACTTTCACTTGTAAGATAAAAAGGAACTTAAACAAGTTCTAATGGTAACTCCCTCTACTTAATGTCTTATTTTTCTTCAGATATAAATTATAGTCATAGTTTGGACTGGTGCACACACTACGGTTATGGTTGAAATTTTTTTTTCTTTTTCTTTTTTTTTTTTTCTTTTTTTTTCGTTTTGGCTTTTTTTTCAGACTGGTGAATCTGTAATTGCTAAACAGAGAACTTTTTGAGCTCATTACTTGTTACGTCGGAATGATTCTGTTCCAGATAGAAAATCGATACTGCTATGGGTTGAAAATTTTTGAACTTCAAGTTCATCCACGAAAAAAAAATCCGCCTCGTGGGCCTTGAAACACTTTATTTAAACAACAGTGAAATTTTTTTTTTCTTATCAGTTTCTTTAATCTTTTGTCAACCTTAAAAAATGGCCTGTCCAGGATTGGAACAGATCCTATCTAAAAAAAAAAAAAAAGAAAAATGGTATTTCAATAGTTAGATGCAGCGACTATTGCCACTTGTTTAAGTTCATTTGCACCTCACAGGTGACAATTTAAAACACGAGAGGTGTTTCTGTCACACCTTATATACAAACAGAATTATGTCATTTAATAATCTTGTAAGCTTCGTTGCCGGAAATTCGTAAACTTTCATTTATTTCCTTTCATTAAACATAGGCTTAAAAATGCTGTGTTTTTAAGTGATTTTTTTTTTTCAATATTCAGATTCTCATCTTTATCCTTTTTGTTGTGATGCTGGCAAAAAGAAAGACACGGGGAACACAAAAATGTAGATAGAAAAACATATATTCAAGTAACAGAAACAAGATACAAGTGAACCGGGTTAAACAGTAGTTAGCTGAGAGACCTGTCGGGTAGCGACTATTGGCTACTATGTTAGTGGTGTGTCACATAGGTTTGGATCAACTGTGGTCAACGCTCCGTTGATGTGTATTTATAGAGGAGGATGAGTCCATTATGTAAGGAGTACAACACTTCTTTTCTTGCGTTCATAACATTTCAGCCGATGTTTAATTTTAGAACTGTGTAAAATTACTGCAGAGGAGTAAAAACCCCAACAAAAAATTAATAAATAAAAGGGTGTCTTGGGTGCGTGACAGTAAAGAGATCATGACACTGTAAATAATCTTTCATTGCCATTATTCCCTGGTCCACACTGACCAGAATGGAAGCACCTATCGATGCCCCATATATAGGCCAAGTAGAACTTTGAAAATTTTTCGTATTCGATAGGGCCGTGTGTATAAAAGATATATGACATATTTTGAAGAAAAGATGACTTACCCTGTGTGGCAAAGCGAGCACGTATATGCCTGTAGTGAAAAATGAGTAGAGGGCTGGAAAGAGAAAAAAAAAAGAGTCATGGCTGCCCTAACACCTCAATTTAAGATAAAACGTGGTCTCGAGCTAGGAGAATTTGCGAGAGTGTCATATGCACATTTTTCAAAGTACCAGCCTAGCATAAAAACCCCACGTGCAAAAAAAAACGGCAAAATATTTCTCGTCATTGGAAATTGTACGAAGCGAAGATATTCTTTTTTAGTTTTTGATGGAGGCTAATTCTGCGAGCGCGAAACTGGGCAAAGCGAGACCGCTGTGAAAACGATTACTTCGAACTATTTCGTTCAGTTCAATTTGAACGTAGCCTTGAGTTTAAAAAAAGCACAAAAGAAAAAAAACTCTTTAGAAATAAGTACACAAAAATGTTAATCTGAATATATAATGAACGTGATTCCAAAATCTCTTGGCATAAAATAACCCTTGACAATTTGACCTGCCAATAAAATCAATCAATCATCAGTATGTCAATCAAACACTAAGCTAAAGTATCATTTATATGTAAATAAATTCTATTCCTATTTATATCATTGCCATCGATATTTCGTTAAGCCGACTGAGTCTTCGGCCTTCTCCGGGTCCGTAAGCAGTAACTTTACCCAGACTTGAGCAACATTTGATTTATTGAAGGATGAACTAAATTGACTCCACATGCTATGTATGAGAGGGGTGGGGTGGGTAATAAAAACACATTAACTTCGACACAAGGGCAGCTGGGAGCGAGAGCAGAAAAGAAAATGTCAGAGAGAGAGACCCGGTGGAGGTGAGATGGAGAAGATACCTATTACGGAGGCCAGTGCTAATGAGTTGATCAAATATAAACATATACGAGATACATGACAATTCAACCCACGAATTCTCCCTTACTCAGGAACATTTACGATTATGCACACATAGATAGTCATCTATAAAAACACATGCGAATCTACATGCAGATAGAAACTTAGGCATACAAAGGTATACAACAAGAGACAAACACATTTAAACACATATACGCAAGCACGAACACGAATGCAGAGACACGTACATTTGCACACACACACACACACACACACATATATATATATATATATATATACACACGCACTTGTACACATTTGGTGACTCGTAACGATGCAACAAAATATTAAGTATATTTTGTATGTAGGAAACGATTACATTCTAATTTTTTCATGATCATTATCATCATCATCTTCAGGGTATGCGGATTGTACGGTTTCTCTTCACCCTCACGCGTCATTCGTATCTGTTCGCCATCGATTTTAGTAGGTCCTTTTGACGGCATACAGTGTCCTCATTGAACTGATGAGCGTACATTTTTCGTGGTTGGCCAAAACTGATGAGTCTATGTGTAGAAGTCCATGGGTGAATGTTGTTTATGATTTCGTTTTTATTACTCCAGCAATGCCAAGCATATCCTATTCGACTTACATAGATGGTTTGTAAGATGGGAGCTAAGCGGCAGTTTAGCAGCCTTTTTGTTGGATGCTACTTCCAGGTTTAGTTCAAAATAACGCAAGCATTCTAAAATGTTTTGAATGTATGTTGTTTAGAAATAAAGATTTCATTCTTTATTTTTTATCATGAATGAAAAATATGCTGACAAATTATGTTGAATTTTAGATCTCATATGAAATGATTTCAGAGAGAATAAAAAAAAAGAGAGACTAATTTTTTTTTTTACTGGCACATCAACCTTCTTGGTTTATTTTATGTCTAAGCCAATTTTGTAGAAGGATAGAAGAGATATAATTTAACCCATTACTGGAGTAATAAAGGTTTTTTTTTTACTTTCCCCAAGTTTATTTATTCGGAAGTGAACATAATAGCGCGACTGGAGTTTGGACTAATATTTTTCAAGGCTGGAGTCCAGCATTTCAGTCGCTACACCATGGTGACTCCCCCACAGATTTTTCTCTTATTTAAACAAACCAATCAAAACTGTCTTGTCAATTCAAATGGCTAGATAATCATATCGGAAAATTTCAAGGATTTTTGTCCAAACTTCTTCATAAAGCCATTTTTATTATGAAAGCATCCAACTACATTCGAACTGAACCAATAATTTCGTTAAAAATGACAAAAAACATGTATATCTGTCCGCATTATCGTACAAAAGATACAAAGTTCACAATACTTTGGTTCATACAAGGCAGCAATAGGTATATTCAATCTCGTTCAAACTCGTTTTAAATATCTAGATTTAGTTACGGTAAGAGGAATTCGAGAACCTAATACGCTCATCTATAAACACACTCAGTGTGTTAACCTGCACGCGAATTTTTTTTTTTTGTGTACGGGAAACATGCAATCGTTGACAATTATAGATAGAAACATAAGCAACCAATCAGAATTCTGCACAAACCCAACGACCTTCTCAATCTCGGTTTCTTCTAAGTGCGTTTTGGTTTCCTTCCAACCGACAAACCCTGATACATTCTAAAAATAGGTTCATTAGCCGTGCAGATTGTTAGGAATGTTAGTATGTGAATACTTTCGCAGTTTTCATTCGTCAAGCAAAAGAAGGATCGTTTACACCTGGATAATTGCTGCATTCTGTGTTCAATACCTGTTTAGAGAATAGACAAAAAAAAAAGTAATTTATCAGCGAGTGGAAAGAAAATGTTCTGTTAGAAATGTTTCAAAACATGTCAAGGGATGCGACTTAGAGCACTAGATAATGGCCTGATACCCAACTTAGCAACCTTAGTTTATATGATGAGCTTATTACAAAGGATACGAAATTAAGTTTTATCGAAGAAAGGGTAAAAAAGCTGCAAATGTTTCAGTAACATTTGTTAACGCATTGTCACAATATAGCAATGCAGCAACCAAATCCTAATAGAGTGAACCATTACGTTGCTCCGGGCAAAACTTGTAGGAAAAAAGAAAAGTTAAACACATTTCACCTGAGACAAGCACGACAAATAACGACACATAAATGTGATAAAAGAGACAAACTCAAACCAATAAGTCCGCTATAAACCTGTGTGTCTCTGTGTCTATGTGTTAGAGTGCAGCTATTTTACATTTTGTATATTTTAAGAACCAGTTACGCAGTGGTCTTGCAGTAACTTGGCAATCTATCAGACAGAACCTTAATGCGCACGCGTGAATAGTAACTCTCTCTAGTGACGGCTGAAACAATTCGAACAACTCCGATGATTATTATTCAATGAGTGGCCGATTGATAAAATCTTGTCACCGATGCTTCAAGGCTGGTCGAAAAAATTCGTTGAAAAGCGTTGTAACCGTTCCGGAAAGCCCCCGGCAAAAACTAACTAAAAAATAAGAATAAAAATAAAAATAAAAGTGTTCGAAAATGTGTTACACATTCAGACTGCTATGAAAGAAAATCAATAAATAACAGTGGAAGAATTATCAGATTTGGTGGTCGTAGTCCAGCACTTCAGTCACTACGCCTCGGCTACTTTCTTCGTTTTTATTTTGTTATCTGAACACCGGGCCTTTCACCAGATTTCAGGATTTTACTGTGACTATTGTTTCAGACATTTTGATAGAGGATATTCAAATGTGCAGCAGTGAACTTGGTTCTTTACGTCAATAATTACTCAGATTTGTACAAAATTATCGTAACCAGAGATAAGACATGGGCCTAATTCTATAGTTACTTACTTAAGTTAGCATAAGGACAACATTATAAGCCACTGAGTAAAAAATCAAACTCATTAAAAATTGTCTGCGAATTAAGCTTGCATACCATTACCCCACCAGTGGTGCCTATGTGTCTACCACTATAAACCTGAAACAAAGCAAAAGTCTAGTTTTCGCAACCAAAATTACCTGAGTTTCCATGTCCGGTAAAGTTGAAATTACGTCATGTGATATATATATATATATATGGAGAGAGAGAGAGAGAGAGAGAGAGAGAGAGAGAGAGAATGAAAATCTGACATTCTATTCCTTCAAGTTTGCATTTAATTTCAACATTGTTTGATTATTCTAAATTAAACGAACAGTTTGCTTATGTTCACACTAATAATCTGGTGAAATTTATAGCTACATACGTTTGCATATCTGCGCATAAACATTCTTTCTCTTTTACTTTGTGACATATTCACACACGATCGTTTAAACACATAAAATTCATCCATTAAATTTAGAAAACGCAAAATACTTCTTGAATTTTTTTTCACCTGAAATATTCACGCTCTAACATCTTTTCATGCAAAAATAAATTGTAACTTTTCATTCGCTTTAAAGAAATAGAAATCATTAAATTGTAGATTGGTGTTTTATTCCATCATTTACACATTCGTCTGCTGCACATATACAGTTCTCCATGGACTCTGGATGCAGTCGAAAGAACCTACCGCGAGCGGTTGCTGATAAGGACGGATGGCGAAATAGAGTCTATGAAATCCGCACGATCGTCACGACTTGTTGATAATGATGACATCAAATTTCTTCACCGTTTGAGGAGCACAGTTGTGGGATTCACGTGTTGTTTTCACATCACCCATATCTGTGATTCACATTTTCTCATGGTTTTTTATAGAATTAAATTCAAGATATTTCATATTAGGAATGGAATAAAACAGAACACAATGAAGCAGCTCATGGTGATACCGAAATAGTCCACTTCAGATTTTGGTAGGTCGTGTGACAAATACCGTCCGCTCCAGACTTTTTAGTCAAAGAAAAGAGACACAAAAGTAAATGCAATAGCCTACGATTCAACTATAGTTTAGTTTTAGTGTTCGTCACAAGTAGCTTTATATTCTTGTAAAACCTGAAATATAAAGATGCATAAACCATTTAATACTAAATGATAATAATGGTACTTTTTAGTATTTATTTTGGTTGGTGACTTTCAGTAAACGAGTGAAAAAAAGGTTGCATAAAAGAAAGAAAGAAAGAAAGAAAGAAAGATCTTTTTAAATAAGAAAAAGAATCAAAGATTGATAAATATATGAAAGAAAACAAGCAAAATAGAAATAAAAGAAAACGTTTTAAAAATGAAGAAAGACAAAAAAAAAAAACGTAATATAAAGGGAAGAGAAAGGAATTCAATCAAAAAGAATAAAAAGCTTATCGAAAGAAAAGAAAAGTAAATTGAAACCGTGCGACATTAGACGAGTCAAACGAGAAGTAAAATAAGTGAATAATGAATTGATTGTTTGGACTTGGGTCTCTTAACTCACTAGGTTTAAACATCGAAGATAAAGGCAAGCAACAACAACAACAACAACAACAACAAAATCTTAAGCAAAGAAGCTGGCAGACTAAAAGAGACGTGACGAGAGTGCAAATAAGAAATCTCCCCAATCGGAAATTGACGTTTATCTGATCCAGACCGCATGGTTTTTACAAGCGTCATTCATCCCAAATATGTAATTAGAATTTTTAAAACGCTTTTGGAGCCTCTGCAGTCCGGTTTCTTGGGGAAAGTTCTGATAAGAAAAAAGCCTTCGTCTTCTTCTCTGGACTTAGTGGGACCGAAATCTTTACATGGCATGTTTCTGCTTTCTATCAAATTGTGGAATCAACGATGTCGAATGTATCCGTCTCCTCCGAGAATGGTAAGAGCGTCGGATTTCTGGTGACGAGAAACATTTTCAGTTCATGGATCTCTGCTTCCGAGCTGAAAGCTATTCGCATCTTAAAATGCTAGTGGTGAGAGTGGTGGAAGTCGTTTTATGTTTCGACACCAACAAAAATCGAATTATTCGTCACATCAAAGTAGTTCTTTATCTGGGGAGAGAAGGGTGATTTCTTGAAATTTACTTTTTTTTCTTTTCTTTTTTTCCTTATAAATTTACACTTTCTTCCTTACATTTGTTCTTTTTTATTATTTGTAATTTTCTTTCCTTCATTTATCTTTCTTTTTAGATTATCTTTCTTTCTTTCTTTTGATTTTTTTCCTTTAATATATTATTTCATCCTTTCTTTATTCTCTTTTTCTTTTTAGATAAGGTAATTTCTTTCTTTCTTTCTTTCTTTCTTTCTTTCTTTCTTTCTCGTAATTGTTACTTTGAAATTACCTTTTTTCATTTCTTTATTCTCACTTTCTTAAAATATTACGCCATTTCTTCATTCATTTTATTTTTTATTTATCTCTTGCTTTGGTGCCCAATTTTTCTTTTTTGTTTTTTCATTTCTTTCTTTATTTCTTTCTTAGTTTTTGTTCCCTCGTCATCTTTCTTTAAAAATATTTAAACTCTTTCCAATTCCTCTCTTTCCGATTCATTTTCCAGGTACATTTTTCTTTCTTTCTTTCTTTCTTTCTTTCTTTCTTTCTTTCTTTCTTCATCTATTAATACATTCTCTTTGTCTCTCTGTCTCTGTCTGTCTATCTGTCTGTCTGTCTGTCTGTCTCTCTCTCCCCTTTTTTCTTTCAGCGACTTGTCCCTTTTCGGTTTCTTTTATTTCCTTTTGTTCCAAATCTTTTTTGCAACTATATCTTCCTTCCTTCCTTCCTTCCTTCCTTCCTTCCTTCCCTCCGGGGAATCTTCGTTATCTTTAATTGAATCTACTTTTATCTCTCTTCCTCCATTCTTCTTCTCTCCATCAGTGCACTTGGATTTCTCAAAACTCTAATTATTACACAAATCTTTTTCTCTTCTTGTCTATCCATTTAAGTCACGTCGAACGGCGCTTTAATAATGAAAATACGAGACGAAAACAAGCAGACATTATATTTTATCAAGCAACCTACGAAGGTGCATAAGATTTATCAATGGAATAGGTAAACTGAGTTCGAATTCTAACGGATGCAGCCAGACAATTCTCCTCTTAAAAATTCTCGCTTTAAATGTGATACAATAATTTCCTGATCAAACTAATAGGTTCAACTTGGTTGTTTTTAGCCCAACGTTTAAGCCGATATCTTCTATCCCTTCCTCATTACATTAGAATCACATATGTCGTCGATTGACATGATTTTTTTTTAAGGCATGTCAATCCGTCTAGGATTGTTTTATGTCTAGAGTTTAAGGAATCGCGTTCATTGTACGTTCATATATACATTTTTAGTAGTTTCCTTTTATTTATTTATTTTTTTTTGCTAACGGTCCAATCGACTATGATTTTTAAACAGATCTATTTAACCCATTGATGAGACCCTTATAGGTACTACCTCTCCAGGTCAGAGTAGATCAGGGAGTAATGAAAATGATGAGGTATTCCACGCTGCTCAGATCTCCAGGCGGCAGGGATGTACTTACAAATCTGCAAGAGATATAGTTTGCGTATTCTAAGCCCTGTCGACCGAGTGTATCAAGTATTTTTGTGAGATGAATACACTGACATTAAAACAAAAATCATTTTCTTTGAGACCATTTTCCCAATAATATTGGAGTGCATCTTCTTCATTGACATTATTCTCATGTCCACTCGGGCTCAGAGTAATAATACTGTTAGATATAACTGTTCAATGTTTTGCTTGAGATCATTATTAATATTAAATAGAATTGCGTAAAATTATTATATAGCCAACTTGTGAACCTAAATGGGTATGTTCCATTCCTCATAAATGCGTTGGACAATATTATGAGGGGGTAGAGTGTTCGCCAATGATCCGGGAGACCGGGGTTCAATCCCAGGTCGAGTCATACTAAAGACACGAAAAATGATACTTGATTCAAACTTGCTTAACAGTCAGAATTATAAAATAAGGATCAAGGATAAAGTGGAGCAATCCAGTGAATTGAGTAACGTCATCCCCCACACCTTGGTGTAGTAGCTATTGAAAAAGAAGCCTTCGGGTCAACCTCGACTAAGATTGCCAACTTTACTTTTACTTATTTATGCTGACTATGGTCGCCTCGGGTTGGGTAATGGTTAGCAAGTTAGACTAGCAAACATTCCCGAGTGAGTTCGAGTCTCATTGGGTGCCCCATTCATACGGCCTTGTGCCACATAGGAATAAAAAGCTTATTGAATTTCAATTTATGCTGACTATGAGCGCGTTAGGTGGTATAATGGTCAGCAAGCTAAACAGGCAAACCTTCACGAGTGAGTTTGAGTCTCATTGAGTGCCCCATTCAAACGATTTGGTACCACATCTAAGCAAAAAAAAAAAAAAGCTTAGTAAATTACAACTATTTATGCTGACTAAGAAGTCACCTCTAGCAGTGGGTACCTTCTCCACGCCGCTGGAGAGTATTGTATTTTATTAATGTTATAAAGATTTCCGTTTCATTTCCAGCCTCCGTTTGTTTATTTCTCATTCTTTAACCTTTTGTTAGGTTACAAAAAAAAAAAAATATCGGTACCAAAAACCAGTTAACTGTATGCAAATAGAACTATTAGTGTTTGATAGCAAAAGCAGTACATGAAAGCATTTAAAAGAGTATAAACAATAAATAACAATATTTGAAACCATTTAACAGTGTACAAACAAATGATGTCTAACACGTTTAAAAATAAAGTTACCTACAAAATATCACCTTAAAAATCGTGTGTATGAACGGCATTTGACATTAAATAACCATTAAGGGTTTATATACGATTAGATCAAATAACCTAGCCAAAACCAAATTATTAAATAGAAATATTAGTGTTAAACCGCAATACTTGAGACTATTTAAATATATGTTAGAAAATAAATAAATAAATAAATGTTAGAAATATATATATATATGTATCGGTTAAATGTGTAAATGGTTGAATAAAACTCCAATCTACAAATTTATAAATTTCATTTCTTTAAACTGAGTGAAAAGTTTGCCGAAAAATAGAATTGACAAAGTCTTTCCTTCTAAGATAATATAAATCAGAGTAAATATTTTTTTTAGAATGGATGATAGTTAAGATTTTATGAATGAAATATTGCAGTAATTGTTAGCCTGAAAAAATTGACGTATTTTGCGTGTATAATAAATATTTGTATGGGAATGTCATTATGTAGACAGTGAGTTGTATTTATGTCTTAACGTATATTCAGCAGCAACTGATATCTTCATCAGCAAGGGACAGATGAATATTTTCAACACAATCATTCATTCATCTTAAGAAAAATTAAACGAAAAGAAACTAATGTAGATCTTTTCTTTAAAGAAATAAATTGAAAGTTTGTGTAGAATATGGAATAAATTCCAAGGGTGGATTCTGGATTGAGCATGTACCACTTATTCGTATGGTCAAATTTCAATTTTTTACACCACTCCCGGTGGATTATCATCCCCACTCAGTCGAATCTAGTCTTGTACTCTTTTTGCGCTAATTTACGGCATTAGCTTATTACATGATTGATCGTTTCGTTTTTATGAGCATATAACCTACTATTGTTATTTTGTTGCGTCTTGTCTATTTTTGCTTTGATGTAGTTTGTCCTTATGGCGTTTTTTGTGCTGCTGTTAGAAGAGATTCAGTTTTTCACTCCAGTTTTAACTGGTGGTCTTTCACTAAAGTTTGATTGATAACAAGTCTTCTCAAGTCACCAGTATTCTTCTAAGTTTCTCGGTGATTTTAACAGTTCTGAATTCTGGTCGATCTAAACACTTTTCTGATGTGCAATTCTTTTAGTCTATTTTCTAAGTGGGGTAGTAGTTACTTTACATAGTTAATTATTTCTAACATTTAATCAGAGTTTATGAACAGTCACTGAAGCTCAGAAATCATTTATTTGCTTTTTGAATATAAAATCAAATTTTTATCACAACAAAATAGAAAAAAAATCACTGTGTTTTTAAACAGGCGTCTAAGTTATTCTTATCTTTTAACCAAGGTTCTTTTTAATGAATGATTTACTTCATGGGGGACTGTTGAGCGCACGTTTAAAAACGAATCAGTTTTCAATTGACCAGAGATGTTTTATGACGTCAACTTTGTCAGACAAATTACCGTCATGCTTTTCAAGATAACTTCCGCTTGGGAAATGAGAGTGTGATTGAAATAAACGAGAAATTTGAAGCTAAAATCGAAATTGAAAGAGAAAACTTGGGATGGAAAATAGAAAAACGGTTTAGCGTGTGGGAGACAATGAGAGACCAAACAGAAGAAGAAGAAGAAGAAGAAGAAGAAGAAGAAGAAGAAGAAGAAGAAGAAGAAGAAGAGAGCGAGTGAGAGAAGTAGAAATGGGCAGAGACAAAGCAAAAATGTGCGTAATAAGCGATATATACAAAAATGGAGAAGGGGATACTGGAAGATCGGAAAGTGACAAATTTGGGGGTTTGGTCTGATTAGGACTTTTTTTTTTACAGGAGCGAAGTAATTCAAAATTAATTACGGAAAACTTTTTTAAAAAATAACATTAAACTGAAGAAGAAGAAGAAGAAGAAGAAGAAGAAGAAGAAGAAGAAGAAGAAGAAGGTTATAGTAAATAGAAGGAGAAGGGGGAGGTTAAAGTGAGAAGAAGAAGAAGAAGAAGAAGAAGAAGAAGGTTATAGTAAATAGAAGGAGAAGGGGGAGGTTAAAGTGAGAAGAAGAAGAAGAAGAAGAAGAAGAAGAAGAAGAAGAAGAAGAAGAAGAAGAAGAAGGTTATAGTAAATAGAAGGAGAAGGGGGAGGTTAAAGTGAGAAGAAGAAGAAGAAGAAGAAGAAGAAGAAGAAGAAGAAGAAGAAGAAGAAGAAGAAGAAGAAGAAGAAGAAGAAGAAGAAGACGTTATGGTTGTGAAAGGGGAAAAAGAAGAAAAACTAATCAGAGAAAAAATATAAAAAGGAGGAGTAAATTTGCAAAAACAAAATTTCAACTGAGTGAAAATATTTTGTAAGAGATGGCACAAAATAATATGTGAGACTTCGATTAAGTGAAAAACAAAGAAATTCAATATCAAACAGTTTTGTTTTTTGTTGGTTTTTTTTTTTTGTCATAAAAGCAATAAATTATGATAGTTATTGAAAATATGTAAAGATTAGTGATAAGTCAAATAAGAAAGAGAGATAGGATGAGAAACTGTAAGAGAACGAGAATTAATACATGTGTGTGTGTGTGTGGGTGTGTGTGTGTGTGAAGAGACGAGCAAATGTTGCATGAGCGAGGTATTCTGCTTGATAGATAATAAAGTTCGTAAAAATGGTGGCCTTCATTACCGGACGGATGTGATTGAAGAATGATGTAGACTTTGTAATTGCACTTCTTTTGTTTCAATAGATACACACACAAACATGCATATACTCAACATTTCATATATATATATATATATATATATATATATATATATATATTATCACAGTGTTGGTTGTCAAAAAATCACTTTGTGGGTTTTTGTTGAACCAAGTACAATATGATATGGAGAGTGCTCAATATCTACGATAGAGCTATTATATAATAATAATAAATAAATATATCATCATCATCATCATCATGTCGTGCTGGTAGCACGGATATCCCTGACCCTCTCTCGCCACTCCTCCCTATCGTTCATCGCCCTAGGAAGGTCTTCAGGACAACATCCCGTATCCTCACATAGCTGCTGAATGTATGTTCGTGCTGGTCGTCCTGCTTTTGCGCGGCCATGTGTGGGGGTCCATAAGAGTACATCATTTAAGAGTTCGTTCCTGCTTCTCCAGCAGTGTCCTGCATGTCTGGTTCGTCTAACTTGAATAGTTTTCGTGATAGGAGGCAGGTGTCCATACAGTTGGTGTCTTGTAATGTATATTAGATATAAATATTCAATTTATAGAATTTAGACTGAGACCCCTGGGTTTCATGGAGTTTTTTGCAAAACAACAATCATCAGGCAGTTAAGAAAATGAAAATGAAATTTTCTCAACTGCCTGATGATTGTTGTTTTGCAAAAAAAACTCCATGAAACCCAGGGGTCGCAGTCTAAATACCAGGGGTTAAATATATATATCTAATATATATCTATTTATGATTATTATATTATATATATATATATATATATATATATATACGTCGTAAATTGTGACGTATAAAGCGACGTTTTAAGCCTGAAAAAATCTCTACAAAGCTAGGGTTCGACTTGTACGTCAAAGCTAAAATGCAAATCTTTTTTACAGAGGGGTTAGCCTTGCCAAATAACTCGACCATTAATTTTATAGATATTATTTCTGTCTAAATAGGTCGACATATACGCCGCAATTTAGGATATATATATATATATATGTGTATATATATATATATATTTATATATATTGGCCTAATGAGTGTTCGCCAATGGTTCAGGTGACTGAGGTTCAATCCCAGGTCCAGTCATAATAGAGACTCAAAAAATTTTACTTGATGCTGTCTTGTTTAACGCTCAGCATTATAAGGTAAGAATCAAGGGTAAAGTGGAGCAATCCAGGGAATGGAGTAGCGCCCTTCCCTACACCTCAGTGTGGTACCTATTGTAAAAGGACTAAGTTTGCCACCTTTACTAACTTTTATATATATATATATATATATATATATATATATATATATATATATCGGCAATTGCAACGATCTAATGTATATATATATATATATATATATATATATATATATATATATATATATGAGATCGATTGAGTCTTGAGAGAAATCAAGTATAAATGGAAATAAAACAGTTGAAATCAAATGTTTTTATCCTTATTTCTATATTCCTCAGGAAAGACAACTTTCTAACGCTGCAAAAATTGAAAAAAATCTGTGTACGAGGAAGTGTTGAAAAGTTTTCAGCCTATAAAGGTATTATTTTTTGTTGAAACTTTTAAAAAAAATTGTTTGTTTGAATGGTTAAAAGAATCAGATATTATATGCCAAACTTGTGGGGAATATGAGAAAAAGCATGAACAAAGCTATCATCTGCCTCTTAGACGGGCCGAGAACTTTTCAGTCTAACCGTATTTGACGTGTTCATATAAATGTCTGCTCTACGATGCATTCAAGTCCATTAAAGTCTTCCTTTTGTGACCGATATGAAGAATTTGGTTCTTGGTTCACCAGAGATTTGCAACTATTCCAACTATGAGCGTCGATGAGGTTACGTGTTATATATTCTTTTGTCACAAAACTTGGAGCTCTGGGAAGGAGACTCGAATTGCTTATTCTTAAAGAAGCGAAAATCCAGATCGTTTGCCTGTTTATCGTTATTCTATGATTATGATGCAGGTTTAATGTCAGAGTTTTGATCTTTAAGACCTTCCATAACATACCCTTAGGTATGGAAGAGGATATGAATATCTCCCCTACTGTGAATTAGACCTTATCGTCTACTGATGAAGAGAAGAACATCTTTGTGGTCACCGTAGGTGGTGAAGATTTTCATTGTCAGGCAAATGGGAAGTGGATTTGCCGCCGGTGCCCCAAATCCTGATTTCTGTTTGGGCGGATGTGATTTCTAAGTATCTGACCTTTTACTCGGTTGCTTCATTTCTCGCATCTGACACCTCATGTTGCTTGTCAAAAGAACCTTTCTTTCTGGTGCCACCGGCATGTCTTTGAATGTTTTCACAAAATCGCTGTCAACGTCTTGCCCAGTATTTGGAGATTTGCTCCATTCTTCAACTTTTATGTTTTTGCATGAAAAATATATTCTCATTTGAACTGGCCAACTGATTGTTTAAGACCGGTTCATATTAACACTTTTTCCTTATCTCACAAGCCATTTGAACTAAATTCACTATTCATTTGGAGTTCGATGAATTTAATTTTTTCCCAAAAAATTTCTAAGAATAAAAAAGCCACTGAAGTTTTAAATTCTAATTAGTTACTCAATAACAATTTGCTTTTCCACAACAATTAGACTCTACGTTCGTAAGTGACAGAAAAGAGCAGAAAATGTTTAAAAGTTGAAAAATTTTAAAATCACATTCAAGTGATTCAAACCTCATTTAATGGACTTATAAAATGAATGTAGAACCTATATAAAACCTTTCCAGAGATTTTCATTTTTGTCATTCTACAAGATTCAATATGACAATTTAAGGTTTTTTGTCTAAAGTCGCCACAAAAAAAAAATCGATGTTACAAAAAAATCAAGTTCCAATCAAAATACGAATTATATACACTTTCATAAAAACAAAAATGAACGAAACTGTTGTATTTTGTTTTCTGCTTTGAAAAAACAAAATTGACGGAGAAAAAAAAAAAACCTTGTAAATGCGTTATTCATTAATCATTCATTTTTGTTTCCAAAATTTCTTTTTGAGACTTTGAAGTGAAACTCTGTGGTTTGCATCCCAGTCGGATCAAACAATTTTAAGATTATATTTTCAGCAACTTTGCTTGCTCATAACGATGAAAGTATTATTAGATTAGTAATTATTTGACATTACGAAGACTTAGTTTTAACTATATTCGTTAAAAAATACTGTAATTTTGTAAAATTGTCGAAATTGGCTTATTTTTCGTTATTGATAGTAACATTAAAAACAATTGAAATTAAGCAATATTTTCAGTATATTTTTCTTTTATTTTAAGAAAAGAAAAGTGAACGTTTTCTGGAAGTAGTGGGACTGGTTCATAACTACTTGTTTAATGCTGTTTAGAGCAGTGCGTACCTCGTCATACGGAGATCTTAATGCAAACCGTCTATGTAATACTAATTCCTTGCATTCTGCTACGAACGACTAATTCTTACGTACTCGTATACCAAACATTTTGGGTCACGGTATTCAAGTTAGGCTGAAACGGTTACACATTGTTTATATAGGTTAGGCTGAAACTGTTACACATTGTTTATATAGGTTAGGCTGAAACGGTTACACATTGTTTATGTAGGTTAGGCTAAAACGGTTACACATTGTTTATATAGGTTATGCTGAAACGGTTACACATTGATTATATAGGTTAGGCTGAAACGGTTACACACTGTTTATGTAGGTTAGGCTAAAACGGTTACACATTGTTTATATAGGTTAGGCTGAAACGGTTACACATTGATTATATAGGTTAGGCTGAAACGTTTACACATTGATTATATAGGTTAGGCTGAAACGGTTACACATTGTTTATATAGGTTAGGCTGAAACTATTATACATCGTTTATGTAGATTAGAGAGAAGACGGTATAAATGAATGAACAAATTAAAAGTGCTTTGTAAAAATGTTGTGTTATCTCTGTCCATAGAATTACCTGGGAAAAGTTAGTAGCGAGCAGATGAAGACATTACTCGAGAATAAACAGTAATTCCCAACAAAGATGAACAAAATGTCCAAGTCAATCGATTAAAACTGTTGGGTATCACCTACCCTTTCAGGATAATGAGCAGTTCCATCTGCCATATATGGCAGTAGCAGAGATCAGTCTGGGAAGGATAAGCCTACGAGTCAGACCAGAAGAGCCGTTTCTATTGTTGAAGTATATCCTTACTCTATCACTAATCCTATGTTCTTATAACTAACAGTCTCTCTCTTGTAAATACTCTTTCCTGTAAATATAACTATTTTCCGCACATATCGTGGTTTGTTTTATTATTATTACTACTTGTGTTCACTAACCAGAACACAACAAAAACTATCTATATCATCTTGGTTGTCTCAGTCACCTTGATGTGTGATATTTATTTAAGTAAACAGAAAAAAAAAGACTGTGCCTTATTTTTTAAAAATGTGACGGTCAATGAAAAGAGTATATTTTCCAATAATGCGAACGAAAACAATTCATTTTGTAAACAGAATGAATCAAATGTGACCGTGCTGCTATTTAATCACACTGAAGACAGAAATCAATAAAAAGTATCAAAATCAATTTTAACTTAAAAAGCGTAATAATTCAATCAAGTTTGGTTTCTTTGCTTAATGACATATCAATCTTCATGGATTATCTAATACCAAAGCTATTCTTGTTGAAGGACAGTTGGGGCACTATCTAACTCATAGCTTGAGAGAATAAAGGCATTCATGTTTTTTTTCCGAGGTTAGAAGTCCAAAAGTTAACACTGGAGTTTGAACTTGCCTATTACAATGTCGATAACAGCACGTTAGTTCCTACGCCACAGGTCATCATCATGTCATGCCGCTAGCACGGATATCCCTGACCCTCTCTCGCCACTTCTCCCTATCGTTCATCGCCTCTGGCAGGTCTCCAGGGATACATCCTGTATCCTCACAGAGCTGCTGTATGTATATTCGAGCTGGTTGTCCTGCTTTAGCTCGGCCATATGTGGGGGCCCATATGGACCCATGGACTCCTATGCCACAGGTACTATCCGCTATTCGATAAGGATAACATTAGAACTCATATATCTTTATTACAGTTCTACTGAGAATTTTTTTCCTTGTCAACCGCCTTCATCCAATATTGCATCTTCGGTTATTTGTTGATACCAGTAATTGCCTGAATAGAATCTAATTCATTATAGAATCAAATATAATGTATAATGATATATAATAATATATAATATAATGATATAATATAATAATATATGATAATATATATATAATATGATAATCTAATAGAATTCATAGAATCTTTTGGGAAAAAAAGGAACCAGAGAAGTTCTTTGTGGCCAAGAGTAACACATTTTAGCAAAATTAGACGATGAAGTAGCCTGAAAGATGAGAGCTGGGGAATTGTAAGAGGTTTTTCAATAAAGTTAATGGTTAAAAAGTTTTTGATCAGTCATTTTCTAAATAAACCAAACTTTTTTGTACAACCCAGTATCTGAAAATGCCAGATGATAGTAGAAAATATTGCAAGCCAAAATTGGACTATAGTTTTATGAATTTTGGATTCTTTATCTGAAAAAAATAATCACTGACATTATTTACATCGCTTTGAAGTGGATTAAGCCATCACTGCGATTAGAATTTGAGAGATAATTACACATCCCAAAATATCTAATCATTTTCCATTTGTGGTCAAGTTATCATCACTTCATCTGAATGTTTGATGATATTCTGCAATGAGCTAAGTGATAAAACGAAAGAGCCCAAACATTTGACAAAGCGAAGAAACGGAAGATTTCAGACCAGGGAGACTTATCAACATTTTATCAAAAAGAATGAATCGTTTTTCTCATCGTTTTTTTTTTCTCTATTTTTTAAGGAAATGAAAATACTATGTCTGATTTGTCCAATCGAAATTTGACGAAGAAAGTTCGCAATGTTACTCTACTTAAAATCGACCTTATATTACATCCTACTAGAAAAAGAAAGTTTTGTTGAAGGCATAATGGTTCGTAGTTCATTAGAATAGTGAATCATTGTCTTCTAAAGTGGTTCTTTATCAAACTCTAAGCTAAAAGTTCATACTGTTGAGGTAGAAGCACAATGATAAAACAACTGTTTGTTCTACGGATAAAATGTAGTTTTCCAGGTGTTTCCTAGGCGAGACAATTCCGTAAACGTCTATTTCAAGAATTTGTTTTAATTGTTATTTTTTGTTTTAAATTCCCAATAATACCATAGAATGTATTTAATTCTGCAATTAGGAAACGTTAGAATACGGTACAATTATATATATATATATATATATATATATATATATATATATATATATATATATATATATATATATATATATATATATATGGGAGGGTGTTAAGAGAGAGTGGGGCAAGAAATAGAAACTCAAAGAGAAGGTTTTTTTTAATTCATCTTAAATTTTAATATAATAATAATAATTATTATAATTCGTTGTTCCAACGTGTGCTAAAGGCGATTTATTATAGAGCGCTAGGCAAATACATTTGTATATTCTATCAATACGTCTCTCTCTCTCTCTCTCTCTCTCTCTCTCTCTCTCTCTCTCTATCTATCTATCTATAGAGAGAGAGAAAGAGATATAGGAAAAGGGAGAGACAGAAATTATGTTTGTGTTTGTGTCAGAGTATCTTGGAGTATGTGTGCCTGCTTGTGAGAGGGAAACCATGATAGTATCAACGGTATGACTGAGATATCTCTTTACATTCAACAAACACCAGTTTTTGTACCCAAGTAAAAATCAGAATTTTAAAAGCAAACAGTACTTCCTCCCTTGAAAGATTTACCAAGCACAATATTTCTTTTTAATATTAGTTTTTTTCAATCGTCCTTGATTTTGGGTAAGACAAGCTAATCTTAGCTTGGTGCAACAGTATTCCTAACGTATACATCGTTTCCAGTAACTGTTTCAGATTATTCTTTTTTTTAATATTAATAAGAGCATACATACGTATCTATATATACAGGGAGTTTCGAAATAGATGCAACCCATTAATAGGATAATGATTTATGATTGAGACAACCGCAATGGCGGTCATTTGGAAAACGTCCTGTAAAAAATGCATCCTTTGTGTAAGAAACATCAAATCAATGTCTCAGGACATCCAAGGCATTGTAATCAGGAATTAATAGTTTTTATAGTATACTATTTTCATATTTGAAACAAAAGAAAAATACAACTTTAATATTAGTAGAGTTATTAGCAGTCACATGGGTATATTGAGACACCACCTCTCTCTCTCTTTCTCTGTCTCTATCTCTGTCTGTCTCTATCTCCCCCCCTCTCTCTCTCTAAATATATATATATATATATATATATATTTAGAGAGAGAGAGGGGGGGAGATATATATATATATATATATATATATATATTTAGAGAGAGAGAGAGGGGGGAGATAGAGACAGACAGAGATAGAGACAGAGAAAGAGACAGAGAGGTGGTGTCTCAATATACCCATGTGACTGCTAATATATATATATACATATCGAATAAAAAATCCCACTCCTGATCACACAAAGTGAGTGAGGAAAAAGTAATTATGTAAAACAATAAATTTAACAACGAAACACCTAGTTACGTATCTATATACAGAACGTATGTGCATGTATGTGTTTGTGCATGTTTCTGCAAATGTGTGCATATTGTGTGTGTGTGTGTGTGTGTGTGTGTGTGTGTGTGTGTGTGTGTGTGTGTGTGTGTGTGTGTGTCATTTAGGAACCAGTCTGTCCACATTAGTTCCTGGGCTTCTGCGGCCGTAACCCCAGAAGATTTGCCGTTGGTTATCATACTCAGCGAACGACCAAGGCAGCCATTCATCTAGTTCGTCTAGTTTTTGCCGCTGGCATACAACGCCATCACCATCCGTTACCAACAAGTGCAGTTCCCTTTTCTCAATGCCAATTCTAAGTCGACGAACGAGACGCATTCGTTGCCTTGTCGTTTGCTCCCAAGCCCCCAAGGCACACCAGTATTGATTGATTTTCCGTGAGTGTCGTCCAATCGCCAAGATTCTTCCATCTCCGATCGTAGCAGCTCCTCCGTTTTGCCGGAGGATGGCGCCAATATTGCTGCTCGGGGCGCCAGTAACTCTTTACGTCTTTCACAAGATGCGTTGCTTTTAGATTCACAGGGAGCTTTTTTCTCGTAATCTTAGGCCGACTGGATTCGGACCTTCTTTCTTTCTTTCTTTCTTTCTTTGCATTTTTTCAGACTTCCTTTAACGTTAAATTCAAGACCCCTCCTCTCTCTCTCACACACTCTTTTGCCAACTTTATCGATTTTTAAGTCTTTATGTACAGTTATTTCTTCCATTTCCATCCAGTTGTTCTTCTTTTAACATTCTTTCTTTCTTTCTTTCTTTCTTTCTTTTCAAATGTCAGTTTATCCTTTCTTTTTCTTCACATATTTCTCACCGTATTTTTTAGATTCTTTTTCCATATTTACCGATTTAATTACTTCTACCTTCTCTTTTTATTTTTATTTTTCTTCCTTCATTTCTCTCTCTCTCTCTCTCTCTCTCTCTCTCTCTCTTTCTTTCTCTCTCATTCGTTTTTCTATTTCTTTTTTTAATTCTTTTCATCAATTATAATCGTCTCCTGAATTCTTCTCTTACATCTAATCTTTTCTCTTCATTCTACAAAATTCTTCGATTTTCCAATATTCCTCTTCAATTCCCAATTCCAAGACGTTTCACTTCATTCTTGAAAATGTTCCACTCCCCACCATCGAAACTTCATGTTTCTTTTTACCCAATTCCGAACAGCTTTATTTTTTCTTTCGCTCTGTCCCTAACTCTAACCCTAACCTCGTTAATTCGTTCCCCGAAACATTTTCAATAAATACTCTCTGACACTTATCCCTGTAAAGTGCTTTTTCTTTTTTACTTACTTGTTCATTTCCATAGGACGCATTTTTCGCAGTTTTCCCATAAAGAAAAAAAGTTTGTATTTTTCAAATACACATTCCACCCATAATTCAGCAGGGATCCGAATCAGCGAAATATCCCAAGAAAAAAACATCGATTTTTAATTTGGGATATTTTTCTGAAGGTTATATTTTATTGTAAATCCACTGAGCCTTTTACAAATTGAAAAGGAGTCAATGGTTGTGTTTATAATAAGGATTTATATCTTTCTTGATCAATGATTTTGTCGCAGAGGGTCCCTATTATAAAACAGGGACACCCATTAACCAAAATAGCACCAGAAAGACGAAGAGAAAATTCAAATTCAAAATTTTGCATGTGAAAGCAAGCAGGCCCTACTTCCCTGAAAGATACCACACAATCCTCTCTGTATCACTATATATATATCTATATATATATATGTGTGTGTGTGTGTGTGTGTGTGTGTGTGTGAATATAAAAATATGAACAAAAAATATATATTACGAGAACATATTTATCAATATATGATAATATGCTGACTTTTAAGTTCCTGACTTTTTTGTGAAACCGTCCTCAGGGCGATGTTAGAATGCATCATCCGAAAATTATTTTCAAATGAAAAAGTGAAACGAAAAAATTCTTAGCGTTCTATAATCGTTAATTGAGTTCCATTACAAAATGTAATAAAAAGATTAGTGTTCGAAATTTTTTTCTGATAAGAATAATGTCTCTGCGGTAGACTTCTACATAAAATTGAAGTTTTTTTACGAAATTTTTTTTTAGATTCTCGAAAAATAACGTGTATGTGTGTAGTCTAGAATTTCTTTTTTTTTTATTTCCTTATTTTCTTAAAAATTTTATCTCTTTTTTTAAAACTATTATCATATTGAATAAAACAGTGTATCATTTGTGGTCTGCAATAAAATCTAGTCTAGAAAATATCTTGATTCGAAATAATATCGAAACTATGAAAAGTAAGTATAATTTCTTAATAATCAATATATATGGTACGATAGCAAAATTAGGAATATTCTCGTATGTTAATAAATGACTCTATTATGAAACAAAATTAATCTTAGTTTTAATAAAAAGATTGACACAAAACAGAAAATTTACCCCTATGGCCACCATTTTTTAAATTATTGTACCAACAAGCCTTCGAAACAATTTGCATGCCTTCAAAATTAATTCTTCAGACATCTTATTCCATTTCTCTTTAATAGCAGTCTTAAACGAATCAATATTTGGATGGAAAGTTTTCTAAATTGTCCCATATAGCGTATTCAAGGAGGTAATGATTCTGGCTTGAATATTACTTAATTGGTGTCTTCAGAATTTTCTTGTGGATTTACAGTTCATTCGAGTGTTTTCATTCGACCTTCTTAATCATCGTAGCAGGAGCAGTTAAAAAATCTTCTTTTGGTTTTTCCTACACTTCCTCATTTCCTTAAAAAGTTCTTTTTCTGTAATTTTTTTTTCTTTACGTTGTATATGGTAGACAAAGAAACTTAACCTTGGATTCGGCGTTAAGCAAATCATAGATTCTTTGTCGTTTCTCTTCTTACTCACTCATTATGGGCTGAATTTAAATTTTAAAAAGAAGTGCTTGAATAATAAATCTAATTTTGAAAATTTTCATTTATCGTGGGTTTTTTTTTCGAAAATTGGACTAATCAGACTAAAAATATGTTTTAAAAATTATTCCATACTTTGCTTCCGCATCCTGCTATATCCATAGATACTTACATATATTAGCTCTGCGTCGTCACTGGAAATAGTCTAGAGGACCTGCTTTGTATGATGGACGATAGAGAAGGGTTAGCAACTGACTGAGGGAACTTCATTCTATCAGCATGCCTTGATATATATATATATATATATATATATCCATGTGTGTGTGGACAGACACACAGACAAACAGTGAGAGAGATACTAGGTGTGATCAAAATTACCGAGCCAGTATCTTAAGATATGTCAACAGCTGATCATGGCTAGACGTCTAGATGAGTCAGAGACAATTTTTTGATCCGCAGCTTCTTGATCTACACTCGCCATAGTTCCGTACGAGTTTTTCTTGTTTTATAAACTGGAATTTTAGGCTCAAGGCTAAAATTTGAGTACTTTAAGAACATTAAAAGAAGTACTAAACTGAAGTTTCTCATATCAAAAAGGGAATTTCTGGTGATTTTGACCATTAAACAAACGAAAAGGTATAAGTGCGTTGAATATTATGGGAACTATTTTAGTGAAAATTAATCTTATCTATTGATGGTTTCTGAGTTGGTAATACTAATTCAATATCAGTAATATCCGAACACACTATATATATATATATATATATATATATATATATATATATATATATTACCATAAAACTGCTAAAACATCAGCTCGTTGAAAAAATTCTTTATTAGAGAATTCGACAAGTAATCCTCTAAGCTCAAGAATGAAGCAATTCTGATAATTTTGTGGTTTCTGCATTCGAGATGGTGATGATTTTTTTTAATCATCCATATTCATGATGCAACTAATATAACCATGAAAAGATAATAAGAATCCATTGCTTCTACCTAAATAGAAGTTTCACGATCATTAGAGTACACTCTAGGATCGTCTCGTAAATATTTGAAGATAGGTAGCTTGCTAGATAGATAGACGGAAAGAAGTGGAAGGAATATGAACAGAGATGAGTTGATATGAACAGACTAACGAACACGCAAATGATTTTCTTTCGTTTAATGATATATCAATCTTTGTGGGTTATTCAATGCCAAATAAATCAATATAGAACAACAGTGATACTATAGCTGAGGGGATAAGAGGGTTCATACAGTTTCCAAGGGTATTAGTTTGAAAGTGAACGAAATCGTGCGATTAGAGTTCGACTTCGCTTACTTCGAGGCCCCAGTCCAGCACTTCAGTCATCACGCCACGGACATTCCCACTTCCTCTCTCTCCCCGCCTCTCTCTTTATATATATATATATATATATATATATATATATATATATATATATATATATATATATATACACGTGTTTGTTTTTGTGGATGTGTAGACTTGTTGACAGAGAGAGAAAAATAATTAGTTTTAGTAACACTGGTCAACACGATTTTTGGTGCCAGAAAACAAAACATGTTTTTTAAGTTAATTTGACGGTACTGATTTCGAAAATAAGCTTACTTTTTTTAAAGGTTAGCTACTGTTTTTGCAGTACTATATTTACTTCTTTTTGGAAAAAAGATCAATTTACGATCTTGGCTGATCACAGAATTTAGTAAATAAAGTTCGTAGAAATTCACCAATTTTCAAGTGTGCCGAGCAATTTATGTAAGCCACATGAAATAAACTACTTTTATAAAAAAAAAAGGGGTTTTTGAGTGAAATAAATTAAGACAGAAGTACCGAATTTTCCAATTTATTGTCAAAATTCAAATTAACTGATAAACTTTATCAGTAATGTGCTTTAGTAAACCTGATAATTAAGGTGACATCAAAAAACGAAACCCTAAAATCTTCTGTTTGATATTCATTGATTTATCCCATCACTTTTGTCCCTTAATTACAGAAGGAAACCAATCACGTTCAGAAATTTTGTTTTCACTGTTCGAAAGAAACTCCAACTAAAGACATCCCAACTGAAGG
The DNA here is from genome assembly GCA_963585895.1 of Sepioteuthis lessoniana. Classification (NCBI taxonomy): domain Eukaryota; kingdom Metazoa; phylum Mollusca; class Cephalopoda; order Myopsida; family Loliginidae; genus Sepioteuthis; species Sepioteuthis lessoniana. The sequence continues at coordinate 75,513,897 of OY757910.1, read as the reverse complement.
CATCTATTCCATTATACATGATGAAGATAATGAAAATGGTTTCACATGTTTCGTAATATCAGGAAACTTATAAAAGTTGATGAATTTGTTAATTCAATGAATGACTTGGAAATATGCGCTTGGACATCGGCGCTAATGTGAGTATTAAGGTTCAATTTTTACATAGCCATCTAGATAGATTTCCGAATAATTGCAGTAATGTGTGTGATGAGAAAAGATAACAATTCCATCCGGATATCAAAACAATAGAAGAGCACTGCCAGGGACGATGGGACAAACGAATGATGGCTAACTATTGCTGGTGTATCAAAAGGGACTTAAATAACATTGAACATGATAGACGAAAAAGAGAAATTTTTACCATAGTTCTTATGTTCACGAAGGTTTTATATCTGCTGTTAGTTTATTGAATGTTTTGATGTTTTGGTTCTGGTATATTCAATCGTGGTATTTTTAAAGACTTGGGGTATGATTTTTATTGCAAGAATAGTATTGCTCAATAAGCAGACCAATATTTATTGGTTTAAATACGAAGCAAGAGGCTTCTAAGATTTTTATTTGAGAAATGCAGTCATCGGTCAATGTCATATGTACAGAAAACAAGAAAAAAATTTTTTTTCCAAAAAATAAACCATTTCTGTACAGCATAAACGGTAGCTAACTTAGAAAAAGTAAGGTTATTGTCAGATTGAGCTCCCTCAAATTAGCTATTAAATAAGTTTGGTGCCTCGACATCATTTAGATCTTGTTTTCTTTTATTGACCAGAGTAATTGATGAATATACACTGAATCTATCCTTGAACGTAATAAATTAGAAATCGCTTTCACATAAAGTCTATCGACTTTCAATTTTGGAAAGCTATATATTCAGCCAATAATTTCTTGTTCTTCGTGACATAAATTTCAATTCTTTTGCCTAGTTTAGTATGGATCTTGGACATTTTAAGTCAATACTTCCTGCGGTTTCATGTCTTTACTAATATTTCAGCTGCTGGCTTCTTGTCGAATAAAAAATCTACCTGATTATTTAGAGATAATCTTTCTTCATTTTTCTTTTTTAGTTTCTCTTTATTTATTAAAAGTTCCTTTTAATTTTTCAACTCCGGCAATTTTCTTAATCTTATTTTAGTTATGTACATTTTTATAACTGTTTTTATGTTTCTTTATTTACTTAACATTCATTTTCGATTTGATTAATTTGGAGTCATTTCTGGGAGGGTTGGTTAGCGAAGAAAAAAAGATTCTTTCAGCTTTTCCTTTTATTCACAGTAAGACCAGATAGTTTCTGATTGGGTTAAATGATAAGTCTTTTTAAAACACATATTTTCATTAATCTTACGGCTTTCTAAATTGCTGTTGTATGGATGTTTGTTTGTTTTTCTTCTGATTTATGATTCATCAAGATTTTTACAAATTACTTCTGGATAATACCAACTGGCTTCAGTTTATATGCTTAAAGGCATATCAACCTTAGTTGGCCCAGTCAGTTGGAGCTGCAGAATTCAGACTGCCTCTCTGCTGAGGGGTAAGACTTCTCCACGTAGTGTCCTGAATATGACACTAAATAATCTGATAGTGAGGCTCCATTAATGCTGGAGTTTTAGGGAATGCAGAGAACCCCTTTATTGCCATTGTTCCTAGGTCTACTCTAGCCGAGGGTGGTAGCACTTGATAGGGTCCTATCTATGGGTTAAAAAGAACTAAACGGTGCACTTATGCTAAACTGTTTTTACATTGAACTGTGTGTTTAAACAGTGTACTTATGTTGAAGCATAATAGTTAGAATGTTCGCAAATGATGCAGGAGGCAGGGGTCCAATTCCAGGCTGAGTCATACCAAAGACTCAAAAAATGGTATTTAATCCCTCCTTGCTTATCATTCAGCATTATAAGGTATGGATCAAGAGTAAAGTGGTGTAGAAGCTATTGAAAAAGAAGCCTTCGGGTTGCTCTCGACTATGATTACCAAATTTACTTACTTTTACTTATGTCTACAAAGAGATATTTATTCTTTAAGAATTATTTATTTAGTTCTTACACGTGTTTCCAGGTCCTTGCTTTATTCAGAGAACTTTTAAGGAATTTTCCGGTGTGGCATTTGGTTAATATAGTGGTCACTGTTTTGATGGGTTGGTTGTTTGCTTTAATTCTCTGAATTGTTTGAAATGCAACTGTTTTGACATTTGACTGTGTGTAAATAAAACTGTACTTATACTAAACGGAATTGTTTGAAACTTTTATCAAAATGACTTAATTTAGCGTTAAATGACTAGAAAATGGTTGATACAACAACAACCAACCAACCAACCAATCAAACTTCGTGAGTAAATCGCGACCAAAGACATCCTTGTAGAAGAACAGCAGAGATACTATTTTAACCCATAGCTGGAAAGATAAGAGATTAAATCTTTTTTTCCAAGGGAGTTTGAACTTTCTTACCAATGTGACGTCCTGAACGTTTGTTACAACACAATAAAGTCTCCGGGCCCAGTTGGCTGGGGCTGTAGAATACACTGACTGCTTCTCTGCAGAGGGGTAAGAGCCCCACAACAAGACTGGCCCAGTCGGCTGAGGCTCCAGAATGCACCGACTGTACCTCTGCAGAGGAGTAAGACTCCCTGACAATGAGTGTCCTGATATGATACTAAACAATCTGATAGTGAGGTTCCAGTAATGCTGGCGTTTTAGGGAATGCAGAGTACCCCTTCATTGCCATAGCTCCCTGGTCCACTCTGGCCTGGAGTGAGAGGGTCCTATCTATGGGTGCAATAGAACTAAAATATGGACTTATGCTCAACTGAATTGCTTTAAATAGAACCGTTTTTGTCATTGAAACTGTACTACGCTAAACTGAACTGTTTGAAATGGAAATGTTTTGATATTAAACTGTGTGTAAATAATAACTATACTGATACTAAACTGAATTGTTTGAATTAAAATTATTAAACTTAACTGAATCGCTTGAAATAGAAACGTTTTTGACAACTGAACTGTGTACTTATGCTTAACTGATTTGTTTGAAATAGAACTGTTTATTTGCATAAAAATGTATTCGGCATTAAATAACCTACAAAGGTTGATATGCCATAAAACATTGAACAACCAACCAACAATACAGTCAACTCCAATAATCAAGAGGTCCAAAAATTATAGGTTCGATCATTTTTATCGTTCCCCGGGATTTAGTTCCATGTTCAGAGCCATAAAGATTCATTCCGACTGTTAATATGTCACATAAACACACTGTTAAGTTTTTCTTGTTTGTAAGAAATCCAAAGTTTACTCAGTTCAGTGCAAAAGTTGCAGCAGTAGAAGAGAATCAATAAAGAAAACTGCGTAACGCTACAAGGAGAAAGTTAACAATTAAGAGCAACGAAATCTTTCCGAAAACGTGAAAACAAAGAAGAAAAACAATATAGTCGACTTCTGAGATTAGGCCTGAATGAAAAAAGTCGTAATTAAAGTAATCAAAAGTAATAATCCGGGTGTAAAAATCCGGATAAATACAAATAATGAACAATGAAGTTAACATACTGATGTTGGGAAACGCAAGTTTAAATTCAAATGATATATTCTTAATAAACTATCAAAGAAAGTTGTTCAAAATAACCAAATTTTTCTTTTCTTTCTGTTTTGTTTTTCTATTTTAAATTTTTTGTATGTGTGTGCGTTTGTGTCCGTAAGTATGGATGTATAGATATGTATGTGTGCCTATGTACATTTTACTGTATGTAATTTTTTGTATGAGTGTGTGTGTGTGTGTGCGTGTTTTAATGTATACTTTTAACTCTCTCTCTCTCTCTCTCTCTCTCTCTCTCTCTTTCTCTCTGTGTGTTAATGTACATTTTTGCGTTTCTGTGTGTGTGTGACAGCGTGTGTATGCGCACGTGTTTGTGTGTTTGTGTATATTTTTGCGTGTTAGTCTGACTTTGTGTATATATATATATATATATATATATATATATATATATATATATATATGTGTGTGTGTGTGTGTGTGTGTGTGTGTGTGTTAATGTATATTTTTGCATGATTGTGTGACTTTGATGTATGTGTACGTTTGTGTGTGTGTGTGTGTTTGTGTGTGTTAATGTATATTTTTGCGTGCTTGAGTGACTTTGTCCCTTTGTGTGTGTGTGTGTGTGTGTGTGCGTGTTTGTGAGTGTTTTAATATTTATTTTTGCATATCTGTGTGTATGTAACTTTGCGTGCGTGTGCGTGTGCATGTATTTGTGCCTGTATATGCAATATATGTTAATGTATATTTTTACGTGCAACTTTGTGTGTGTGTGTGTGTGTGTGTGTGTGTGTGTGTGTGTGTGTGTATGTTAATGTATATTTTTTAACTATTTTTAATTTACTGGAAGATTGACAAACAGGAAGTCAGATTTTAAAGAACAATTCTTTGCAGTTATCACAACTAATGTGTTTTCTTTCATCCGATGATCTTCTGTTATTTTTATTGGGATGCACTGAAGTTGTTCTATTTCAGTCTACGATATTCTGTTTATTCAGGTTTCAGCGTAGAGAAAAAGACGCGAACTCACTCATTTATTATCTTACTCATTTGAGGGTTTTTCATACCAGCGCGAGCTGATGGTTTCTCACTGGAGTTTGAGTGACAGCAAGTCTCCTTAAGTCTTCAGGACTCTTCTCAGTATTCTGACTGATCGTAATAATAGTGTCGTCCTCTTATTCCCAGCACCTCCAGTCTCGTTTTCAATCATTTGGTAACTGTACCGAGTGCACCAATTATTATTGGCATCACCGTCACTTTTATGTTCCAAGGTTTTTTCAGTTTCCTAACAAGTTCTAGGTAGATATTCTTCTTCTTCTTCTTCTTCTTCTTCTTCTTCTTCTTCTTCTTCTTCTTCTTCTTCTTCTTCTTCTTCTTCTTCTTCTTCTTCAGAGTCAGGGAATCATCTGCTATCAGCGGGACATGATATATATATATATATATATATATATATATATATATATATATATATATATATATATATGGGGGGGATAATATACACGAGGGTCATTCAATAAATGAGCAAATTTTTTAAAAAAAGCAAAAATAATTTTTTTTACTCAATAGTTTTTTCCATAAATGTAAATTCTGTATTGTTTGGAAATGGATTATTGCAAAAATTATCTAAATCTCGAAAAAATACTTCTTTTAAAACAATTCAAGATTGCAGTAAATCAAACAAAGTGCTCCAGACTTAAACAGAGATTTGTCAGCAAATTCCTGGTGGCTGAGAAATACAAACCATTTGAAATTTACATTACAATGAGTGATGGGTACGGAGAAGCAAGTTTGAGAAAAAACTTTAGAAATGTGTGAAACATAGATTTGTCACAACGAGCCTGAGAGGAAAAGACTGTCCATGGAGAGGTAACATACAGACTCTCCGGTAAAGAAAAAGATCCAGACGCAGCATTTAGTAAAGAAGGTCTTGCTGGCTGTCTTCTGAGACATGATAAGCTCAATCACAATTGATTTCCTTGAAAGAAGTGCGACTGTAAACAGTGCTACCTATCGCTAACTCTTTTGGTAAAAATCACAATATTTATTGAATGACCTTCATATATACATATATGTATATATATAGTCTGTCTGGATAGATTCTAACCATCTAAGATAAATGAAAAAAAAAGCCTAGTTAAGGTAATAGAACCTTAGACCTCTTCAAATTACGCCCATTTGGACCTCACTTACTTATACCAAATCTTTCTTACTTTTCAAATCATGATACCAAGTCTTTGTTGGGGTTACTAGCAGCTGCCTCTTCGTGTTTTTCTTAGTTTTATTCTATTTCTTGCTTTGAGATCTCCTTTTCAACGGTCATTTCAATTTTTGGAGAAGCCAGAAGTCACAAGGAAGCCAACTCTTTACTGCTAGTGCTGATAATGCTGAATGCTGCCATGTTTTGCTAATTTCAAAAAGAAAGTCTTCAGGGGATGTTATTATGAATGTGACGGTCACAGAGTACACATTCCCACTCAAACGCATCTGGAGGGGGAGTCTCCTTCGCGTAATGGCTAGAGTGCTGGATTGCAGTCTTGAAGTATTACCAACCCCTTCAAACGATCTGGATGAGATACAAAGTCAATTTTTAAGTGGAATATAACAGGTTTGAATTCATAGCTTTCCTTCTCATAGATTGATTGATATACCACGGTAAAAGAACCGAATCTGCCCTGATGCTGTCTCGAAGTAAGCGAGTTCGAACTCCAGTCGTGCTATTACGTTCATTTTCAGATTAATACTCTTGGGAAAGGTATGAACCCCCTTAACCAAAATCTATGGGTTAAATAGCATCACTGCTGTTCTTTTGAGAAGATGACTTTGACATAAAATAATCCACAAAAAATGAGATGCCATTAAACAAAGGAAACCAAGCCAAACCAAACCATATGTCTCTTTTTGTTTAATATTCATCATCTAGATTAAAAGATAATTATTACTTTGTGTTCATTTAAAAAGAACGAAAAGCGTGCAAACTTTGCCATGTATTAGTCTCGCCCTTCACATATAAAGATACATGGTGTAAAAATACACTCTAATATAAAACAGTTATTCTATTCATATTCAAGTATCATCTGGGACTAGATGTTGACATTTTCAGCCGGAAATTGGAGGCGTACCAGTTGGCCTAAGCCTATTACTAGTCACCTATTTACAATCTCGAACTTTGTATCTCGCGTATAGTAGTAGTATGTTTCCTCAACAATAATGTTCCCTGTGACATAATTCATAAAGTACTGGACTGTTTCCCACTGGTGCCAGGTGTTAGTGTTCCAGCTTAATCAAAATACCAGGATTTCTAACGCTGATTTTGTAGTTAGGTAGAAAGATTGGCTCTTCGCAATCTCTACACTTTCATTTACTCTTGAGGTTTGATTGTTTGTTTGTTTGGGTTTTATGGCACATACACCTTTGTTGGTTATTTATTTCCAACTCCATTTTATACAAATGAATAGTCCTATTTCAAACAATTAACATAAGTACACAATTTAATTGTCAAAAACATTTCTATTTCAAGCTATTCAAATTAGTCAAACAGTTCAAATTCAAACAATTCCATTTAGTATAAGTATAGTTTTTGTTTACACACAGTTAAATGTCAAAGTAGTTCTATTTTAGCATACAAAACATGTTCCATTTCGAACAATTCAGTTTAGGATAAAAACATAGTTTTAATGTCAAAATAGTTCTTTTTCAAGCAATTCAGTTTAGCATAAATATGCAGTTTAGTTCTATTTGACCCATAGAACCCTATCAGGTGTTACCACTCCATGCCAGAATGGACCAGGGAGCGATCGTAATGAAGGGGTACTCCACATTCCCCAAAGCTCCGTCAATACAGGAACCTCACCATCAGATTGTTTAGTGTCATATCAAGGAATCTTGTAGGAGCAGGGGGATCTTACTCTTCTGCAGAGATACTGTCGGTGTATTCTACAGCACCAGCTGACTGGGATTTACTTTTGATGATCATATACTAAATTAGCTAAACTTAATAGATGTCAAAAGCTCGTAATTCAAAAACTGATTCTGAAAACGAATATTTCTCATTAGAAAAACTGACGTAACAGTAACACAGTCTTCAAACTCTCACGAGCTCGAACTCCAGTGGCTGTGTTACGTTCGATTTCGGACAAATTCTCTTGGGAAAGTTTTGTAACCCTTTTTGTCCCCCAAGCTATGGATTAAATAGTATCATTGCTGTTCTAAACGGATGGCTTTCGCATTGAATAACCCACAAAAGTTGATATGCCATTAGACTAAAAAAAAAACCCAAATCTATAGCATATAAGTAGCGGCTGTATAACCCTACGTGTCTGTTCAAGCATGCGCAGAAAGTTAAACAAAATCCGAACAACCTTTGTCGAGAGATACTTTCGCGCGGTAAAAGGAAGTAGACATTTTTTACCCTCTCTTGCCATTTTACAGTAACAGTGCAACGTCCACTTCGTTGCATCTTAATGAAATAGGATTAATCAAATGAATTTTTCAATTACCCAGAGGCTTATTAAAAATGTAACTGCATAAAGAGATTCACAAGTTTGGTGTCTCTTTTTAATGGCATATCAACCTTTACGGATTATCTAATGCCAAAGTCATCCTTGTTGATAAAAACTGCAGTGATACTATTGAATCTATAATTGGAAGGATAAGACGGTTCATACCTTTCCCAAGAGTATTATTTCCAAAGTGAACTTAATTGTACGGCTGGAATTCGAACTCGGTTTCTTCGAGGTCACAGTGCAGCATACTAGTCCTAATAATAAGGAGACTCCATCCGAGATTCGCAAATTCTTGAATGGATTTTTTTATATCCCATATTTACAGAACCTGCTTTCGTCCGGTACAAGAATGAAAATAAGTGAGAGTATGAAAACTGAGTTGCGTTAGTCTTTCTAGTGGGAAAGCTTTGCCTTGAAAATTAGATTTAGAAATACTAGATTTTGGTATTTATTAAGCTTACACATGGCACATGGTCATCAAAAGAAAATGAAAGTGTGAAGATTCCGTAAAACCAACTTTTCTGCCTTACTAGAAAATAAGCATTTGATATCTTGGTATTTTGAACACTGACCAACGGTGAAGCAGAAAAAATCGCCCCACCAAAACTAGCTACATATATTGTTATGCATGAGCAACTGTAGACTTGCATGGAATCTATAAAACATTTTAGTTTCAATTGTTAATATTCCGCATAGAAATATGATCATTTCTATCGGATCAATATTCTCGATTTCTTGCTTAATCGGCTTAAATGGCATCTTCCTCTTTTGTTCTATCTTGTTTTCTTCATCCCAGTTTCCAAAAATATTTCATGCTCTTTGCCGTCATTTTTGCTCCAATCATCTTTGCCAGCAACAAACTATTTTCTTTCATTCCTTCTTTCAATTTTTCATTCAAGGTTTCATTCTTCTATTACTACGCTCTTTCTTTTTTATTTTTCATTCTTCTCTTCTTTTTCGCCCTTTCTTTTCTTTTTGGTAAAATTGTTCTCCTTTCACTCTTCGCTTTCTTTCAGTTCTTCCTTTATGTTTTCTTATTCATTCTTTCCCCTTTCTTTTTAATATATATATATATATATATATATAATTTTATTATTTTCTTCTTTCTTTATACTCACATATTTTTTTCTTCATTTCCTTATTTTAATCTTTTATATCTTCGTTCTCTTTTTATACATTTCATTTTATTCTCTTATATATCTGTTTCTTTTCTATGTCTTTTCTCCTCTTTCATTCCTCCTTCATTTCACTTTGTTGAGAGCATTTGTTGTCATTATCGCCGTTTTCTTGCTGCTGTTGTTGTTGTTGCCGCTTGAAGTCTTTATACTTGTTTTCTCAATTTTGCTCGCGTCCACGTTCTCTTTCTTTTCTAATAGTGACTTTTTCAACCTTTTCTTAGTGTTTTTATTTCCTTATTTTCTATCTCTTTTTCTTCTTTAATCCATTCTTTCTCTCTTCTACTCTTTCTTTTATTTCTTTTTCCTTTTTCTTCCACCTACCTTTCCTTTTTTTTGTCTCCTTCATTTTCTTCCAGCTATCCTTCTTTTTCTATCAATCTCTCTTCTTTTTCTCTGTCCTTACTTTTCCCACATTCCCGTCCTTCTACCTTCATTACATCTTATTTCTTTTATTTTCTACCTTTTTCTTTTCTTTTATTTCTTCTTTCCTTTCTCATTTTTTTCATTTCCTTTTTCACTCTTCAGTCGACCTTTTCTTCTTTTCTTCCTTCCTCCATAATTCTCTTCTTTCTTTCTTTCTTTCTTTCTTTCTTTCTTTGTGACTGCCTTTCTTTCTTTTCCTCACCGTTTTTTTTTTATCTCGTTCATCCCCTCAGTTACTCCTCTTTCTTTCACATAAACCCCCAACATTTAAAAAATGCTTGGGGCCCTCATGCAACGCAATTCCCCACCATTATCCTGGGCGTATTCTCATCTCACCCCATATTCTCTTTCTCTTTCCCCTCTTAATCTTCTTCACAAATCCTGCCAATCCACTTGAACCTGCTTTTCCACCCCCATCCAAATCTTGTACGCTTTGCCAAATTACAGAGAGCCTATTTCTTAAGGTTTCCATTGATTCGTCAAATATCCCCTCGTTCTCTTCTTTGCCATAAGAATTGTTTTATGCTATTCCGTATGTCTCTGACTCAGTCATTATCTTCCCAGTCCGACTGAACTTTTTTTTCCAACGTTTTCGATTTACATTTTATCTTACACTGCAACTCTAAGTTGTACTGATCATTAGCATTAATAGTTTCTTGAACTATTTCCTTGAAAACTCGAAATATTTATCATAAAATCCACATTCAGAAATGCATTGTGACAGAAGGTTTGAGTAGGCAGAGTGTTATCATAAAAAGGCAATAAAAATGACCGAAGACATTAAATGATATGAAAGGATATCAACATGATTTTAAAAGATCTACTATTTTGGGATAGAAATGACATGAACCAATTTACCGAGAGAAAAACAAAAACTCTATTAATCAGATAATTATGATAATTTCAGTCATTATTTCAGATAATTCATAAAAAAAAACACGAAACAAGCACAAAATATCTTAGAACTGCTCTTCATTTATAAGCAAGTTAATCTTATTTTTCGGATGTCAATATTTACCTGGAATATTTGTGAAGTTATTTCATGTTGTGAACGTTAAAAGGAGAATTATGAAAAAAAATCCTATGGTTGGTAATAGCCAAATATTTTATATTACGTTACTTAATGGTTTATTTACTTGTGGATAACTTTCACCATTTGTATAGCCATTGGTCCATTCATTTCTCATGGATTTGAAATGATCATGCATCATCTTCAAAAGAATATTTTTCTATTTTTTTTCATAGACGTCGGCTTCGAAATTACTAGTAGATAACTAATTAGCTTTTCACGCAAACACACACACACTTATATATATATTGGGTATGTACAAGGATACGTCAAAAATTTGCTGAACTCTTGGACGAATTATGGTTATATTAACAATGCAGTTATAGAGTAGTGGCTAAGGCACAAGACTGCGATATTGTAGTGAATGAGTTCGAATTCCAGCCGGGCTATTACGTTCACTTCTGGACAAATACAGTTGAGAAACTTATGAACCCCGCCCTTATCCCTCGCCATCAATGAATTAAATGATATCAGTTATGTTCAATTTGAAGGATGGTTTTGGCATTAAATAACCAACGAAGGTTAATATGCAAAGAAATCATACGAAACAGTTACTGAAGCAAATATTCCACTCTCCTTTTTACTTAGGTTATTTTGCTTGTCTTAGAAATATTTTTGTCAATGGCAAGCTTCAAATAATTCAAATTTTTAGATTTTTATTGCGAACAGTATATATATATATATATATATATATATGTGTGTGTGTGTGTGTGTGTGTGTGTGTGTGTGTGTGTTTGTGTGTGTGTGTGTGCATTTTTTTTCAAAAAGAAACAACAATCAGTTACATTAAGTTACATAAATTTATTTCCATCTTGTTAAAAAGCATTGATATAAATCAATGTTCTAAAAAAATCAAGAGGACTTCTTCAGATCAAAGAAAATCTTTTCTTGTTGGATCTAAAGAAATCTTGTTAATTTTTTTTTTTTAGAGCATTGATTTATCTCAATGTTTTTTAACAGGATGGAAATAAATTTATAAACTTAATGTGACCAATTGCTGTGTTTTTCTTTAATTATTTGCTCAGTGGATTTTATTTACATTGAGATCTTTACCAGGATTATTTAATCTAATATTCTATTTTTGAATATCTTATTTGTCCTGATTGGAATCATTCCTTAATCCGGATTTTCTAGATTGAATATCTTATATATATATATATATATATATATATATATATATATATATATATTATCATGTCGTGCTGCTAGCACGGATTTCTCTGACTCTCCATGGCCATTCATTTCTATCGTCCATCGCATTTGGCAGGTCCTCTAGACAACATTCTTTGTCTGTGCAGAGTTGTTATAGATATGTTTTAGCAGGACGTCCAACACCAGCTCGTTCGTTAATCATGGGCTCACCTCTATTTCTCCACCAGTGTCCCACATGTCTTGTTCATCTGATTCGAATGGTTTTAGAGATGGTAGGTAGGTAGCTGTACAGCTACTATTTTGTGGGATGTTGCTTATATAAGTTTAATATAGCTCGTAGCATTCTTGTGCAATTGGCGTCAAGTTTTTTCTCTATATGCTTAGTCAGCGTCCATATGGTGCATCCATACAGTAGTATGGACATAAATGCTGCTTGGAAAAATGACTCTCGCTCACACCTTATATATATATATATATATATATATATATATATATATATATTGTTTTGTGAGAAAGAGAGCGATAGAATGAATGTTTACTCTCCCCTGATTGATTCGATGCTGCTTTTCTTTTTCGCTATCGGACGAGGTATTCGATTTTTGAGACAAAGTGTAGAAACTTATTTTATCATTATTGAAATCCAAATTCTACGACTAACATACTTTCCCCACTTTTAAGGCTTGCTTGACATAGTATTCCTCTCCCTTAAGAAGTTTAAAGTTAAGTTTGGTACAGAACATAGCTTTTCTCTCCGTTTGGTTTCTTTGTTTAATGGCATATCAATCTTTGAAGGTTATTTAATGCCAAATCTATCCTTCTAGAACATCAGTGGTACTATTGAACCCATAGCTGGGTGGATAAGAGGGTTCAGACATTTGCTACAGGTATTTGTCTGAAAGTGAACGTAATAGCGCAACTGGAATTCGAACTCGCTTACTACTTCCCCGCTGTCCATCGGTTTAACCATTATACTTCAAGGACACCCCCCTTAGGAGCTTGGTACATATCAATAAAAAGGATTCAAGATTCAATTCGACTCCTAAAATAAAGTAATCCTTGTTGAATAAGGCTTTAACATTCCAACTTTCTGAATTGATTGACATTTATGTTTTCTTTCGACTTTTAAATACTTAAAATTCAATGGATCTATTCAGAAAAAATTGATAGAGCGGCCTATTGTACTTTCATTTTAACTCGATGGGTATATAGCCGAGTCAGCCATGGCTGTAGAATAGACTGACTCTATCGTAGTAGAGAGATGAGACATCTCTCGGGTCAACGATTGTCCTGATTATGACAATAAACTGTATCTGATGGTGAGGCTCCAATTTTAGTGCTTTGGGGAATTTGGAGTACCTCTTCATTACCATTATACCCAGGTCTACTCCGACAGGAAGTGGTAGTACCTGTTAGGGTCTTATCTATAGATCAAATAGAACCAATTTACTGGGTATGATACTAAACTGCATCTGACGGCGACGCTCTAATCCTGGAGCTCTGAGAAATGTTGAGTACCCCTTCATTGCCATACTCTCATGACCACTCTGACCCGGAATGGTAGTACCTGTTAGGGTTACATTTATGGATAAAATATAACTGTTTAAGCATATAACTGTATGCAAAAAAAATGACTGTAAAACTGAATTGTTTGTGTTACATAGCTATACTTGAAACAATTTTACAGTGAGCAAACAAATTATTTATACTAAATAGAATTATTCGTTGGTTGATTATTTGGTTATTGTGGCATATCAACCTTTGTAGGTTATTTAACGGCAAATCCATTTTTATGAAAATATTCCTATTTCAAACAATTCAGTTTCGCATAAGTACGCAGTTTAAATGTAAATACAGTTTAGTTGTGAAAAACATTTCCATTTTAAGCTATTGGGTTTAGTCAAACAGTTCTAATTCAGCTAATTCAGTTTAGTATAAGTACAGGTTTTGTTTACACACAGTTAAATATCGAAACAGTTCTATATCAAACAAATCAGTTTAGCGTAAGTAGAGTTTGAATATTAAAAAACAGTTCCATTTCAAATAATTCAGCTCAGCATAAGCACACAGTTTAAATGAAATTACGGTTTAATTGTCAAAAACATTCATTTGAA